>JXCR01141234.1:71066-169500 GCA_002079205.1 Phalaenopsis hybrid cultivar
AGTTAGGCTTGATATTTATCCCATGGGTAAATTTTTGAAAAAAAGAATTTAAAGANTCTTCACTTTTGTTGTAAAACTCAACAGATTTTAAAAAATCAATTGGCCAGATTGAAAGTAAATTAAGATCGAAGTGAAAAGATCATCATAATTTCTTAAACATTTTCATGGCTTCACCAATTCAAATCACCATTTCACAAATCTCGAGACATGGAGAAAGACAGAGAAAACTACTTAGAACTCATGAAGAAAACACAACAAAACTCAGAATTCATATAATAAATTAAAGTCATACAAACTACAATAAGTACATAACTTATCTCTAAATTCTCTCCAAGAACACTTTTCGAAGTTCCTCTGAATCTCTTCCTTTTTTTATAGCACACAGAATTCTTCTTCGAATTATCAAGGAGGAAGAAATCTCTCACTTTCCTTCAACTCTTACAATTTCTCGAAGAAATCCTCACAATTGTTACACACTAATGGAACCTCTCTAACCTCTAGGGCTTTTCTAACATCTTGGACCTCCAGAGCCTCCTAATTTTTGGCCAAAATGTTCTTTTAAAGTTGTGGATGGGCTTTCCCAAGAGTTACATAAGCATCCCTTCAAAATTTGGCCTTATTCAAAGCTTGAGTAGGCATAACCGTCGATCTCACCGCCGGCGGCCTCAAGGGCACCGTCAGTAGGCTTCTGAAGAATTTTGTCCTGTAGTCTTGGGAAAAACTCGCCTTTGGCTTGGTCCTAGTTCAAATCTTCACATTTTGGTTCTTTTCGCTCCAAATTCGCTCCTTTTTGTATCATTTTGCTCCAATTGCCTGAATTCATCATTCGTGCAACAAAACATAAAAAATAATTTTCTTTAAAGTTCAATATCATTAAAATAGTATAAAATAGGTATGATAATCTCAACATATTTTCCTTTGGTCATTTACCTTTTGGTGTTTTTTTGGCAAATGTCCCTGTTGAATTAAGTTTTGTACATAAGGAGAAAAGTAACGAAAAGGCAATTCCATTATTTCGTTATGATCATCAACCAAATTTACATGATTTTCAAGATTAATAAAGGTAGAAGCATGATAAAATATGATCGGCTTTGAACCAACACTACGGACTTCCTTAACCTCTAAATTCTTGATCTTTTGAGGGAGGATTGAAGTAAGGGTCAAAGTATTCAAATACTGGTTTATCTGATCATACATTGTTTCATATTCACTTTTCTCCGTATCTTTTAAAGATATCTCGTACTGAGGTTTATTCTATTTTGTTATCACTATTTCATTTTCAGAACTGTCTTCATCATCAATGTTGATGGTCGGCCTAGTATTTTCAACAATCAGATTGATTCTTCCTCGTCCACATCCCCATCCTTGACCTGGGGTGCGCGAACTAAAAGAAGCCCCACCAATTTGATGTAGATGGGTGGCGGAATATCGTTTAAGCGGAGTTCAATGGCCTCCTTTTTGTGATTTTCTTAATCTTCATTTTTGTTCGTCACAATCTCGCGCAAGTAGACAATTTTCTTTGGTGGCGCATAGTAGGCAACATCTTTATGAATACCAACTTCATGAATTGAAAATGGTTGTAGATCTCCTTTGACGCAGTATTCTTGTCCTCCTTTTCATTATTTGATGAACTAGTGTAGAGATGATGAAACCATGTTGTGTTCATGAATCCACGGTCGACCAAGTAGAGTGTTAAAATAGGTCTCGGTGTCAATGATATTAAATTTAACTGTTGTTGTTAGTTCTCCAACATTCATAAGTAATGTGATCGATCCAAGGGCTCTTTCTCCTTTTTGATTAAATCCTCTTATCATCATTTTATCAGTCGTAAGCTCTTGGGCTTTGATGTCAAAATATGCCAATGTCCGTATGCTCATCAAGTTGAAAGATGCTCTTGGATCTGCTAGAACTCTGGATAATATGAATCTGCCAATGTTGATGGAGATGTAGAGTGGTCAATTGTGTTCGGTGGTACCAAATAACAAATATTCATCTATGAATGTTACCCCTGACTATTCTTTCAATGAGCAAACTTCATCTGAGAATGTGCTGGCCATTTGAGCTTGATAAATCTCTGGGTCAAGCAAAGCTGTAACCAGAGCTTCTCTCATCTCCTTTGATAGGATCAAAGCGTCATAAATGTTTAGTCGGGCCGACAACTTCCTATGATGAGCTAGCACGTTGTAATCTAATTTTTATGACCTTCCACTTCTCTCTTGACTGTGTGGTTCTTCCATTGACGGAGATGGAGGTAATTCCTCTCGAGTTACTATTTGTTTTCCTTTGTCGGTAGGAGCTATCCTTGGGAGTAATACTTTCCCACTTCTTAAGTTTATTTCCATTATTTCTTCTTCTTGAGGTATCTTTGCTGAATTTTCCATCATTTCTTCTTTGTCAGAAAGATCTAAGTTGAGGGCGAGTGGTGCACCGTTGTGTTCGAGGATTGGCTCCTCATTCTCAGTGCTGTCGTAGCTGTTATCATTAAAGTCTTCTTTGGTATTGTTAGTGAGTTCATCAGACTCGAATACGATTTGAAGATTATTCTGGGAATCGAGGTCAAGTTTAGATTGGTCATGATGGATTACATCATCACTAAAAATAGTTAAAATATAGTCGAAATCACAATCAATATATTCATCATCCCTTAGAGGGGTAAGAAGATAACATACAAAGTCAGGGGTTCGAGGAATTTCTTTCCCGAATCTGAGACAACTAATCTAGTAGAGGCAACCCCTATCCTACCCCCAGTGCTATCAATATTTGTGATGGAATTCTTCTTTTTCTTTGACTTTGATGGTGACGGCTCTAGTAATGAAAGCTTCATCTCGGGCCTGGCAGGCTGAAAACTCTGAGCGGTAGTTTGCTTTGAAGCGTTCTGGATTTGATTTAACATTTTCTTGGATGATTTGCTCCAAAATGTATCCCATCCATCTTTTTCGGCATTTGCGGAAGATTATTTTGATGAATTCTGTATTTGGTTTAGGACCCTCTTAACCTTGTTCCAAGTTGTACTCCATCCATCTTTTCTAGCGTACAGATCAATCAGAGAGATTGGCTCTGCCGAAATCATATTTATGAAATCTTTTTTCAGGTATTCTTTCAGGAAGGTTATATTCCCTTCTTTAAGATTTTTCTAGAGAAAATCCTTAAAGATGAAACAATCTTCTATTGTATGTCCCAGTAATCTATGGTACGAGCAATAATTTGGTTCATCCTTCTTGTCAACCACTTCAGGCTTCTATGGATTTGGCAGTTTGAACTCTAGCTTCTTCATCAGACTTCTGAACATTTTGGAGAAGACTTCATCTTTGAAAGAATACACCATTTCTTATCATTCTACTAAAGATATTCTTTTATTTTGAGATGACCCTCCCTGAGGCGGTCGCTGGTTGGACTTACTACTCTGTTTCTGAGTCTATTATGTTGAAGACAGATGAGGATTCTCTACATATATCTTCATCAGTTGTTTTCCTTTATCAACAGTTGCGACTATTCCAGATTTCTTTTCAAACACTCTAGTTGTTTTAAAAATCTCATGAGAATCCATATGTTTGATTTCTTCCTGAAGACTGCTAGCCTTGCTGAGTAGCTTCTCGAAGGATTTTATGGTGAGTCCCTTGAGTATGAAAGCTACTGGTCCATTAATGCTTTTGAGTACGATTTTAATTGCATGATGTTCTTGTAGCTGAGGTTCACACTTCATTCTAAGGTTTCTCCACCTCAAAATGTAATCCACTAAAGTCTCGTTGGGCTTTTGTTTCTCTATCATGAGTTCTCCTATGGAGACATGATGTTCCACCCTGATGAATCTGTTTATAAACAATTTCTCCAACTCAGCGAACGTCTTAACCGATTCTTTGGGAAAATTTGCATACCAATTGAAAGCAACTCCTGACAGGCTGCTGAAGAACTATTGACAGAGTAAAGCTTCGTTATTTCTTGAATTGCCACAACTGGCTCGAAAGTGTGCTAGGTGTTTTCTGGGATTTCCAGTCCCATCAAATATCTTGAAGTTTGGGAATATGAAACCCTTAGGGAAAGGTACGGCATCAGACTCCTCTGTGTAAGGTCTATCTCTTAGAATCAATGAACCAACCATAAATTGGGTTAAGGCATCCCAAACTTTGTCGGCCACCTATTTGAATTCTTTTTCTGGCATGACACCCGGTAGAGAATCCTTCTTTGGTTGCTCATCTCTGTTTGCTGAGACAACCTCTCTTCTTTCATCTCCAATATGTATGATTTCTGGTTGGTTATTCTCTGGAGATGCTAGTTGCAGCACTTGTGATTGCCCTTAAATTGTGGCAATAGCGGTCATGGCGACGGCCATCTCTTCTATCCTTTTCTCCAATAAGCTGATTTACTCATCCCTTTGGAGGAAAGCCCTGCACAGCTCATCTACGGCGTTCTCTGCAGTAGAAGGTTGAGCGTCACGTGCAGATGTAGTGGCCCTGGTCTCAATAATATGGACATCCATGAAATCTTCTTTGAGGTAATCGTTGTAGTCAAAATTTTCGTCATCATCATCGATGGAAACTCCATGTTCCCGAGCCAACTAAAAAATTTTGACTCTGAGCTTTTCAACTTTTTCTTTGATTATTGATTCTTGAATCATCTTAATATCTAGAGGACCATGCTGGACATCCTCTACTTGTTCTTCCGTAATGTTGGCAACCGTTTCGATGATGTCAGACATTTAAAACCCTTGCTTCATTATTTGATCTTGCTCAGCGGGTTCACTGGACTGTATCGGTGTAGCAACCTTGGGTATCCATACCTTCCTCTTTAACGATGATGTCTCAGGACAGAGTGTTGTAGCAGAAACATTGGTATATCAAGGACAAATATGCTCCCTATGGTGTAGACCAAATACAATATCAGGTAACTTATTTGTCTTATCCTTTTTAGGAATATCTTTGTGATGTGTGCTTGGTTGGATTCTCAAACCCAGTCTTGACTTTGCTAGTCGATGGCCTGTGGTCCTGGTAGCAGTGGAATCTGTAGTAACAACGACAGTGTCAACCTACTTCCCAATTGGAACAAGACAGGAATGCAATCAGGCATATTTTCATTTGACTTTTATTTGGTGGACTAGATGTCCCTTAAAATATCTTCCTTCATTTGAGGGGATATTATATGTCCCACTTGTTTGAGTAACTCTCGGACTGAAAAACCCTCTTTAACAGCTAGTCTCTGAAAAACTGAGCTGACTCGAGTGATAGGGGTAGACTTCTTTTTCTCTCTATTCTATCCATGAAGTGATGGTATCGGAGTAGCAATCTTCTGGACACTCTCGTGTCCGTTGGTGTCCACTAGAGGATGAAATCTGCTTCGTCGTAGAAGTGCATATATTTCTGGTAGTTTAAGTTCCTCTCGGTGAGGCTCTTCCTCGACGGGTGTTTTCTCAGAAGCCTAGGCTTTAGTAGTTTTCTGAATCCTCCTGTTGTGATTTCTTTCTGAGTTTGGGTTAGCGGTGTAGTCTTTGAACTTGGTCCAATTTCAAACATTGAAGGTGGAGTAGCTAATCCTTCAGTTGGATCCTCAACAATCATTATTTCTTTTCCCTTAGTAGAGGGAACAGTGGGTTTGGCAGGTGCTGCGGTGGTAGTAGCAGTCTTAGCCTTCTTGCAGGAAAGGAAGTCATGAAGACAGTTCAGGTTGAACTCAACAGATGGCTCCTAAATTTTTGGAGTGGTGGCTTTCATCACAACAAAAGGAGCTTTCTCAAGGATGACCTTAAGGTCTTCAAATCCGGCTCCGAACTTAAAGGTGGGAACAATGTTGTGGGCTTCACGACTTGTTGGCAAGTTGCAGGATAAAGTAAGCATTGGGGAGGCCATTACAACAGCTTTAAAAGAAGAAAGCTGTGGGATTAGCTCTATGGCTAAAACCTTATAATCTTAGTGCAAGCACTAAAAATTAACAGAGGTTTATCTTTAGACCGGTAAGTTTTAGTTTGTGGAGATTTTAAAAATTTTAATAAAAAGGTGATTTAATTTGTAAGAAAAAAATTAAAATTTGAAGCGTGTGCCGCACAACATACCTTTTATTTAATTTGCACAATAGCATATCAAACTTGTAAAGGTGATGTGAAGTGTTTAGGACCCAGTGCGGGACCTATTTAGCAACACATAATGCCCAGGTGGAATTTAGTCCACCAACACACACATGAAGATTTAAAGAGTCCTTAATGGCCTTCTGAACCTCTCTATTCAAAGGTGATTGTACAGGTAGTCCTGAAGTCCAAAGAGTTGACCGTACTTTCCCAAGGCAGAAATGGGTCGAGCATGCCAAAGGAAGAAGGGTAATTTTGGTTCAATAGGGACATGAATGCAATACCGATGTATGAATATAAATTTTCTTTGTTTAAATGGAGAGAAAAGCTTATTCCTCAACGGAGTCGCCAGAAGTTGTCGACACTATTTTGGTTTGGGGGAGTTGCCCATAAGAAGTTGTTGGTCGTCGAAATCAAAATCCTGCTACCCGCTTCGGAAGGACATTTAAGTTTAAAAAAATATGAAATCAAACTGACCCCATAATTTTCATAGTTTAAATGAAAGAGCGCTTTACCTCAAACCCTGTACCTATCCCGAAGAATAAACACAAGACTTGAGGATGAGACTCTATTAAATAAACTAAGAAATATAAGACATCCGTTTGGTTTGCAAAACCATTTTATTTCCCGATAATTTCCCCTATTTAATATGAATAATTAAATAGGGTTTATAAAGCTGGGTTCAAGAAAAACTTCCTATAAGGGCAAGCCCTTATAGCTAATTACATCTTAAAGGACCGAAGTCACCTAAGAAAAATCTCAATAAAAATCAAGAAATATTATCTTCAAGGAGTTCAAAAGGTTAAGACTTTCCAATGAAATCAGACAAAGAGGTGTGAAATGGGATTGACTCAAATTTGGAACATTTTATTTTTGGAATCCAATGGATGAAGAACTAGGGGATGTCATGGATCCGGAGGAGAACCTCAGTACTTCCCGGTCTATCCTATTGTTTGGCTTCAATTTTGAGGAGAAATATTTAGGTGTTTCATTCTATCAATTATATTTATTTATGACTTGCATTTGTATGAAGTGATAACACAAATAGCAAGGAAGATGTGATGGTTTAGGTCGTGACAAATGACAACCTCAAAATCCTAAGACAAGTTAGGGCTCATATTGTACGACATGGTTATACAAAGGCCTAAATATGAGGTGAGGATTTATGTTGCATAAACAAACAACCTTGAAATCCTATGGCTTGGTTGTTTAATTCTAAGGAAGGAAGTTGGTTTAGCTGATGTAGACGTGTTTTACTGTTGAAGATGGTCACGCTGCACACAATGCTAGCTCCAAGCTCCTTGTCATGATGAGTTCAAGTTTTCTAGGGTATCCAGTTATGATGTAAAATCAGGTGGCCCTATGGTTTTGGTTCTTTAAATTTTATGGGGGATGTTAAAGTTGATTAGAGTGACACCGGTTAGGATCCCACGGTTCCCTATTTCAGGGACCACTATTTTTTATTGGATTCACTTAGTCCAAATAAATTTACTAAACTCAACTTAATGAGTCACAATTTAATTTAAACTGTAGGAAGCCTCGTTAGCAACTGTTGGTTACCTCCTCCGAAGGGTTCCCGGTCATTCGATAGAGATGTCTTAATTTAGTTGAAATTGTGATTTTTTATGAGTTTTTGATTAAATTTTGAATTGTTTTTATATTTTAAATGTTGTGGCGGCGAATTTTATGTTGGTTGATTTTAACTTTAGTTTTGATTTTGGTTTTGTGGTTGTCCTGATAGTTTTAATTTTCTTGTAGAATGACATCGTTTTTTAGCATGCAAGTTTGTGTTAACATCAAAAGTACAATATGAGAGTACAAGAAAGATGACGCTATAAACTGTAAAAGCGTACCTGGCGAGTCTTCTCGTTCCACCACCTGAAACTCAAAACGCATGTCAGGGCATTTTATATGAAGCAAGAAAATAAAGCTTTGGCAACCCACCTAACCTTAGGTCATATCTTGGTGGGTCCCTATTAGTTTGATTAAGGATGGCTTTTTTAAGCAAAGCATACTAAGTTTAGTAGACCTCTGAGGTATCCAACAGGTTAGGAGGAAAAAGCAGGTCCATGCTTCTCTCTTATCACCTGGTGAAAAGCCTCGAGCTCATTTAAACTTTTTATGTTGCTAAATAATTCATTCTATGAATGCCCTAATTCTCAATGAACATTGATGTCCTAATTTTCACTAAGAGTAGGGTAATTATCATTTGTAATTTAATTTTGAAGATTATGTGAATGAAGACCCTTAAATGGGGGCAAGCTAGGGTTGTTCAAACACTTAGCCAAATTTTTGGTCCTAATTGGGCTTGTTATGTTTTAAAGGTGTTGAATTTTAGCTATGTTTGTTTTCCTAATCCTCATTTAATTAATCTTGATTTAACTTAGATCACTACTAAACCCTTAAGACCTAGGTGAGTGTCTTAATTAATTTTGAGAAGGTTAAGTTTTAGGTGATTATGATTAATTATTGAAATTTCATTTGAAAATCAAATAGGGGTATTAAATTGATTAATTATTGACTTCAAAAGTCATACCCCAATGTCCTAGGCTCTTTTAATTTTAATAAATATCCAAATTTTAATAATTTAGAAATTTATTAATTTATCCTTTTAATTAGGAAAGTGAGGTTGGTTTTTACCAATAATCCCCTTTTTAATTTCAGTTATCTTAACAAGTTAATTAAGATCAGAGGTTGCCTATTTCCCTCCTTGAATTAAGCCTAAATGTTAATTAAGGCGCTAACACTTCATAATTTTTCAAATTCAAATCAAATGAATTTGAAATTTTTATCCTACCTCATTCATGGGTCAGTTAAAATATCAGAGGAGAAAATGTTATTTTTCAAAATTTAATTTAATTTATATAATTATTTTCATGCAAAAATAGGATTTTCAAAGAAAATTTGCTAACTCGACCAAGGTGAAGCCTAATCACTTGAAACTTTTAGTGGAGGTAGACCTAGATAGAGAGCCATTCAGACAAAATTTTATGTTTTTTTTAATTTTATTTGAATTATTAGAATTATTTTAATGTTTGAGGTATTTATTAAATATACAATATTTTAAATGGGGAAAATTAAGTTTTACATTTTTGAAAAATCTCCCTTAGATCAGAGAACCCAGAGAAGTAAATTTTATATGTTTTTTTATTTTTCTTTTATTTATTGTAATTATTTTAGTGGAAACCCATTTTTTATCCTTTAAAAATTATTTTAAGCTTCAAAATACACTATGTTTATTTAGAAAATTAGGAAAAATATTTCAATTATTTCTAAGTGCTTAGAAAATAATTTAGATCATTTTCATGAATTTTATTTATTTTTGTGAATTTTATGAATTCTTAATTATTTTAAATATTTAAAATAGACTAAAATAAAGTTTTTATTTTAAATAAAATTTTATTTTTATAAAATTCCTTTGATCAAAGAGAACTCCAAAAACTAATTTTTATAATCTTTTGAGTTATATTTTGATCATTAAAAACCAATTTAACGCCAAAAAAAGACATTTAACTTCGAAAATTAATTTAGGCCATCAAATGGACTCAAAATGCTTTAAGTTTTTTCTGGGGAGTTCTCTGAATCCTAGAGAACAGTGGAGATTAAAACCCAAGTCATTTTGATGTTTGTATTTCTGAAATTATTTATCTTAGTGATTTAGGGTTTAGGCAAATTAGGTTTATTTTGAATGACTTCACTCATGAGAAGTTTTGAACCTACCAAAATTTTCCTGAATTTTTCTAAGCAACATGCTGAGTATTATGATTAGTTTAAACAAATAACGTACATAAACTTAAAAAACATGAATCTTTATCTAGAGGTTTTCTCCGACTTTAGAAAAATCATGGAATGTTCTCCTTGACAGAGGCTACAACATGCAAAAATTTCAAGCTATGGTGAAATGCTTATATGCATGGAGAATCAAAGGACTCCTAACCCTAATTGATTTTTTAAAAATCAAATATGCATCAAATGGACAAAAACTTTAATCCACATTATTCTCCTCTGCTCAATGAGAAAGAGGGTATTTTTATTTTATTTTTATGATTTTTCTACACCAAGATATGGATTTTTCAAGATAAGGGTAATTTTCTGAATTTTTTAATTCCCTATTTATCTATTTAAATGCACGACACCACATCATCCTAGTCAGCTCTGAAGCTCCATGCAGAGTGCTCCCGTTTGACATCACCATCCACTTCAGCGTTGACTCGACCCGCAGTTTATGTCCCAAAGTGTTGTCCGGCTTCATCTTGACCATCAATCTGATACAGGCTTGATCGAACGATGCTCCATCATCGTCCCCGATAGCCTAGCCTGAGAACCGTCCATCTTCCAAGCTTGATATCTCCCTCTTTTCTCAACCAAATTGAATGATTTTTTTTAATTGCTTGTTTAGACAAGAGGAACATATCCATATGGTTAAAATGCCATGAAATTAAGCCTAAGAAAATGGAGAGTCAAAAGAGGCTCTAGAGGAGGAGAAGTTCAATACCTTGCTCTGAAAAGGGAAGCTTCAATCAGTGGTGCTCGACACGCTCGTTGGGGTCCAAGGAGGCTAGGGATTGAGCCTCTTACCATGGTGTAAGGTCTAGGTCTGAATTCGACCAAACTCTATTTTAGATGTTGGTCAAAGTCTATGTTAAGGGCTCAGTGTAAGGGGGATTTGATGGGGCTTTCTCTTCTTTCAGTGTTGTGAAGGTGTGGGTACAACTAATTGAAGTTTGGTGGACTGTGGGAGTGTAATGAGCTCTGTCCTGGTTTTAGGTAGAAATTTGAACTCAAAATTGGGCTTCCACTGTGGGAATCAATGGGGGAAGATGGTTGGATTGCACTGAGGAGGTCTTAAAAAAGCTGTGTGAGTGATTTGGGAAGCTCTCTCTGAGAAAATGTTAGCATCCCTTCCATGGCCGTGGGGGGAAGCTTTTATAAAAATGGCTAAGGGGTGGCTATCATGGCTAATTGGGGGGTGCAATGTGGTGCTCAGGTGGAGGAAAGAGAGGCTCTAACATGTCATTTGCGTGAGGTGGCCTCTTGATTTGATTTGGGTGAAGTTCAAAGGGAGGTGGCCCTTAGTTTTGACTTTTTTGGTGACTAGGCCGATCGACAATGGCAGGGGGAGGTGGCTAGGAGCTCAGGAAACCTAGGGAAATATGTCATAGCAATTTAATGGGTTGAGGCTTAATTTTGGCAAAAAGAATTTTAAGCTTAAGAAATTATGGCATGAAATCCATTGATTTAAGGGACCATTGGTTCATGGCTTAGCTTAGGTTGTTAGGTGAGATTTGGTTCAGTCTTAGGGTCCAACTAATGGTTGTGGAGTCATTAATTTGATGGCTCTGGGGTGGTTAGGCTACATTTAGTGCATGGGTCTAAGTGTGTGCAAATCACCAAAACTTGGGTTTGGGTTAGGCTAGCCATGTGCTTGAGCCCAACTTATTGATGTAATTGCTGTAGATGATTGTAATGAACATTTTTGATGAAGGATTGAAAGGATTTTGAGTTCAATCGAAGGTCAATTTGAAGGAATTTGAAAATTGGTCATTTTGTGCATGTTGGGCTAGACTTGGGTCTAGATTGGGCTAACCTTGGGCTAAGTCCTAACTTATGGTTGACAATGGTCAATAGGAACCTCATGAAGAGTTTTCAACATAAATTGGGTGCCAATTTTGGGATTAAGGCATTTAATTTGATGAGACTTAAGGTCATAGCTAATTTGGGGCAATTTGGGGATTTTGGACAAGTTGAAATTAAATGAAGTTGAAACTTCACAAAGTCCAATTGATAGTCAATTTTGATGTGTAGGAATGTTATAAAGAGTTTTCAACATAAAAAATGGCCAAATGAGGGGGCTATGGATTCAATTTGGTGAGATTAGGTCATGTGTCCAAAATTGGGGGTTTGACCTATATCAAAATCATGCTCAAAACATGGGCTAATTAAGCTTGAATTTGGTTTAGATTGTTCACATGAAAGGTTAATTTGAGTTTAGGATTGAAATTTGGGGAGATTGGGACCCAATTGATGGACATTTGAGGTAACTTTGGGCCCCTCAAGGGCAATTTGGGGGTTTTGATCAAAGATTGTCAAATTGACCAAATTGGGTCATGTGGTAGTTGAAAAAAATGAAATTAAGAATATTTGAAACATTTTGGAAATTTTTGGGATTTTTTAGAATTTTTGAAATATTGGGCCAAGGAGGGGCATTTTGGTAATTTGGCAATTTTTGGTGGTTTTGGGTAATTTGGGTGTTTTCAAAAGGTTTGAAATGATTTATGAAAAAGTTTGGGTATTTTGGATAAATTTGGGAATTTTGTCCAAATTTAGGATTTCAAGGGTACTTAGGTAATTTGGGGAAGTTTAGGGGCAAAAGACCCGGTTTAGTATTTTGGGTAAAATTGGGGAACTAACTAGCAAAAGTAAGCCATGGACCAATGGAAACCCTATTTGGGTCCTCTATGTACTCGTCTTAGCTAGTCGGTTTAGGGGACCATCTACATGAGTTTCCCGAAGGATCAATGGATCAAGGTTAAGAAATTTTGGGTTTAGGGTAGTAAGTGATGTGAGTGAGAGTGAGTTCAAGTGAGTGCCTTAGCTCTATAGCAACATCCAGGGTCAACCCTAAGGATAAATAGCTCTGTAGGAACTCTTCTTGAGCTCCCTAATAATGACCCCACCTACTAAGTGCTAGAGGTTAGGACCAATATGTAGAGCCTCAAGTTGAGTAAAGAAGAGTTTAGAATTTCTAATAGTGAGGTGCCCTTTTCTAGTTTTCTAAGAATAATCAATAGGAAAGTCTTATGGCTAGACCCTAGGCTACTAAAGAGAAATACTAGACCTCAACCAAAAGTGAGGTCAACAGATGACAAATCAGATGTCAAATCAGATGTCCCTATTGTTGTAGTTCTTTAAATGTTATGAGGCATATTAAAGTTCATTAAAGTGACACCAGTTAGGATCCTACAGTTCACTCATTCCGGTACCACTATTTTCTGTTGGACTCTTAGTCTAAATGAATTTACTAAACTCAACTTAATAAGTTCCATAATTCCATTTTGACGGTAGGAAGCCTCGTTAGTAACCATAGGTTACCTCCTCCAAGGGATTCCTGATCATTTGATAGAGACATCTTAATTGAGTTGCAATTGTTGTTTTGTGATGTTTGTGATTAAATTTTGAGTTATCTTATATTTTGAATGTTGTGGTGGTAAATTTTATCTTGGTTAATTTTAGTTTTGGTTTTCATGCTAGATGACATCATTGTTTAACATGCAGGTTTGTGTTTTTATTCATACATGCACGTGAGTAAGTGTAGTAATGTACTGAAAAGTAAAGTATGGGAAACTAGAAATGCAGGTAAAATAAATTACAATGAAAACGTACCTGAATGGTCTTCCCGGCAGCTTCAACTGAAACTCAAAATGCATTTGAGGGCATTTATATATTAAAAGCATTTTATGTAAAGCAGGGTAATAAGGTTCTGGTGATCTACCAAATCCTAAATCATATCTTGTTGAGCATTCGATTAATGATGATTTTATTAAGCAAAACATACTAAGTTTAGTAGACCTACGGGGTATCCAAAAGGTCAGGAGAAAGAAGTAGATCCATGCTTCCCTCTCACTGCCTGGTGAAAAGTCTCGAGCTCATTTAAGCTTATTATGTTGCTTAATAATTCATTCTGTGAATACCTCCAATGCTCAGTGAACATTGACTTTCAATTATTCTTAAGAGTAGGGTGATCATCATTTGACATTTAATCTTAGAATTATGTAGGTGAAAAACCCTTAAAAAGGGCAAGTTAATGCTACTAAGACACTTCGCCAATTTTAGCTTTAACTTGGGCTTGTAGTGTTTTAAAGGTGTTCATCTTCTAGTTTCATTCACTTTTCTAATCTTCATTTAACCAAATTTGATTTAGCTTAGGTCACTACTAAGCCCTTAAGAACTTGGTGGACACATTAGTAATTTTTAAAAGAAATTGAATTTTAAGTGATAGTAATTCATCATCAAAACGTTTGAATGTCATTTGAACACCAAATAGGGGTATTAAATTAGTGAGTTATGAACATCCAAAATCATACCGCTAAGTCTAGGATCATTTAATTTAATAGACCTCTAAGTTTTAATAATTTAGGAAATTGTAAATTTATGCTTTAATTAAGAAAAATGGGGTTGGTTTCTACCAATTAATTCCTTATGTTTCAATCATCTGAACATGCTGATTAAGATCAAATATTTCCCATTTCCCTTTTTTGAATTAAGCCTAAATGTTAGTTAAGACCAAATTTCCAAAATTATATCTTTGCCCCTAAGGCTCTATCACTTCATAATTCATCAAATTTAATTAAAATGACTTTAGAATTTTTATCCTACGTCACTCATGGGTCAATAAAGACATCAGAGGAGAAAATGTGATTTTTCAAGATTTAATTTAATTTATATAATTATTTACATGCAAAAATAAGATTTTTCAAAGAAAATTTGATAACTTGACCAAGACAAAGTCCAATCACTTAAAATTTTTATTGGAGATAGACTTATACTAGAGAACCACTTTGACAAAATTTCATGATTTTTTTATATTTATTTGAATTGTCAGAATTATTTTAATTTCTGTAGTATTAATTAATTATAAAATATTTTAAATGTGAAAAATTAGGTTTTATATTTTTATTAAATCTTTCTAAAGTAAAAGAACCTAGAGAAACAAATTTAACTTTTTTTAAATTTTTTGTTTGAATTATTAGAATTATTTTCTTGACAAATTAAGAAAAATCCATTTTTAGCCTTTAAAAATTATTTTAAGCTTTCAAATTCAATATGTTCACTTAGAAATTTAGGAAAAATATTCTAATTGCTCCTAGAAGTTAAGGATACCATTTGGAACATTTCAATGAATTTTATTAATCTTATGATTTTTATTATTTTTAATTATTTAAATATTTAAAATATGCTTAAAAATGAAATTTTTTTACTTTAATTACAATTTTATTTTTAGAAAATTCTTCTAATTACAGAGAGCTCCCAAAAACAATTTTATAAATTTTTGAGTTGTATTTTTATTATTATGAATATTTTAAGTGTTAATAGTGTCATTTAACTTAGAAAATCAAATTAGGTCATCAAATGAGCTCCATATGTTTTGAAATTTTTATGGGGAATCCTTTGAACTTGAAATTATAGTGGAGAATTAAAAGAAATTCATTTAGATGTTTCTGTTTTGCAAATTAATTTCCTTTTTATTTTACGGTTTTATGAAAATTAAGTGTGTTCTTAACGACTTGACTCATGACAAATTTTTCCTAATGTTCTCTAATTACAGTGAACCAACCAAAATTTTTATGGATTTTTCTAAGGAATATGATAATTATTATAATTAATTTTTCAAATCACATGCATAAACTTGAAAAATATAGATCTCTATCTAGGGTCTCCTCTGACTTTGGAAAAATCAGGGAATATCCCATGACAGATGCAACAATATGCTAAAATATCAAGCCATGGTGAAATACTTGAATGCATGGAGAATCAATATACTTAGGGTAGTATTTAATTAATTAAAAATAAAAGATACATCAAATAAACTTCAAACAATTTCCACATTGTTCTCATCTGTTCAATGAGCACTATAATATTTTTATTTCATTTTTGTGATTTTTCTATGCAAAGATAAGATTTTTCAACGTTATGGGAATTTAAATAACTAGAAAAATCTCTATTTTTCTCTTTTAGTGACACGGCGCCGCGTCAACTTACGACGGCTCTGAAGATCCATGCAGAGTCCTCTGGTTCGGCGCGGTCGTCCACATCAGCGCTGACTCGGCCCACAGTTTATGTATGAAGGTGCTGCCTGCTCGATCTTTTCCATCCATCAGATACACGCTTGATCGAATGAATCCCCATCATCGTCCCCAATAGCTAAAACCCTTGACCGTTAAGCCTAAAACCTTAAAGATCTCACTCATTTTTCAACCAAACTCATTCGGGTTAGATCTTATAGACTCGTCTAAGTGAGACGAACATATCCATACGGTAAACATGCCATTAATTTGGATTTATGCAAGTGTAGAATCAAAACAGTCTTGGGACAGTGGGGAAGTTTATACCTTTGCTCTGAAATGGGAAGCTTCAATCGGTAGTGCTTGGCACTTTCATGGAGGTCCAATGAGGCTAGGGATGAAGTCTCTTGCTGTAGTGAAATGCCTAGACCCAAATTCGATCAAGACTAAATTTGTGTGTTGATCGAAATATAGAGTAGAGGCTCTCTGTCAGGGGGCATTGTCTTCTTTCACTATGGTGAAGGTGTGGACAAGTTTAATTGAGATTTGGTGAAATGTGGAGGTGTGGCCAAACTTGGTCTATTTCGGACCAGAATCAAACTAAAAAATTGAGCTTTGGAGATGGAGATTAGGGCATGGAAGTGGTTGGTTTGCACTGAGGAGGTCTCAAAGAGGCTACAGAAGCAATTAGGCAAGCTTTTCTTGATAAAACTTCAGCACCCCCTTTCTTGGCTATGGGAGTGAGGTTTAAAAAAAATAGCTTAGGGTGGCTATCATGGCCATTTGGGGGGGTGCATAATGATGCTTTGGTGGAGGATTTTGAAGTGTTAAAGCTAATCAGAGCTAGACACATTGGATGGGTGAAATTGGGTTTTGAACATGGCTTGGGGCTCTCAGTTTTGGCTCCACTGGCGACTTAGGTGGCTGGTCATGGTAGGGGAGGTGCTTAAGTGGCTCACGGAACTCAGAGGAATTTTTCACAATAATTAATTTGGGATGGTGATGGGTTTTGGCAAAGATATCTTTGGTTTAATAAATTATGGAAACAAATCCTAATTTAGGGGATCTTTTGTCCATGGCTCATCTAGGGTGGTTTAAGTGAGTCTAACTTGGTCACTAGGATACTAGGATCCAAAAGTTTGCTGTAGAAGTCTTGCTTTGATCAATTTGACATGGCTAGGTCATATTTAGTGCATAATTTGGGTTCAAATGGCTAATAGTTGGGTTTGAGTTAGACTAGCCATGACTTTGAGCCCAATTAATTGGTCAAAATTTTGTAGATGATTGCCATGAAGATTTTTGATGAAGGATTAAAATGATTTTGAATTCAATTGGTAGTTAGCATCTTCATGAATGCTAACTTTATGAATTGAAAAAGGTTGTAAATCTCCCTTAATGCAATGTTCTTGTCCTTTTTTGTAGTACTTAATGCATTAGTTTGGAGACGACAGAACCATGTTGTGTTCATGAATCCATAGTCAACCTATTATGGCATTGAAAGAGGTCTCGACGTTGATAATATGAAATTTAGCAATTTTTACTAGTTCAACTTTCATAAGTAATGTAATTGATCCAAGGGCTCTCTCTCCCTTTTAGTTGAATCCTTTTAGCATCATTTTATCGGTCGTTAGCTCCTGAGCTTCAATGTCCAAATAGGACAATGCCCGTAGGCTCATTAAGTTGAGAGATGCTCCAAGATCTACCAAAAATCTGGACAACACAAATCTGCCAATGTTAATGGAGATATAGAGTGTACGATTATGTTCGGCGGTACCGAGCAGCAAGTCTTCATCTGTGAGGATTATGCCAGACTGTTCTTTCAACTAGTTAACTTCATCTGAAGATGTGCTGGCCAACTAAGCTAAGCAAATCTCTAGATCAAGCAAAGCTGTAACCAGAGACTCTCTCATCTCCTTTGATAGGATTAGAGCATCGTAGATGCCTAATCTGAATGAAAACTTCCTAAGATGAGCTAGCACATTATAATCCACTTTGTATGGTCCTCCAATTTTCTTTTGGTTATGTGGTTCTTCCACTGGTGGAGGTGGAGGTAGCACTTCTCGAGTTACTATTTTCTTTCCTTTATCCATCGGAGCTAACCTCCCAAAAAATACCCTCCCACTCCTTAATTTAACTTATGTATTTTCTTCTTCTTGAGATACCATTGTCAAATCTTTCGGTGTTTTTTCTTCATCGAAATGATCTAAGTTGATGGCAAGTGGTGCATCGTGGAACTCGAGGATTGGTTCCTTACTCCCAATGCTGTCGTAATTGGTATTGTTGATGTCTTCTTTGGTCTTGCTAACGAGTTCATTGGACTCAAGCATGATTTGAGGATTGGCTTGAGAATCGAGATTGAGGCTAGATTGGTCATAATCGATTACGTTATTGCTAGAAACAGTTAAAACGTAGCCAAAATCATAATCATTATATTCATAAGACCCCAGAGGGGAAAAAAGATAATCATACAAGGACAGGGGTTTGAGGATTTTCTTCCCCCGAATCTGAGACAACTATCCTACCCCTCATGCTATCAGTCTTTGTGGTGGTGTTCTTCTTCTTCTTCTTTGATGATGACAAATCTCCTGGTAAAATCTTCATCTCAGGCTTGGCAGGTAGAAGACTCTGAATGGAGGCTTGCCTTGATGCAATCTGAATTTGGTTCAACACACTCTTGAGCTTGTTTTTAGTCATAATCCATCCATATTTTCTAGTATGCGGGTCAATCAAAGAGATTGACTTAGCCGAAATCATATTTATAGAACCTTTTTCAGGTTCTTTAAAATATTCTTTCGAGATCGTTATATTTTCTTCCTTAAGGTTTCTCTCAAGCCAATCCTTAAAGACAAAACAGTCTTCTTTAGTGTGTCCAAGCAATCTATGATACGGGCAATAATATGGTTGATCCTTCTTGTCGACTGATACACCTAAAATATATAGTATTTTTAGACATATTTTTATACCTATTTTTGAGATATTGTTTTTAATGGAAGGTATTTTTGTGTTTTCTTGTAGATACAAGTAAAAATGGAAAAAATGCTTAAAGGAGTGAAAAATGATAAAATTTAGAGCAAAAAGGTGAAAAACTGTGCAAAAGAGTTTTGGCGTCTAAGTGCCAGATCTGGCGCTTAAACACCGATTAAACAGAGAAGGTCACACCTAAGCATCGAGACCCCGTGCTTAAGCACTAGTGGTAGTTACTAGATGATTAAAATTGGTTTTTACGAATTTCGAAGAGGTTTTTGAGGCACCCATGGCTTAATAGGTGGTTGTAACCACCATGGACAAAAATTGTCATAAAAGGATGCATCTCTTGGGCAAATACATTTAATCAAGACACATTTTGAAGAGATCCCAAGGAACCGCCTGGAAAAATATAAAAGTAAGAAAAGAGGACTTAGAAAAGAGTTCTGGAAATATTGGCAAGTTTTGAAAGTTCATTTCTGGGGAGTTTGTTTGGAGAGATTTTTAGGAACCACTTGTTTTTACTTTATCCTTTTTGTTATTTTGTTTTAAGTGATTGTAAAAGAGAAGAAATTTAAAGGAACTTCATGAGTTTAGTGGAAGACTTGAGATAAGTTTTTATCATTTTGTTTTAGACTACTTTTGGTTTTAATTGAGACTTGTTGTTGGTTTGANTCGGAGGGAAAAAAAGGATAAAAATACAAGGTCAAGGGCTTAAGGATTCTTTTCCCCAAATCCGAGACAACTAATCTAGCAAAGGCAGCCCCTTTCCTACCCCTCGTGCTATCAGTCTGCATGGTGGTGTTCTTCTTCCTCCTCTTTAGTGGCAGCAAATTTCTTGGCAGAATCTTCATTTCAGGCTTGTTAGGATGAAGTCTCTTAATAGAAGCTTGTGTTGATGCATTCTGGATTTTGTTTAGTATTTTCTTGGATGACTTGATCAAGATTGTACTTAGGCTTCTTTATCAAACTTATGAACATTTTGCTCATGGCTTCATATTTAAAGGAATACACCACTTTCCTACATTCCACAATGGACATTTTCTTATTCTCAGTTCGTTATGATCCTCCTTGAGGTGGTTGCTAGCTAGAATAGCCATACTGTTGTGTCTGTTGTTGTGCATGCTATGATGACGACTGACAATAATTCTCTGCATGTATCTCCATTGGTTGTTTTCCTTTATCGACCGTTTTCATTGTTCCAAACTTCTTTTCAAATACTCTAGTCATCCTAGACTTCTCGGCCTTCTCATGAGAATCCATATGTTTGACTTCTTCTTGAAGATTGCTAGCCTTGCTGAGTAGCTTCTTGAAGAATCTAATGGTGAGTCCCTTGAGCATGAAAGCTATTGGCCTATGAATGCTTTTGAGTAAGATCTCAATCGCATGATGTTCTTGTAGCTAGGGTTCACATTTCATGCTAAGGTTTCTCCACCTAAAAATATAGTCTACTAAAGTCTTATTGGGCTTTTGTTTCTCTATCATGAGATCCCCAATAGATACATGTTGTTGTGCTCTAGCAAATCTCTTTACGAGCAGTTGTTCTAACTCAGCGAATGTCTTGACTGGTTCGTTGGGTAATTTGGCAAACCAACCAAAAGCTATTCCTGACAGACTGC
Source organism: Phalaenopsis hybrid cultivar (assembly GCA_002079205.1). Classification (NCBI taxonomy): domain Eukaryota; kingdom Viridiplantae; phylum Streptophyta; class Magnoliopsida; order Asparagales; family Orchidaceae; genus Phalaenopsis; species Phalaenopsis hybrid cultivar. Next base: position 91,487 of record JXCR01141234.1, read on the forward strand.
TGACAAACTATCAGAAGAGAAAAGTTTCATTTCCTCATGTGTTACCACAACTGGCTAGAAAATGTGTTATATGTTACCCGAGATTTCTAGTCTCATCAAATATCTTAAAGTTTGGCAACACAAAACCCTTAGGGTAGGGTACGGCATCGAATTCCTCCGGGTAAGGTGTACTCTTCAAAATCAATGTACCACCCTTAGATTAGGCTAAGGCCTCCCGAACATGCTTGACTATTTGCTTAAATTATTTTTCTAGCATGGCGCTTGACGGAGAATCCTTCTTTTGTTAATCATCTCTATTTGTTGAGGAAACTTCCATCCTTTTATTGGTGCTATGTATAATCTCTGGTTGATTGACTTCTGGGGAGGCTAACTGTGGTGGTTGAGATTGACCTTGAGCTATGGCCATGACGGTCATGGCAGTGGCCATCTCTTCCATTCATTTCTCCATTTCACTGATTTGCTCGTCCCTTAAGAAAAGAGCCCTACGCAGCTCATCTATAGCGTTCTCTTCGATGAGAGGTTGAGAGTTGCGTGCAGATGCAACGACTCTGGTCTCGATGACATGGATCTCCATGAAATCTTCCTCGAGGTAATCAATGAAGTCAAAATCATCATCATCGTCATCGATAGAAACTCCATGTTCTTGGACCAACTCGGAAATCTTGACCCTGAGCCTTTTGACCTTTTCTTCAATTATTGATTCTTATAACACCTTAAGATCTGGAGAACTTCACTAGACAACCTCTACTTTCTCATCTATCTTGCTAGCAATTGCTGTCACAATGTCACAATGTTAGATGCTTCAGACCCTTGCTTCATTCCATGACCCAGCCCTATGGACTTACTAGACGGAATCAGTACGACGACCTTGGGTACACATAAATTTTTCTTTGACGGTAATGTCTTGAGATGGAGTGCCTTAGAAGAAACATCTGCCTATCAAAGATAAGTATGCTCCACATGGTGTAGCACATATACTGTACTGGGTAACTGATACACCTAAAATATATAGTATTTTTAGACACACTTTTGTACCTATTTTTGAGATATTGCTCTTTCATGGAAGGTATTTTTGTGTTTTTCTTACAGATACAAAAAAAAATATGAAAAATGCTTAAAGGAGTGAGGGGATCAAATTTGGAGCAAAAAGGTGAAAAATGTGCAAATGAGTTTTGGCACCTAAGCTCCAGATCTTGCGCTTAAGTGCCGGTTAAACGGAGAAGGCCGCGCCTAAGCTTCAAAGGTCCCGTACTTAAGCACTGGACGAGTAAAGTCTGTTTTTGTGAATTTTGAAGAGGTTTTTAAGGCACCCACTGGCTTAATAGGTGGTTATAACAACCATGGACGAAGATTATCATGAAAGTATGCATCTCTTGGGGAAATACATCGAATCTAGACATTTTTTGAAGAGTTTCCAAGGCACCTCTTGGAAAACTATAAAAAAAGAAGAGAAGACTTTGTAAAGAGTCCTGAAAATACTTGGAAAGTTTTGAAAGTTCCTCAATTTAGGGAGTTCAGAGAGATTTTCAGGCACCGCTTTTACTTTTATTTTATCCTTTTTGTTAGTTTATTTTGAGTGATTGTAAAGAAAAGAGATTCAAAGGAACTTCAAGAGTTTGGTGGAGAACTTGAGATAAGTTTTTATCTTTTTGTTGAGACACTTTTTATTTTAATTGAGACTTGTTGTTGGTTTGACAATTATTTCTACTTTTAAACTAAAGTGTGGTTTAATGTATTGTTGGTTTGACAATGATTTCTACTTTTAAACTAAAGTATGGTTTTGTTTTCTCCATAAACTTGTTGTTGGTTTGACAATGATTTCTACTTTTAAACTAAGGTGTGATTTTATTTTCGTCATGGATTCTGAGTTGTTTTCTTTATCTTTCTTCTGAAAATGATAACTAATTAAGTTTTGAATTGGAATTGTGGAGAGTATTGAACTTTAATATTGGAAAAAGTTGTGATGATTTAAATCCATGCACTTCATTTACTTCTTGATTTGGCCAATCCACATGTTAAAATTTGTTGTGAGAACATGTAAGAATCGGGCTGATATTATCTCAATCAATAATTAGAAAGAATCACATGATGTTGTATGAATGAGAATGTAGTTCCTATGATTGAGTGCAAATAAATAGGGAAATACTCATTGAAGGGTGTAAAGTTAGAGGACTTTAAAGTGACAGGTTAAAGGCCCCAACTTGGTTTTTTGTTTTAGGTTCTGATACGAGATGTTAGTCCCCAGGTGAAGGGAATTAAGGGAACTCCTGAGTGAGAGCTAGTATCTTCCTTGCCTAGCCAGTCTTCAGAACTATTCATACTTTAAATTCGCTAATGTTCTTTATAGCAACTCTAGTAAGGGTAAAGAATATTGTTGCACCTATTTGGCACAACACAATTTGCATACTTCCACAATAGAATTCCTATACTTATTACTGATTCATATTTGGCACAACACAATTTGCATACTTTCACAACAGAATTCCTATACTTATTACTGATTCAAGATAAGAAGAAAGATATTTTTCTTATTCACTGCTTTTCATCTACAAAACTCAAGTTATATTTTTAAGTTGTTACTGTCTTGTCAAAATATCAAAAATATCAAAAATATAAAAAATATTTGAATTTTTATTACTGCAAATATATCCAGTTTATGTAATTGCTTTTTTAAAAATAGAAAGTTTTCTAAAAGTGCATATTGTATAAATTCCCTGTGAGTTCAATTTTCAGGTCTTAATCATAATGTCCTATATTACTTGATAATGATATGTATACTTGCGTAGTATCCCAATATATATAAATTAAAAGTTAAATTCTTATTTTTCTTTAGTATCAAGTTTTTGGTTTTGTTGTAAAGTAAGAAAGTATAAGTGAAATATAATCTGAATTATTGTTGTCCTTTGCATATTAGCAGTCTCAAGGGATCAAGTTTTTGGCACCATTGTCGGAGAATCGAAAGCAAAATTTCTATTTTTAGAAAGTCTTATTTAAACTTTAAGTTATCTTATCTTATTTTGTTTTATTATATGTTAGTGTATCTGTAGTTAAGGTTCTGAATGACTAGTGCCCTACGATTCTAATTTTGAAAGATTTATTAGAAAAATTAGAAAAACTAAAAAAATTATAAATTTTGAAAAATCCAAAAAAATAATAGAAATGGCAGACCAAAATAATCAAAATGCTGAAATTCATCAAGAGTTTAGAACTTTATGATATTTTTCCAACTCTACTGTAGATGAACTTCATTGTAGTACTCAAAAACCTACTGTAGTGGCTAATTCATTTGAGCTTAAACCTGCTATTATCCAATGGTATCAAATAATCAGTTTGGGGGATCACCAACTAAAGATCCAATTTTACATCTTATAAAGTTTCTAGAATTGTGCACTACATTTAAATACGATGGTGTATCAGATGTTGCCATAAGACTTAGATTATTTCCTTTCACACAGAGGGATAAAGCTAAGATGTGGTTGAATTCGTTGGAACTTGGATCTATCAGAACTTGAGGTGATTTAGCACAAAAATTCCTTGCTAAATATTTTTTACCATAAAAAACTGCAAAGCTTAGAAATGATATTACATCTTTTATTCAGTTTGAAGGGGAATCTATTTATGAAACATTAGAAAGATTTAAAGAACTCTTAAGAAAGTGTCCACACCGGGCTATACTAAACTGGTTAATAATTTAAACTTTTTATAATGTATTAGTTGGATCTCTTGGATCAATTATCGATGTCGCTGCTGGTGGTTCATTGATGTGAAACCATTTCATGACGCCTATGCTTTAATTGAAGAAATGGCTACTAATAATTTTCAATGGCCTTCTGAGAGGGTAAATCCTAAGAAAGTAGCCAACATTCAAGAATATGATGCATTTACCATGTTAGCAAATCAAGTTGCTGCAATTTCAAAGAAGGTAGACCTATTTGGAATGAATTTTTCTCAACCAATTTTCATGATTGAAGAGAATTCATTAGGCCAAATGGTAGATTCTCAAACATCATTAGAAAATTTGAATGTCATAAATAATAAATAGAATAACCCATATTCAAATTATTATAACCCAGGTTGGAAGAACCATCCTAACTTCAATTGGCCAAATTATTATAACCCAGTTTGGAAGAACCATCCCAACTTTAACTGGAATAACAATTCGGGTGGAAATTACTATAACCCAGGTTGGAAGAACCATCCCAACTTTAACTGGAATAACAATTCAGGTGGTAATAATTAGCAATGGGAGAACAACCAAAGAAACCAATTGGGTAACTGTAACAACCAAGGGAATAAAAATTATGGATCTACTTATCCTCCAGGTTTCAACTGTAATGCATAGTTTAAGGAGAATAAGTTGTATATATAAGAAGTGATGTTACAAATGAGAAATCAATTACAAAGTCAAGGAGCTACAATTAGAAATATCGAGACTCAACTTGGGCAAATAACAAATTCATTAAGTAATAGATCCCAAGGAATACTTTCTAGTAATACTTAATCAAATCCAAAAGACCAGAATAAAAAACAAGTAAAAGTTGTTAAACTTAGAAGCAGAAGTGAGTTGGAAGGTTAGGTTTAAAAAGAAATTAAAGTAGAGAGAGAAGAAATTGAAGAATCAAAAGAGGACGCTCCAAAAGATTCTCTGCTGAAATTTGATTTGGAAAAACCACCACCTCCATTTCCTCTGAGACTTTATCAGCAGAATTTGGATAAGCAATTTTCCAAATTTCTGGAAATAATTAAGATGCATACAATTAATATTCCATTTATTGAAGCCTTAGAACAAATGTCGAGCTATATAAAGTTTATGAAGGATATTCTCAACAGTAAAAGGAAGTTTGAAGATAACAAGACTGTTGCACTTAGTGAGGAGTGGAGTGCGATAATTCAGAAGAAGCTTCCTGAAGAGCTTAAAGATCCTGGAAACTTTACAATTCTATGTGCAATAGGAGACAGATTTTATGGGAAAGCTTTATGTGATTTAGGTGCAAGCATTAACTTTATGTAATTATCAATATTTAAAATATTGGGTTTAGGAGAAATAACACCTACTACGGTAACTCTGCAGTTAGCAGATCATTTGATAACATACCTTAAAGGTGTTATAGAAGATGTCCTAGTGAAAGTGGATCAATTTATCTTTCATGTTGATTTCATTATGCTAGCATATGGAGGAAGATAAAGAGATACTTATCATTTTAGGGAGACCTTTCCTAGCCACAGAAGGAGTGGAGGAAGATAAAGAGATAGCTATAATTTTGGGGAGACCTGTCCTAGTCAGAGGAAGAGTAATGATAGATGTGCCAAAAAGGTAATTAACAATGCGCGTCAATGATCAAAATATTACTTTTAACATTTCAAGATCAATGAAATACCCTGCAAAAGGTAAAGATGATGTTTTAGAATAGATGTTATAAGATATCTAAGTAAATTCCATTTCAAGACTATTTATGAAGAAAAGTTTGAAGAAAAAGTTTTGGAACACGAGCAAGAAGAGGACTTATTTTAATGCGATGATCTTTTTAAAGAAAATTCAAACTATGTTCGAGAAAGTTTTGAAGTTTTGGACATGATAGACAAAGATAAATCATTTTGTCCATTTATTGAAAAACCTCCAGAACTAGAGTTGAAGTTACTTCTTAATCATTTAAAATATGCTTTTTTAGGAGATTCCTCTACTTTACCTATTATAGATTCCTCAAAATTAACAATGGAAGAAGAAGAAAGGTTGATGAAAATTCTGAAAAATTTTAAGAAAGCCTTTGGATGGACAATTGCTGATATTAAAGGAATTAGCCCTTCAATTTGTATGCATAGAATTCATATGGAAGAGAACTGCAAACCTAGGGCTGATCCACAAAGGAGACTGAATCCTATTATGAAAGAAGTTGTTAAAAAAGAAATTTTAAAGTGGTTAGATGCTGGAATTATCTACCCTATTTCAGATAGTGCATGGGTTAGTCCAATCAGTTTGTTCCTAAGAAAGGAGTAATTGTAACTGTGAATGAGCATAATGAGTTAATACCTACTAGACAAATTACAGGAGTAACTAACAAAGGAGGAGTAACTGTAACTGTAAATGAACATAATGAGTTAATACCTACTAGACAAGTAACAGGATGGAGAATATGCATTAATTATAGAAAATTAAATCTTGCCACTAGGAAAAATTATTTACCATTACCCTTTGTAGATCAAACGCTGAATAGACTAGCTGGGCATAAATTCTTTTTTTTTCTGGATGGATATACTGGTTATCACAAAATTTAAATATCTCTTAAGGGTCAAGAGAAAACAACGTTTACTAGTCCTTATGGTACTTTTGCTTTTAGAAGAATGCCCTTTGGTTTATGTAATGCCCCTACTATATTTCAAAGATGTATGATGGAAATTTTTTGTGATTTAATTGAAAAAGGGATTGAAGTATTCATGGATGACTTTTCAGTGTTTGGAACTTCATCTGACTCATGTTTAGAACATTCATCCAATGTTCTTAATCACTGTAAAGAAACAAATTTATTCCTTAATTGGGAAAAATGCTAATTTATGGTAGTAGGAGAAATTGTATTAGGTCATCAAATGTCAGAAAATGGTATGGAAGTAGATCCTGCTAAAATTTAATTGATTGCTAATTTACCATATCAAACAAATGTAAGTGAAATTAGGAGTTTTTTAGGACATGCTAGATTTTATAGACGATATATTAAAGACTTTTCAAAGATTGCTAAGCTTTATGTCATTTACTATAGAAAGATGCAATTTTTATTTTTGATGAGGAATGCCAAAAAGCTTTTAAGTTATTAAAAAAAATTAATCACTGCGCCAATTATAGTTTCACCAAATTGTGAAAAAACTTTTGAATTGATGTATGATGCTAGTGATTATGCTATAGGAGATGTTTTAGTACAAAGATATGATAAAATTTTTAAAGTTATTTACTATGCAAGTAAAACTCTTAATGAAACTCAAATTAATTATACAACAACTGAAAAAGAGTTATTAGCAAAAGTATATGCTTTTGATAAATTTAGATCATATTTAATTGGAACTCATTGTATAGTGCATACAAATCATTCTACTATTAAGTATTTAATGAAAAAGATAGATGTTAAACCTAAACTTATAAAATGGATTCTTCTTTCACAAGAATTTGATTTTGCAATAGTAGATCGGAAGGGGATTGAAAATCAAATTGCTGATCTTTTGTCCATCTTTGAATTAGAAAAGCCACTATGTTTTGAAAATAAAATTAATGAACATTTTCTAGATGAAAAATTGTTCACTATTAAAGAGTGGTGTGTTCCGTGGTATGCCGACATTGTGAACTTTATTGTTAGTGATATTATACCCTATAGAATGACATACCAACAGAAGAGGAAATTTATTTCTGAAGCTAAGACTTAATTTTGGGATGACCCATTTTTATATAAATAAGGAAAGGATCTGATTATTGGAAGATGTGTACCATTATAAGAAACTTATGAGATTATCCAAAAATGTCATAATTCTAATTTTAGGGGACATTTTGGTGTTGATAAAACAANTTGAGTAGTTTTCTTTATATTTCTTCTTAAAATGACAAGTAATTAAGTTTTAGATGGAAGTTGTGGAGATATTGATCTTTAATGTTGGAAGAAGTTGTGATGATTTAAATTAATGCACTTCATTTTCTTCTTGATTTGACCAATCCAGATGTTAAAATTTGTTGTGAAAACATGTAAGATTCAGGCTGGTATTGTCTCAGTCAATAATTGGAAAGAATCACATGAGGTTGTATGAATGAGAATGTACTGGACTGGTATTGTCTCAGTCAATAATTGGAAAGAATCACATGAGGTTGTATGAATGAGAATGTGTATGGTATTGTCTCAGTCAACAATTGAAAAGAATCACATGAGGTTGTATGAATGAGAATGTAGTAGATTGAATGCAAATAAATAAGGAAATATTCATTGATGGGTGTAGAGTTAGAGGATTTTAAAGTGATAGGTTAAAGCCCCCAACTTGGTTTATTTTTTTAGGTTTTGATACAAGAATGTTAGCCCATAGGTGGAGGGAATTGAGGGAACTCTTGATTGAGAGCTAGTATCATCCTTACCTAGCCGGTCTTCAGAACTATTCAAACTTTAAATTAGCCAATGTTCTTTATAGCATCTCCAGTAAGGGTAAAGAATATTATTGCTCCTATTTGACACAACACAATTTGCATACTTTCACAATAGAATTCCTATACATGGTATCTTCCCTACCTATCTGGTCTTTAGAACTATTCAAACTTTAAATTAGCCAATGTTCTTTATAGCATCTCTAGTAAGGTCGGTCTTCAAAACTATTCAAACTTTAAATTAGCCAATATTCTTTATAGCATCTCTAGTAAGGGCCTAGCCTGTCTTCAGAACTATTCAAACTTTAAATTAGCCAATGTTCTTTATATCATCTCTAGTAAGGGCCTAGCCTGTCTTCAGAACTATTCAAACTTTAAATTAGCCAATGTTCTTTATATCATCTCTAGTAAGGGTTCTGCCTAGCCGATCTTCAGAACTATTCAAACTTTAAATTAGCCAATGTTCTTTATAGCAACTCTAGTAAGGGTAAAGAATGTTTTTTATTTGGCACAACACAATTTGCATACTTTCACAACAGAATTCCTATACTTATTACTGATTCAACATAACACAATTTACATACTTCCACAATAGAATTCCTGTGCTTATTACGGATTCATGATAAGAAGAAAGATATTTTCACATTAAATACTTTTATTCTACAAAAAATTTAGTTATCTTTTTACTATTTTGTTAAAATATCAAAAATATTTTAATTTTAAATTCCTACAAAAATCATTTTTTGTTTAAGTAATTATCTTTTTAAAAACAAAAAACTTTCTAAAAAGTGCATATTGCATAATCTTCCTTGTGGGTTTGATATTCAAGTCTTAATAAAAAAGTCCTATATTACTTAATAACAATACATATACTTGTGTAGTATCCCAAAAAATATATATATAAATTAAAAAGTTAAATCTTATTTTTCTTCAGGATCAAGTTTTTGGTTTTGTTGCAAAATAAGGAAACATAAGAAAAAAATACCATCAAAACTATTGTTATACTATGCATAAGCATTAAGTATTCAGGGATCAAGTTTTTGGCGTCGTTGCCGGGGATTAAAATCTTCAAGTAGTGGTGTCAACTTCATATATCCTTACGTATACAAAATATTGGGATCAAGCTTTTGATGTCGTTGCTCGGGGAGGAAACGAAAGAAAACTAAGTAAATTTCTATTTTTAGAAAGTCTTATTTAAACTTTAAATTTTGTATCTTATTTTGTTTTGTTTTATTTTGTTTTATTTTATTTTATGTTAGTGTATGTGTAGTTCAGGTTCTGAAGGATTAGTGCCCTACGATTCTGAATTAGAAAGAATTATTAAAAAATTCAAAAAAATAAAAAAAAATTAAAAATCTTGAAAAATCCAAAAAAAATATAGAAATGGCAAACCAAAAAAAATCAAAATGCTGAAATTAATCAAGAGTTTAGACCTTTAAGAGATTATGCCAACCCTACTGTATATGAACTTCATTGTAGTATTCAAAAGCCTACTGTAGTGCTAATTCAATTGAGCTTAAACATGCTATTATCCAAATGGTTTCAAATAATCAGCTTGGGGGATCACCAATTGAAGATACAAATTTACATCTTGCCAATTTTCTAGAATTGTGTGCTACATTTAAATACAATGGTTTTTTGATGATGCCATAAGACTTAGGTTATTTCTTTTCTCATTGAGGGATAAATCTAAGAAGTGGTTGAATTCATTAGCATCTGGATCTATCAGAACTTGGGGTTATTTAGCATAAAAATTCCTTGCTAAATATTTTCCACCGTAAAAAATTACGATGCTTAGAAATGATATTACATCTTTTAATCAGTTTGAAGGGGAATCTATTTCTGAAGCATGGGAACAATTTAAAGAACTCTTAAGAAAGTGTCCACACTGTACTATACCAGATTGGTTAATAATTAAAACCTTTTATAATGGATTAATTGGTTCTCTTAGATATATTATCGATGCCACTGCTAATGGTTCATTGATGTCAAAACCATTTCATGATGCTTATGCTTTAATTGAAGAGATGACTACCAATAATTTTCAATGGCTTTCTGAGAGGGTGAATCCAAAGAAAGTAGCTAATATTCATGAAACTGATGCATTTACTATGTTAGCAAAATCAAGTTGATGCAATTTCAAGGAAGTCAGACCAATTTGGAATGAATTTTTCTCAACCAATCTCCATGATTGAAGAAAATTCATTAGGCCTGATAATTTCAAAGAAGTTAGACCAATTTGGAATGAGTTTTTCTCAACCAATTTCCATGATTGAAGAGAATTCATTAGGCCAAATGGTAGATAATTTCAAAGATATTAGACCAATTTAGAATAATTTTTTCTAAACCAATTTCCATGATTGAAGAGAATCCATTAGGCAAAATGGTAGATTCTCAAGCATCATTAGAAACTTTGAGTGCCATAAATAATAAGCCAAATAACACATATTCCAATTATTATAACACAGGTTGGAAGAACCATCCTAACTTTAACTGGAATAACAATTCGAGTGGTAATAATCAGCAATGGGGGAACAACAAAGTAAACCTTATTGGGAAACTGGAACAACCAAGGGAATAATAATTATATATCTACTTATCCTTAAGGTATCAATAGTAAAACACAACCCAAGGATAAGAAGTTGTCTAAAAAAGAAATGGTGTTACAAATGGGTAATCAGTTGCAAAGTTAAGGAGCTATAATTAGAAATATTGAGAATCAAATTGGGCAAATCACAAGTTCATTAAGTAATAGATCCCAAGGAACACTTTCTAGTAATATTGAATCAAATCCAAAAGACCAAAAAAAAGAGCAAGTTAAAGTCGTACAACTTAGAAGTGGAAGAGAGTTGGAAGATAGGATTCAAAAAGAAATTGAAGTAGAGAGAGAAGAAATTGAAGAATCAAAAGAGGACACTCTGAAAGATTCTGAAAGACCTATTTCTCCACCAAAAATTGATTTAGAAAAACCAGCACCTCCATTTCCTCAGAGAATTCAACAACAGAAGTTGGATAAGAAATTTTCAAAATTTCTGGAAATATTTAAGAAGCTTACAATCAATTCCATTTGCTGAAGCCTTAGAACAAATGACAAGCTATGTATAGTTTATGAAGAATATTCTCAGTAGAAAAAGGAAGTTTGCAGATAATGATATTGTTGCACTTAGTGAAAAATGAAGTGTTATAATTCAGAAGAAATTTCCTAAAAAGCTTAAAGATCCTGATAACTTTACAATTCCATGTGTAATAGAAGACATATTTTATGGGAAAAAATTATGTGCTTTAGGTGCAAACATTAACCTTATGCCATTATCAAAACTTAAAATATTGAGATTAGGAGAAATAATCCCTACTACTGTAACTCTGCAGTTAGCATATCGTTCAATAACCTATCTTAAAGGAGTTATAGAAGATGTCATAATGAAAGTAGATCAATTTATGTTTCCTGTTGATTTCATAGTGCTAGATATCGAGGAAGATAAAGAGATACCTATCATTTTTGGGAGACCTTTCCTAGCCACAGGAAGAGTAATGATAGATGTGCAGAAAGGGGAATTATGAATATGCATCAATGATTAAACTGTTACTTTTTCAAAGTCAATGAAATACCCTGCAAAAGGTAAAGATGATGAATGCTATAGAATAGATGTTATAAGATACTGAACGAATGCCATTTTAAGACTACGTATGAAGAAAAATTTGAAGAAAAAGATTTGGAACACAAGCAAGTAGAGGAATTAGATCCATGTGTAAACCTTTTTAATGAAGATTCAAGCTAAGAATGTTTTGAAATTTTGGACACGATAGACAAAGATAAATCATTTTGTCCATCTATAAAAAACCTCTAGAGCTTTAGTTGAAATTACTTCCTGAACATTTAAAATATGCCTTTTTAGGAGATTCCTCTACTTTACCTGTTATAATTTTCTCTAAGTTAACAAAGGAAGAAGAAGAAAAGCTGATTAAAATTCTAAGAAATTTTAAGAAAGCCTTCTGATGGACAATTGCTAATATTAAAGGAATTAGTCATTCAATTTGTATGCATAGAATTAATCTGGAAGAAAACTGCAAACCCAAGGCTAATCCACAAAGGAGATTAAATCGTGTTATGAAAGAGGTTGCTAAGAAAGGGACTTTAAAGTGGTTTGATGGTGGAATTATCTACCCTATTTCAGATAGTGCATGGGTTAGTCCAATTCGCTGTGTTCTTAAGGAAGGATGAGTAACTGTAACTGTGAATGAGCATAATGAGTTAATACCTACTAAACAAGTTACAGGATGACAAATATGCATTGATTATAGAAAATTAAATCTTGCCACTAGGAAAGTTCATTTTTCACTACCCTTTCTAGATCAAATTCTGGATAGACTAGTTAAGCATAAATACTTTTGTTTTCTAGATGGATATACTAGATATTACCAAATTTAAATATCTCCAGAGGATCAAGATAAAACAACATTTACCAGTCCTTATGGCACTTTTGCTTTTAACAGAATGCCCTATGGTCTATGTAATGCCCCTGCTACATTTTAAAGATGTATGATGACAATTTTTGGTGATTTAATTGAAAAATGGATTGAAGTCCTTATGGATGAATTTTCAAGGCTTGGAACTTCGTTTGACTCATATTTAGAACATTTATGTAAAGTTCTAAAGCGCTGTGAAGAAACAAATTTAGCCCTTAACTGGAAAAAATGCCAAATTATGGTAGCAGGAGGAATTGTTTTAGGTCATCAAATATCAAAAAATGGTATGGAAGTAGATCCCACTAAAATTCAAGTGATCGTTAGTTTACCTTATCTAAAAAATGTAAGGGAAATTAGAAGTTTTTTTAGGACATGCTAGATTCTATAGGCAATATATTAAGGACTTTTCTAAGATTGCTAAGTCTTTATTCCATTTACTGGAGAAAGATGCAATTTTTAGTTTTGTCGAGGAATGCCTATAAGCTTTTAAATTATTAAAAGGAAAATTAATCACTGCACCAATTATAGTTTCACCAAATTGTGAAAAACCTTTTGAACTTATTTGTGATGCAAGTGATTAAGATATTGGAGCTGTTTTAGGACAAATGTATGATATAATTTTCTAAGTTATTTACTATGCTAGTAAAACTCTTAATGAAATTCAAATTAATTATACAATAACTGAAAAAGAGTTATTTGCAATAGTATATGCCTTTGATAAATTTAGATCATATTTTATTGGAACTCATTGTATAGTGCATACAAATCATTTTGCTATTAAGTATGTAATGAGAAAGAAGGATACTAAACCGAGACTTATAAGATAGATTCTTCTTTTACAAGAATTTGATTTTGAAATAGTAGATTGGAAGAGGATCAAAAATCAAATTGCTGATCATTTTTCCAGGCTTGAATTATAAAAACCACTTTGTTTTAAAAAAAATTAATGAACATTTTCCAGATGAAAAATTGTTCACTGTAAATGAGTGGCGTGCTCCGTGGTATGCCGATATTGTGAACTATATTGTTAGTGATCTTAAGCCCTATGGAATGACATACCAACAAATGAGGAAATTTACCCATATTTATATAAACAAGAAAAGGATCTGATCATTCAAAGATGTGTACCATTAGAAGAAACTTATGAAATTATCCAAAAATATCATAGTTTTTATTCTAGGGGACATTTTGGTGTTGATAAAACAACATAAAAAATTCTACAATCTAGATTTTATTGGCCTACAATTTTTAGAGATGTTAATGCTTATATCAAATACAAAATTTTACAATCTGGATTTTATTGGCCTACAATTTTTAGAGATGTTAATGCTTATATCAAAACTTGTGTTAAGATCAAAAGTAGGCAATATTTCTAGAAAAAATGAGATTCCCCTCAATTATATGCTAGAAGTTGAACTATTTGATTTTTGGGGATTAGATTTCATGGGACCATTTATACCATCTTTCAAAAATTTATATATCTGTAGCATTGGACTATGTATCCAAATAGATAGAAGTTGTTGCTTTACCTTGATGTGATGCTCAAAGCGTTGCAAAATGTTTGAAAACAAACATATTTTGTAGATATAGGATGTCGAGAGTTATCATTACTGATGGGAAAGTCATTTCAGAAATGCCAGTATGGAGAAGTTATTAAAGAAATATCATATAAATCTTAGGATTGCTACTATTTATCATCCTTAGACAATTGGTTTGGCTAAATTATCCAATCATGAAATTAAAAGAATTATGGAAAAATATGTGAATCCAACAAAAATGGATTGGTCAGTCAAACCTGACAATGCTTTGTGGGCTTATAAGACTGCATATAGAAATCCTATAGGAATGTCCCTATATAGGCTAATATTTGGAAAAACTTGTCACTTACCACTTGAACTTGAGCATAAAGCTTATTGGGCTATTAAAGAGTTCAATTATAATTTAAAAGATGCTAGTGAGAAAAGATATTTACAATTAAATGAGCTTGAAGAGATAAGGAATAAATCATATGAGAGTGCTAAGATTTATAAGAAAAAGAAGAAAATGTGGCATGATCGAAAAATTCTTACTAAAAATTTTCAACCAGGGCAACAAGTTTTGCTATATAATGTAAAGTTAAGATTGTTTCTAGGTAAACTTAAGTCCAGGTAGATGGGCCCATTTGTTGTGTAAAAGTTTATCCTTATGGATCTGTGGATATTAAAGACCCTAATTATGAGAAAATTTTTAAAGTGAATGGACATAGACTAAAATCTTATTATATAGGAATTAACATAAATATAATGATGGAATGATGTTGGTTCAACCAGAATGAGCACTGGTTATGTCGGGCTGATGACGTAAAATCAAGCGCTTTGTGGGAGGCAACCCATAGTTATCAGTGCGTTTTTTGCTTTAATTGTTGATTTGAGTCTGATCAGGAAATTTAGGGTAGTATTTTTGAGTTTATTATGTGCTAGTAATGTTTTTTAGACTTTATTTAGTATCCTAGACATGTTAGAGTGAGAATTTGGACATTAAGTTGACTGGTGCAAAAATGTGCACTGGCTCTTGAGCGCCAGATCCGGTGCTTGAGCGCGGTAGTGTAATCACATGTGAAAATTTTGATTCTAAGTAGGTATAACTAAAATGTAGTTGGAAGAAACATTTCTTGGCAGTTTCTAGTCTTTCCTAGAAATTATGAGGGGGAATTAAACCTATAAATAGAAGGGGTTTGTGAAGCAATTTCACCCCAGATTATTTTTAGCCCTAAAAGTCTAAGAAAGAGAGTGATTTAAAGAAAATGTCTTCATGGGAGATGGATTTGAAGAAGAAGGAAGAAGCCATGAAGAAGAAGTTTATTATTCAAAGTGCACAAGAGATGTATAATAGTTTCTTAGCCGCTAGTATTGAAGGAATGTCAGATAAGATCAACAGGATGAAGAATACTATATTTGTATTATAGACTAAGGTGCTTGAATTGCATGCTCATCTAGAACATATTGGGTGACATCTTAAGATGCAATTCAACCATACCAGTTATGTAGAGGAAGTGGATAAGGTGATTCTCCTTAAGCAAAAGTGGATCGAAGATGATAGTATTAGACTTCGTCACCACCGTCCGTTTTATCAACTCTATATTCTTGGAGAGACTACTAAAAGAAAAGAATTTGTTCCTTCTAATGAAGAATGACATTAGGTTAAGTGTTAGGAATTATGTGTTTGGAGTCATGTTTTTAAATGTGTTAGTGTTTATGTCTTGTGTTTAGTGTTTGTGTCACTTATGTGTTTAATTGTAAATGTGTGTTAAGCATTTTGTACTTAGGAAAATTTTCTCATCCAAGACTATTTGGAGAGAGAACTAAGTGTTAAATGTGTTTGTACTAGTTTGTGAAATAAGATAAGTTTATTTTTGTGAAAATTTGTGTTATTTTTAGCCTCAAATTGAATTAATTATTAAGAGAATTTTGAGAGAGAAGGGAGTTAAAAGAAGTAAAAATAGTCATTTAAGTGCTATGAGACCATTTAGGGGTGGGTTACTTCGGCTAATAGTGAATTTTACTTACAATTAAAAATTTTAAAAATTGTGCACTGGCGCCTCCACATATCGCGCTTAAGCGCGAGCCAACCCGAGAGGCAAGCACCTAAGCGCCACTTACCCGCGCTTAAGTGGAGGTTCACGAAACCCGATTCGCGAATGATTAAATGTGAATTTTAAGTCCGAAAATAACATTTTTAACACCTCCTATCATCTTCCCCAACTCAAAATCACAATTTTAAGGTCTAGGGCAATTAGAATTTGAAGATTTCTTAGTGTAATTGAGTGAGCTTTGCTAGATCCAAGTTCCTTGAGGTAAGAGCTTTACTTCTATGAAAAAATTTTGGATTTCCACCATATATTTTGAGCACATTTGGAAGAATTCAAAGATTTACTATTCATGGTGAAAAGTGAAGAAAAATCTATGAAAATTGCTTGGGAAGTTTAGTTAGTACTTTTGTAAGTTTAGTTTAGTAATTTAAACTTAATTTTTAGAGTTATTTTTGGAATTTATCAAATTTGTAGAATGACACCAAGAATGAAAAGGAGTAGAGGAAAGAGCCCATTTGATTCATGCAAGTTTGTCAGTTCAAAAGCTCAAGATCGATATTGTGCTGCTCTGCAGTCATGAAAATTGATTCAAGAGCGATGTTTCAAGCGTCTAGGTGGAGAGGTAGAAGACCTGATAGTCCACCGACAGTGGGAATAGTTCTGTTGTTTCTCTTTCGTCACAGTGATTTCTGTTGTGAGGGAGTTTTATGCAAATCTCCCAGAGGCTGAAGACGATCAAGTTATGGTTAGATGAAAGTTTGTACCTTTTACTTCAAAGGTAATCAACTTGTTTTACCATTTATCACTGGAGACTTTATGTTTTTATGCAAATTATAGTCCTAGTGAAGTGGAAATGGATGAGATTATTTCATATTTAACTATTGGGAGAGGACTTTAGAAGATAACCAATGAGAGGAGAGTAAATTTCCCAACTTCAAAGTTATGTACACCTTTGAAGGCCTGGCACTATTTCATTTCTGCAGTCTGCTTCCGACCAATCATCTCAGTGAAGTGACCAGAGAGAGAGCAATGTTAAATTATTGTATTCATGATGCAAAACCCATCAACTTAGTGGCTTTGATCTATCATACTGTCATCAGTTCAGCTTCTGCTACTAAAGGTATGGGATTTGATTCTCTGATATTTTCATTATGCGAGCACGTTGGAGTGAAGTATGATAGTTGGGAGGAAGTTTTGTTACCTCTAAAGCCCATTACGAAGGTGAATGTGAAAACTTATTCTGAACATTCAATTTTTAGTTGGAGAGGAGGATTTTCCAGATGTTATGGATTAGAGACGTCTGCTGCATCTACCTCTATTGCATCTTCATCAAGACCATCTATCTCTTGTGCTTCTACATCTAGAGGTGATACCAGGACTCAGGATGAGTTATTGTAGAAGATGATGGAAAATATCAATTCTACCACTGATAATGTACAAAATTTAGAGCATTTTACAGATAATACAAATAGTTAGAATATAAGAAAGAGTGATTATGAAGAGAAATTCCACTCATCTTTGGAAAACCTAATTAGAGGTGAACCAGGAGTGTAGTTTCCTCCATATCCTTGATATCCTGATTATGAGCCTAAAGAAAAATGGTACAACGGTGATTCTGAGGATGAAGAGTAGAGCTGAGAGATTCATTTTATGGTTATAATATGATGTGAACTATGTGGTTTGAGCTTGCTACATTTGCATGTGTGTGTTATTTTGGACTATGTTTTATATTGTGTTTTGAATTTTTATGTTCTATTGTTGTTGTGATTGTTGTGTCAGATAATTTTTCATTTTATTTTTAAATTTTAGGGTAGAAGCTGTTTTGTGTTTAGTACTATGATTTAGTTAGTTTAGAACTTAACTTAATTTCATATCTGTTATAAAGTAGAAAGTCTTGCTAGCTTAGATCTTAAACTTGAAATTTAGAAACTGGTGCCTTGGATTTTTCTTTTATCAAGTTAGTGTGTTGTTTGCTTTTATATCCACTGTTTAGAAGTCTATTAAATCTCTACAAGTTAAACTAACATGAAAATATAGAATACTTGATAAAAAATTAATTGTACTCCTCTCTTTAGTTTTATACTTGTATCATTAGGGTTTAAAATTTCTGCTGGCATGTTATTTTTAAATTTTCATTCCTAAATTGTTTAATCTGTTAAAAATTTTAGTTTACGGGGGATGAAAAATATTTTCAAAACTAGAATTTTATTTGTTCTCAAATGTACTACAAGTGAATTTGAAATTTTAAAAGAAAATTGATTATGTATATGAAGTTGTATTAGGGAAGTAAAATTTGATTTTAGAAATGAGTAAGAAAATTTATTTAAAATTTTAAGTAATGAATAAGAACTTTAAGTTAAAAATTTTTAGTATAGAAAATGATTAATATAAGTGACTATCTTTAGCAAGAAAAAATGTATTTTTGAAAGATTTAGATAATTTTAGACTTTTATTTATAATACTTAAATTTCTTTTATTAAAATGATTTTTAAAAATATTATTATTTCTATAAGTAAAAGTTTTATATCAAGACTTTCTCTTAGGAAAGGAGAAGTGGAATTCAAAATCATTAAAGGACTATCAAGATATAGTAAACCTTATCTGAAAATGAAAAAGAAAAAGAAAAAGCAAAAAAAAGAAAAGGAAAAAGAAAAGAAAACGAAAAGAAAAAGGAAAGAAATGTAAGGGAGGAGAAGCTTGAGGATTAGTGCCTAATAAAAAATTGGTTCTATATTTGATCTTTTTAAAGTAAAAGACATGATAAAATCTTAAGCTTATAAATATAATATAGTAAGTAAAATTATTTTTAATAAAATTTTTAAGTAGAGAAAATAAAAGAACTAAAATCTTAATTTAGGGAACTTACAATATTTCTGAATTAGATAGAAACTCATGTTTTTATAGTTCTTAACTTTAAAAATTTTCAAACTTTAAATTGGTCTCATTTACTAAATAATTTTTCTAAATTGGACTACTATATTTCTAAATCTAAATTTTAGTAACTCCTAAAGAAAATCATATACATATCATACATATTTGGTTTTTAAAGATTGAAGTGTCACTTGAGGACAAGTAACATTTTAAGTTTGGGGGATTTTGTTACACCTAACATATATAGTATTTTTAGACATATTTTTATACCTGTTATTGAGATACTGCACTTTAATGGAAGGTATTTTTGTATTTTTCTTTCATATACAAGAAAAAATGAAAAAAAATGCTTAAAGGAGTGAAAAAGAATCAAATTTGGAGCAAAAAGGTGAAAAATTGTACAAAAGAGTTTTGACGCCTTAACGTCAAATCTGGCACTTAAGTGCTAATTAAACAGAGAAGGCCACACCTAAGCACTGAGACTGCGCTTAAGCACAAGTGGCAGTTACTAGAGGAGTAAAATCGGTTTTCACGAACTTCAAAGAGGTCTTTGAGGCACCCATTGGCTTAATAGGTGGTTGTAACCACCATGGACGAAAATTATCGTGAAAAAATGCATCTCTTGGGCAAATGAATCGAACCAAGACACATTTTGAAGAGATCCAAAGGCACATCTTGGAAAATTATAAAAGAAAAAAGAGAGGACTTAGAAAAGAGTCCTAAAAATATTGGCAAGTTTTGAAAGTTCTTTTATGGTGAGTTAGTTCAGAGAGATTTTCAGGAACTACTTTTTTTTTCGTAATCCCTTTTATTATTTTGTTTTAAGTGATTGTAAAAGGGAAGAGAATCAAATAAACTTCAAGAGTTTGTTGGAGGACTTGAGATAAGTTTTTATCTTTTCATTTTAGACTACTTTTGGTTTTAATTGAGACTTGTTGTTGGTTTGACAATGATTTCTTCTTTTAAAATAAAGTGTGGTTTTATTTTATCCATAGATTTTGAGTAGTTTTAATTATCTTTCTTCTTAAAATGATAAGTAATTATGTTTTGGATGGAAGTTGTGGAGAGTATTGAGAGTTGGAAGAAGTTGTGATGATTTAAATCCATGCACTTCATTTACTTCTTGATTTGTCCAATCCAATGTATTCTGAGTAGTTTTCTTTATTTTTTCCTTAAAATGATAAGTAATTAAAGTTTGGATGGAAGTTGTGGAGAGTATTGATCTTTAATGCGAAGTTGTGATGATTTAAATCCATGCACTTCATTTACTTCTTGATTTGGCCAATCCAGATGTAAATTTTTTGTGAAACATGTAAAATTTAAATCCATGTACTTCATTTACTTCTTGATTTGGCCAATCCAGATGTTAAAATTTATTGTGAGAACATGTAAGTTTGGATTGGTATTGCCTCAGTCAACAATTGAAAAGAATCACATGAGGTTGTATGAATGAGAATGTAGTTCATATGAGTGTCAGTCAACAATTGGAAAGAATCACATGAGGTTGTATGAATGAGAATGTAGTTCATATGATTTCAGTCAACAATTAGAAAGAATCACATGAGGTTGTATGAATGAGAATGTAGTTCATATGATTGACTGCAAATAAATAGGGAAATATTCATTGAAGGGTGTAGAGTTAGAGGACTTTAAAGTGACAGGGTGTAAATAAATAGGAAAATAATCTTTGAAGGGTGTAGAGTTAGAGGACTTTAAAGTGACAGGTTGTTCATATGATTGAGTGCAATAAATAGGGAAATATTCATTGAAGGGTGTAGAGTTAGAGGACTTTAAAGTGACAGGTTAAGAAATAGTCATTGATGGGTGTAGAGTTAGAGGACTTTAAAGTGACAGGTTAAAGCCCCCAACTTGGTTTAGAAATAATTTTTGAAGGGTGTAGAGTTAGAGGACTTTAAAGTGATAGGTTAAAGCCCCCAACTTGGTTTATTGTTTAGGTTCTGATACGAGATGTTAGCCCCAGTGGGAGGGAATTGAGGTAACTCTAGAGTGAGAGCTAAGTTTTGATACGAGAATGTTAGTCCCCAGGTGGAGGGAATCGAGGGAACTCTAGAGTGAGAGCTAGTATCTTCTTTGCCAAGCCGGTCTTCAAAACTATTCAAACTTTAAATTAACCAATGTTCTTTATAGCATCTTTAGTAAGGGTAAACAATATTATTGCTCCTATTTGGCATAAAACAATTTACATACTTCCACAACATAATTCTCGTGCTTATTACTGATTCATGATAAGAAGAAAGATATTTTCAAATTAAATATTTTTCTTCTACAAAAACTTTAGTTATCTTTTTACTGTTTCGTTAAAATATCAAAAAAACCAAAAATATTTTAATTTTAAATTCCTACAAAAATTGTTTTTAGTTTAAGTAATTATCTTTTTAAAAATAGAAAAGAAGTGCATATTGCATAATCTTCAATGTGGGTTCGACATTCAGGTCTTAATCAAAAAGTCCTATATTACTTGATAACGATAAGTATACTTGTGTAGTATCCCAATATAAATATATATAAATTAAAAATTTCAATTATTTTTTTTCTTCATGATCAAGTTTTTGATTTTGTTGCAAAATAAGGAAACATAAGTAGAAAAGACCATCAAGTACTATTGTTATACTATGCATAAGCATTAAGTATTCAGGGATCAAGTTTTTTGAACCGTTACCGGGATTAAAATCTTCAAGTAGTGGTGTCAACTTCATAAATCCTTACATATACAAAATATCAGGATCATTGACCTCTTCGGGTTCCTTTGGATCTGGTAATCTGAACTCAGGCTTTTTCATCAAACTTCTGAACATTTTGGGCACGGCTTCATCTTTGAAAGAATAATTCACTTTTCTTCGTTCCACAATGGAAATTTTCTTTTTCTTCATTAGGTATGATCCTCCTTGATGTGGTTCCTAGCTAGAGTGGCCAAATTGATGTGTCTGTTGTTGAACATGCTGTGGTGATGAATGACAAGGATTCTTTGCATGTATCTTCATCGGTTGCTTCCCTTTATCAATCGTTTCCACTATTTTAGACTTCTTTTCAAATACTCTGGTCATACTGGACTTCTCAACCTTCTCTTGAGAATCCATATGTTTGACTTCTTCTTAAAGATTGCTAGCTTTGCTGAGTAGCTTCTCAAAAGATTTAATGGTAAGTCCCTGAAGCATGAAGCTACTGGCACATGGATGCTTTTGAGTAAGATCTCAATCACATGATGTTCTTGTAGCCGAGGTTCACATTTCATGCTAAATTTTCTCAACCTCAAGATATAGTCCACTAAAGTCTCATTGGGCTTTTTCTTCTTTACCACGAGATCTCTAATATACACATGATGCTGCGCTCCGGTAAATCTTTTCACCAACAATTTTTCTAGCTCGATGAATGTCTTGACTGATCCGATGGCTAATTTGGCATACCAATCAAAAGAGATCCCTAACAGGCTGTTGAAAAACTGTTTGAAGAGTAAAGTTTTGTTTTCTTCTGTATTACCACAACTGACTCAAAAATGTGCTATATGTTGCCTGGGATTTCTAGTCCCGTCAAATATCTTAAAGTTTGGCGACACAAAACCCTTAGGGTAGGGTACATCATTAAATTCCTCTGGGTAAAGTCTACCCTTCAAAATCAATGCACCACCCTTAGATTAGGCTAAGGCCTCTCGAACTTGCTTGACCATTTGCTTAAATTCTTTTTCTGGTATGGCGCTTGATGGAAAATCTTTCTTTTGTGGATCATCTCTAATTACTAAGGTGACTTCTCTCTTTTCATCTGTGATGTGTATAATCTCCGGTTGATTGACTTCTAAAGAAGCTAACTGTGGTGGTTGAAACTGTATCTAAGCTAGAGCTATGGCGGTCATGGCAATGACCATCTCTTCCATTCATTTCTCCATTTAGCTGATTTGCTTGTCCCTTGGGAAAATAGCTCTAAGTAGTTCATCTACAACATTCTCTTCAATGAGAGGTTGAGCATTGCACGTAGAAGCAGTAGCTCTGGTCTCGATGAAATTGATATACGTGAAATCTTCCTCGAGGTATCCATTGAAGTCAAAATATTCATCATCATCATCGTCATCGTCATCATCATCATCGATGGAAACTCCATGTTCTCAGGACAATTCAGAAAACTCAACTCTAAGCTTTTTGACCTTTTCTTCAATCATTGATTCTTGTAATATTTTGAGATTTGAAGGACTTTATTTGACATCCTCTACTCGCCCATCCATCTCACTAGCAATCAATGTGACGATGTCAGATACTTTGTACTCTCGCCTCATTCCATGACCCTGCTCTGTGGGCTTTCTGTATCGTATCGGTACAGCGATCAGGTGCCCATACTTTTTTCTTTGAGGGTGATGTCTTAAGATGGAGTGCCTCAGCAGAAACATCGGTATGTGAAGAGAGGTATGCTCCCCATGGTACATATTAGATACAATACTGAGTAACCTCTTCGTCTTTTCTTTCAAAACATTAAGAACATCCCTTTGACCAGTAATTAGTAGAATTCTTGAACCCAGACACGACTAAACTGGTCGATGGCCCGTGAGTCTAATGGCTGTAGAATCAGTGGTATCAATGGTGTTATTAATTCTACTTCCCAAGAGGAACCAGACAAGAGTGCGAGCTGATAAAGCTTCAGTTGATTTTTGAGATCTAGTAGATTTGACATCTTTTAGAAATTATTTCTTCATGCATGGGGATACTGTACACCCAACTCATTTGAGTAACTCGCCAACTGAAAAACCTTTTTTGGCAGCTAGTTTCTGAAAAATTGAACTGACTCAAGTGATAAGAGCAGGCTTTTTCCTCTCCCCACCATGTCCATGGAGTGATGGTAAACTAGCAGCGATCTTTTGGATACTTTTGTACCCATTAGTATCCATTAAGGGATGGAACCTACTCCCTTGCTAAAGTGGATAGGTCTTCAGTAATCCTGACTCCTCCTGGTGATGAACTTCATTAACATGTACTTCCTATAAAATTTGGGTTTTAGTAGACTTCTGAACCTTCCGGCTACAGTTTCTCTTTTGGGTTCGGGTTAACGGTGTTTTCTTTGAACTCGATCCGATTTTAAATAATGAGAGTGGGAAAACCAATCTTTCAATCGAGTCTTCAACGATCATAACTTATTTTCCCTTAGTAGAAACGGGAACAACAGGCTTGGTAGGTTCCATGGTGGTAGTAGTCTTGACCTTCTTGTGAGAAGGAAAATCTAGAGAGTAGTTTAGGTTAAACTCAGTAAACGGTTCCTGAACCTCTGGAGCGGTGATCTTCATTATGATGAAAGGGGTTTCCCGAGAACGACCTCGAGATATTCAAATACGAATATGAAATTGATGGTGGGAGCGACCTTGTGGGAAAAGATGAGCATTGGGAACGCCATTGCAACAGCTTTAAAGAAATGAAAGCCCTAGGGTTAGCTATTTGGCCGATACTTCGTAATCTTAGTGCGAGCACTAAAACTTAACAGAGGTCGATCTGTAGACCTGATAAGTCTTTATTTAATTTGTGGAGACTTTAAAATTTATTAAAAATAGTCTAAAAATAAAAAATATATAATTAATTTAGGGAAAATTAAAGAGCACGCGCAGCACATCACAATCCAATTTAATTTGCACAATAGCAAACCAAACTCGAAAAGAAAAAAAAGTTTAGTTCAGGACCCAATGTGAGACTGACTTTACAATGTACAGTGCCCAGGTAGAACTAGTCCACCAATACACCTATTCGGGGTCCGACCCCACACAAAGATTAAAAAGTCCTTAATGGTCTCCTGAACGTCTCTGTTCAAAGGTGATTGAACAAATGGTCCTGAAGTCCAAAAGAGTTGACCGTACTTTTCCAAGACAGAAATGCATAAAGCATGCCAACAGAAGAAGGGTAATTTGGTCCAAGAGAGACATGGACACATTACCGATGTATGAAGATAATATTTCGTGACTAATATGTAGAGAGAAGTTTTTCCCTAGAGAAGTCGCTAGGAGCTGTCGACATTATTTTGGTTGAGGAGTTGCCCGTTGGAAGCTGTCGATCACTGGAATTGAAATTCCGTCGCCCGCTTCAGAAAGATTTAATTTACACACACACACACACACACACACATATATATATATATATATATATATATATTAGCCAAATGAGGATTCTATTAGATCTCAAAATGAAGTTACAATTCTAAGATGAGGGGCATTGAAATTGTCCCCCTGAAGTAAAAAAAGTAAGAGAAGGGGAAGGATATGTGGATACAATAACCATTTGAGATTAAGATCCACTAACTAATAAAAAATTTGACGGTCTATTTCCTTCTCGGTAGATAAAAGAGAAGTAAACTCTTGTCTCCATAATTAACTATTATATATGGGTTATCCATTGTTGTATATACCAAGGGCAGTGTGTTTGCCTGTCATGTAGTCCACAAGCTTAGAGGAATCCACTTCTACTTGTAGGTGAGTCCACTTGTGCATAGTAGCCAATTTAAGTGCCCAAAATAGAGCAATTATTTCAGCTTCCTTATCATCTTCTGCCATAATTGGTGATTGAAAATAGAGTAAGCAAATTCCTCTTTAGTCCCTGAAAACTCCTCCAATGTCATCTTCCTTTGGAGAGAAACTTCCATCAGTGTTGATTTTTATGAGAGGAAACATAGGTTTCTCCCACACTATCTTGATTCTGTTGAAGCTTTTCTGTTCAACTATTTTACAGATGTTCAAGATGTTTGGAAAACATTTCTAATGTATCAGTTTTCTGATGAAGGCAAAACAGTTGGCCACAACCTTTCCAACAACAACACGAGTGTCCTCATGTTTGGCTTGATTTCTTGCAGCCCAAATGAACCAAGTAGTAATAAAAGGAGTGGGATGCAACTTCTGCCTATTCCAGCCACCCCAACAATTGTTCAAAATCTCCCAATCCAAATTGATGGTGTTAATATGAAAGTGTGATTGCAGATCCTTACATACTTGTCTGGAGAACTCCCATGTGAAGAAAAGATGTTGGGAAGACTCCATATTATTTCCACGTAAATAACACATAGAAGGTCCCCTCAACCCCTTAATTTTTAATATTTCATTATTTGGAAGTAGGTTAGTAAGCACTCTCAAAGAAAAAAAAGACATAGAAGGAGATAGATATTTGTTCCACAAGCATTATCCCTAGGACACCTTATCCCAGTGATATAGCTTCTCATATATATTTTTTGTCACACTTTGATTATTGTTGGAAGCTAAGACCCATTTATCTTTCCTTTCTCTATCAAACTAAATTTTAGTTACCTTTATTTGTAGATGGTTCAGCGAGTAAGGTGTGAAGAAAGCTTTCATACCATGGCTGCCCCTCCCAACATTCATTCACCATAGGTTCCTGTCTGGAGTACCAGGTAAGGGACCCAAAAAATCATCAGGGCACCATCAGTCCAACCAGAAATTGATGTTTCCATTGTCTAGCTCCCAAATGTAAATTTATTCAGCAATTTCCCTTACCTTTAGCATTTTGCTCCAAATTCTAGAATCTCTCAACCCTCTTGATACCAACTTTGGATGATCAAATCTATAGTATTTGACAAACATGAATTTATCCCAAAGAGTTTACTGTTTTCTGAAAGTGATCCAAAGTATGCACATGCTGATTTGTTGAAGCTATTGAAGCCCCTAAAATCTTAGTCCACCTGCTGAGAAAGGTTTTGGCTCTTTATACCAACTTGCCCAAATCATCTACTTTTTCTTACCTGTCTAGAGAAATCTGTTGAAGGTTCTCTCCAATAGCAGCTGTGTGCTTTTCTTCATCACTGCCATTTGTATAATATTCATAAAGAAGGTAGTGAGGATGATCTTCAATAAAGTTATTCTACGCCCATATGAGAGGAAAGAATTGGTCCAACATTGTAAAGTGGAGTGTATTTTGTATACTATCTCATCAAATTGAGTTAATTTGGATCTTCTCCTACATAAATCTACACCCAGATACTTAGAAGGGGTCATCGTGGTAGTGAAGCCAGTAAGTTGTAGTATCCAATGTCTATGATAAGGGGAAGCTCTTTTGCTGAACAACACTTGACATTTATCTTTGTTTATCATGAGTCCAGATGTGCCTTGAAACTCTTGTAAACAAGTATGTAGATTCCTGGCAGTAGCCTTGTTTGCTCTGGAAAAGATAATGATATCATCAACATAGATTAAGTGGCTAATGTTCAGTTTAGATCTATGATGATACATATTGTAACTCTTCTTATGGTATGGTCTATCAAGGATTTTGGAAAGGTAGTCCAAAGCTAGGATAAAGATAGTTGGGGAGAGAGAATCTCCTTGCTTCAACCTCCTAGTGTCCTTGAAAAACTCCTTAACATTCCCATTGATGAATACTCAATTTACATTCCCTTCAAGCCATCTATTGATAATGTTGCATGAATCAGTAGAGAACCCCCTTGCCATCAAAATCTCAAATATGAAATCCCAATGAATCATGTCATAAGCTTTTTTTAAATCAAGATTGTCTATCATGTTCTCCCCTCTGTAGGGTTTCTCCAAATCCAGTAGTAACTCTTGAGCTAAGAGCAAAATATCACCATTGCTCCTTCCTTTCACAAAAGCTGTTTGTTTTAAGCTGATAATTTACTGTAGAAGAGGTTGTTAGCTTCTCACTAAGATTTTGCTTATAATCCTACTAATTACATTAGTCAAACTGATATTTCTGTAATGATTCCACTGATTTTTAAGAGAAGACTTTGGGAGAAACACAATTTTGGCAGCACTGAAGTAATCTGGCAAATCATTACCCTGAAAAAAAAATTGAATTGCAATAATAATATCATCCCTAATTATCTTCCATGCTTTTTTGTAAAAATCAGCTGTGAATCCATCTAGGCATGTAGATTTGGAGCTTTCAATAAAATCAAGGGCTTGTTTAATTTCCTCCTCTTCTGGGACTTCAGCAAGATGTATTGCTACAGTAAATTCATGATCAGAAATAAAGAGATTTGAGTCTACCTTCCCCCTTTGATTGCTAGTCCTTTGCATTAATTGTTGGCAATATTCAACAGCAGTAGCAACAATCCCATCATCATCTTTAATCCACTTGCCATGTTTATCTTTAATAGAATGAATTGTATTGCACTTTCTTTGATAATTGATACAAGCATGATAAAACTTAGTATTTCTATCACCATAAAAAAATTTTGTTTTAGCTGCTTTTTGTTTGAGAAATTGTTCCTGTTGATCTGTTGTTGTTAATAACTTTTCATTAACGTCTAAGAGGGATGCCTCATCCACTTGCTCAAGAAGATTGGCCTTCTCCATTTCCTGTAGCTCCTTCTCAGCCTTTTCAACCCCATTCATGATATTACCAAAAGTGTTCCAATTCCAGTTATTAAGAGCTTTTCCAACCATCTTCTGCAATTTCCAAAGTTTAATTAGAGGGTTATAGTGATCACAGTCTCTCCAATGTTCCTTAATAGTGCAAATGAGTTCCTTGTGATTAGAGCAAAAGTTGAAGTATCTAAACGAGTTTTTATTATTCCTTGTATTAGCAGATAAAGTGATCAACAAAGGCCTTTGGTCTGATCCTGCCATGCTGAGGTGGGTGATGGAAGTATGCAGAAAATTTTGGATCTAGATATCATTTACTAAGACTCTATCCAGTCTTTTCCATAACCATCCCCTTCTCAAGTAAAGTCTGGACCATCATAGCCCAAATAAAAAAATCTTGATTCTTCAATGTTATCATTGAAGCTAGTCATAGTGGATATGCAAGGAGATCTTCCACCCTATTTTTCAGCAGGTGATTCCAAACAATTGAAGTCACCCCCCACTAACCATGCTTTGTCAGAAAGAGTGCTGATAGTATGTACTTCTTTCCAAAGTTCTCATCTAGCTGATTTGGAGCATCCTGCATACACAATCATAACAAAGTCAACCATGCCAGCCATACAGAAGGATAAATGCATGAATTGGGGATGATTCCTCTAAATGACATAACCCATTTCAGTTCTACATAACACCCATATTTTATTTTTTAGGTTAGTGAATAAAGAAAAGGCATGGTAAGATTTTAAATATTTTTGAGGATTTTGGTGAACCAAAGGTTCCAAGATGGAAATACACCCGAATTTGTGTGTCTTATTAAGATATTTCAACCTTTTTAGAGAAAGGGGTTGGGCAATCCCCCTTATATTCTAACATGATAGATTAATCATGTTGATGGGGTGGAAATGAGGGATGAGATCTGGATTTGGTCCTCCCCCTAATGGGTTGAGTGGTGAACATTTTCTGAGGGTGAGAGCTCCCAATAGTATGGATAGAAGGAGCTTCCTTCATCTGCTTATCATTTGCTTTAGTTTTTCTTTTCTTCTTTGCTTTCTAGGTTTGTCAGTCTGCTTCCAAAAGTTGAGTCATCTCTATCATCACCTCTGCAGATGGTGTGTTTTGTTCTATGACAGTCTTCTGTTCAATATCATTTTTAATTGACTGAGGAGAAGAATTCCTGTACTTCCCTCTGTACAGGAGGCAATGAGTTTTTCCTTCCCTGCACAAGGATTCACAGCAATGCTTACCCCCTTCAGGTTGTATATCTATTAGTGAAGAAAAACTCAAGGTTTTCATTGGGGGTTTTAGATGTAAATTATAATGAGTGGAAAGAGGGTTAACCAACTAATTATTAGTAGTTGGATTCAACATATCATTTTCTTCAATCCTCAAGCTATTAGTATCTTCAACAACTATTTGATATCTTCTCAACAGTTCCATTGGAGAACATTTTTTAATTATGATTGGGGTTCCTTCTGGAAGGAGGATGTAGTCTGTAACACCTATCCACAGTGTGATCAAACATCTTGCAATGTTGAAAATAATAAGGTATTTGTTCCAATACCACTTCTTGCTAAAACCCATCTGAATTAGTTCCTATCCATAATCTTTTCATCTCAGAGAGGGTAATGTCCCTTTTAAAGAGGAATCTAGCAAGGGCTGGTCTGGCCTTGTTGTCAGTTGGAGTGTCCACCTTCACTGGTGCACCAATGGCACATCCAATGTTAAATAAGGCATTCAACTTGAATTTGTGCAAAGGCAAGCCTGGAAATTTGAACCATATAGGAACCACAGGTGGTTCCTTGCTAGTATCAAATTTTGTTGAGCCAGATATCATAACTGACTGTTTAGCAAACAACCTTCCACATTAAATTGGATTAGGAGGTGTCTTCCATCCAATAAACCAAGCTTCCAAGCCCTAATAAATTTTAGAGATTCAAAAAAGCTCTTTACCAACCCCATATTAGGGTGACCATAAAGAAACTTAATAATGAGAGTAAACTTCACTTCTTTGTTCATGTCTATGATTTCTTGTGCAAAAAAAATAAACACTGATGGTTCACCAGTCTTTAGGCCAACAGGATGCATGCAAGGTGATATCCCCTTACCAGCCACTGTGCATGAAATTCTTGAGGGAAAAATAAGATGTTCAAGGTCTTGAAGTGTGTCATTTGCTTTGCCAACCACCCTAGCATATTTAGCTGATTCTTCTCATTCCACCACCTGAAAGTTTAATACTTACAAGACATGTATATAAATTTGTACGGAATTTAAATTTTAAGAGTAGATGAAGGTTTAGGTACAAAACTCCAAGTTATGATTTTATTGAATCTTAGAAGATCCTAGTGGATGATTTTAGAACAAAATATGATAGGTTTGATTTGCTCTTCAACATGTTTAATAGATTTTAAAGTGCTCGGGGCATGACCCTAGATCACCTTGAAAATCTCTTGAAATATTTCAAGTTCATTTTAGACTTATCATATTATTCCATTAATCATCCGAGATTGAAGTGTGACTTCTCTATTGCTAAGTGAAACCTGACAATTTAATTATTTCAAGGATAGGATACTCTGTTTATCAATTGATGTTTGATTTAAAAGTTATGTGAGTGGGTTCCCCTAAGGCAAGTTTAGGTTATTTAAGCTTGTGGTGCCTATAATTAAGGTCAAACTTAGTATTAAAGGTGTTGATCACCAATTATGTTATCATCTAAATCCAATCAATTGAGCTTAGACATTGAGCCTAGGTCACTACTAAGCCTTTAACAATCATGATAAGTGAAATTGTGATTATCAAGATTTTTTATTCAAGTGATATGCATTCTCATTAAATATTCAAATCATCCTCAACATTGCGCTTAAGAAAAGTAAACTATCATTTTTTTTTCAACTTAAGCCCATCACTTAAAAATCGTTTGATTTCAATTTGCTTACGAGTCATAAAAATTTGGAGAATTATGATTTTGTTGATTTTGTGCAAGGGTGGTTAGTGAGTTTCTACCCTTTAATCCCATTTTATTTCAATCATCCATGCATGTTTATTAAGATCAAAATTACCCATTTTTCCCCTTGGTTAATCCTAAATTTTGATTAAGGCACCAAAGTCTAAAATTACCACTTTTCCCTTAAGGGCGCTTCACCTCATAACTCATTAAACATAACTCAAATGACTTTGAGGGTTCAGAGTGTAATATCCATGAGGTAATTACAACATTAGAGGAGAATATGTGGACTTCTGATAATTTAATTTGAATTAAATATTTATTTAAGCTTAGAAAATAGGATTGTTTAAAATTTGATTTATTTGACTTTCCAAAATAAAGATTTTTTATTTATGAGAAAATTATTAGAGGTTTCCTTAGGTCAGAGAAATACTTAGGCAAAATTTCATGATTTTTGTTGAATTAAATTATTATTATTATTTTAATGAGAAAATAAGGAAAATATACTTTTAAGCCTTTTAAATTTATTTTTAACTTAGGAAAAATTAGGAAAAATATTTTAATGAGTCTCAAGTGATCAAAGAAAAATTAGGCACATTTCGAAATTGTTTGATATTTTTGGGATTTTTAATTATTTTTTATTATTTTAAAATTCAAAATAACACTTTAAAATTAAATATTTTCAAAAAAGTAATTTTTATTTTTCCTAAGTGCCTCTGATCACAAGGAACTCAGAAAACCACTTTTTATAATTTTCCCAAGTGTATTTAATTTATATAATAATTTTTTTATATAAATATAAGGTTCCTTAGAAAATCAACTTTAAAACGTAAACTTAATCAAATAATTTTTTAAAATTTTTATAGTGTGTAAACATGATTTTTATGAACAATGTGGAATTAATTTTTCAAATTTTTGATAAGTACATAATTTATCAAAATTCACATAAGATATTTACATTTAATTAATATAAAAATTTACAGGATAATTCAAAGCATCATGATATTTTTCCTAGACTTCTCTGACGATAGGAAACCTACTAAAATTATTCCCATAAGTTTACAAATGATTTTTTTGATTGTATAATTAAAATAGCCAAAATGGTCACCTTAGCTTGAAAATTAAGGCTAGAAGCATAGAGATGTCATCTGACCTTAAAAAATCAGAAGAAATGGCCTCTATCATGAGAAATGAACCCTCAAAATCTCAAGTCATGGGGAGCAATATTTAGTCATGGAGAATTGAAATACCATAGAGGGTATTTAATTCATTAAAAATAAATGAATAAAAAAATAATTTTTATTTTTAGTCCACATTATTCTCCTCTATACACTGAGCAAGAGGGTATTTTTCTTTTATTTTTATGATTTTTCTATTTAAAGATCAGACATTAAAAAAAATTCCCCTATTTATCTACTTATCCACGCGGAGCCAAGTCATCCTCTTCTACTTCGAAGTCTCCATGTGGAGCTCCATCATTTGACACCGTCAGCCACGTATCTGCCTCGTTAGCCCACAGTTCACGTACCAAGAGACTATTCAGCTCAATCTCCTCCATCCATTGGATACAAACACGATCGGATGGCTCTTCGTTATCATCCCCAAGTGATCTAACCCGTAAGTCGTTCACACTAAAACCTTAAGATCTTCTTCTTAACTCAAGCAAATCAAATGGGGTTTGTTTCTATACCTTCATCTACTTATGAAGAACACATCTATATGGTTAATCAAGTATGAAATCAAGCCATTACAAATGGTCAAAATAAGCTCGGATTAAGGTTGAGGTTCAATATCTTTGTCTGAGAGGGGAGGCCTCAATTAGATGTTTGTGGTTGCTTTGAATAAACACAATGAACCTTCAGATGAAGTCTCAAGCCCTGGTGAATTTTTTGGGTATGATTTCAATCAAGGTGGATTTCAGGTGTTGGTCTAGAGCTATGCTAGAGGCTATTTCATAGGGGGCTTTTGTGGGGAATCAGCTTCTTTCACTGTGGGGATGATGTGTGCACAATTAATTGAAGTTTGGTGCCTTGTGGTTGAGTGGAGAGATCTATCCTAGTTTTAGGGTAAATTTTAGTGGAGAAATTAGCTTTAAGGAGTGGTTATCAGTGGTTGAGAGCAATGGGATTGCACTTGACATGGTTTGGAGGAGCTCTAGTGAAATTTTGCAGAGTTTCCTTAAGGTTCCAAGCGCTCCCTTCCTTGTTTTTGGAGAGCTCCATTATAGCCATGGTTGTTTGCTGGAGCTCAAGGCTGGGAATTGGGTGCTAAAGCTTGCTGGGGTGGAGGGAAGAAAGGATCTAATGGGCAATGAGAGTGAGCCAAGTCAAGGAGGTTTAATTTTAGGTGTTGGCCACTCGGGGCTCCCTTGGACTGGTAATTTCCGGTGGCTGAGGTGGTGGTTGGCCATGGTATGTTCAATTCTTGACTCAGGGAGGCTAGAG
Organism: Phalaenopsis hybrid cultivar; assembly: GCA_002079205.1. Taxonomy (NCBI): domain Eukaryota; kingdom Viridiplantae; phylum Streptophyta; class Magnoliopsida; order Asparagales; family Orchidaceae; genus Phalaenopsis; species Phalaenopsis hybrid cultivar. The sequence continues at coordinate 125,192 of JXCR01141234.1, forward strand.
GGTGCTTAATGATGGTTAACTCCTAAGGGTAAGTGATGATGACCAAGATATTTGAGTTTAGGCCAGATATGGAGTGAAATCCCTTAAATCAAAGGACTCTTGGTCCATATCTCATCTTTGATGGTTTAGGTGGGTTTAGCCTGGTCCATAGGTTGTATTATGTGGTTGTGGTGTCATTAATTTGGTGGCTTAGGCATGACTAAGTCTATTTTGGTGCGTGGGTTTAATTTGGGTTAAAATGACTAGAAGTTGGGTTTAGGTTAGGCTAGCCATGACGTTGAGCTCAATTGATTGATAAATATTGTTTAGATGATTGTCATAAGAGGTTTAGGAAAGATTTGGAGTGATTTTGAATTGATTTGGGGATTCAATTTAGAGGATTTTGGGCATTTGGTCAGTTTGGGGATGTTGGGTTAGACTTGAGTCTAGGTTGAGCTAAGTCTAAATTGATAGTTGAAAATGGTTTATAGGAATGTCATAAAGAGTTTTAAGCATCAATTGGGTGCTAATTTTGGGGTTGAGGCTTTCAATTTGGTGTAAATTGGAGATATAGCCAATTTGGGGCAAATTTTGGGATTTTGAATGTGGGTTGAAATTGAGTGAAATTGAGGCTTTTCCAAGGCAAATTGAATGTGTAATTGGATTTTTAAGATTTTTAGTAAGAATTTAGGATTCAAATTGGGGCAATTTAGTGAATCATATGGTTCAATTAAGTGAGAGCAAGTCATAGGATCAAAATTAGGGTTTTTGATTTGGATCAAAATTGAGCTCACAAAGCATGTGTCAATTTGGCATGGATTTGGTTTGTATTGCTCATATGAAAGATTAAATTGAGTTTAGGATTGAAATTAGGGAGGATTGGGTCCAAATTGATAGGCATTTGAAGTAAATTTAGGTAAATTGTTCCTTTAAAGGCAATTTGGGGGTTTTGGTCAAAATCATAAAATTGGAAAAATTGGGTTAAATTGAAGGGTCCAAATTGGTTTTGAAGATATTTGAAGTGATTTTGAATGTTTTGGGTAAGTTTGGGGTGTCAAGGGTATTTTTGTAATTTTGGCAAATTTGAGGGTGTTTTTGTAATTTTGGCAATTTTGGGTGGTTTTAGGCAATTTGGATATTTTAAAATAGGTTCAAATGATTTTTGAACAAATTTGGTTATTTTGGGTGAATTTGGGAATTTTGGCCAAATTTAAGTTTTCAAGCACATTTAGGTAATTTGGGTAGATTTGGGACAAAAAACAAAGTTGGATTTTTTGGTAGAATTGGGATGCAAACTGCCTTATATGAGCTATGGACCAATGAAATCCCCATTTCGGCCCTCTAGCACTGGTATTAGCTAAACCCTAGCCTAGGGCTAGTGGGTTTAGGGGACCGTCTACATGAATCTCCCAAAAGATCAAGGGATCAAACTCAACAATTTGGGTTTAGGGTTGCAAGTGAATATAGGTGGTAGTGAGTGTATGTGAGTGAACTAGCTCCAAAATAATGGGTCAATCCTAAGGTCAAGCAGTCCTATGGGGACTCTCTCCTTGAGATCCTCCATACTGAACCCTCCTACTAAGTGCTAGAGGTTAGGAATAATATGTGGAATTTCAAGTTGAGTAAGGAAGAGTTTAGAGTTTCTAATGGTGAGGGATCCTTTTCTAGATTCCTAGGTATAGTCAACAGAGAAGTCCTATAGCTATACCTTAGGTTACTAAAGAGGGAAAACTAAACCTCAACCAAAAGTGAGGTCAACATACGCAGACAACCTCGAAATCGTATGGTTTGTTGTTTAATTATAAAGAATGGTTTAGCTGGTGTAGACATGTTTTGCTGTTGAAGATGACCTTACCACCCACAATGCTATCTCCAAGCTCCTCATTGTAGCAAGTTTAAGTTTTCTAATGTGTCAATTCATGATGTCAAATAAATTGTTTCTTAAGGTTATGGTTATTTAAATATTATGGGAAATGTTAAATTTGATTGAAGCGACACCGGTTAGGATCCCACGGTTCCCTCGTTCTAACACCACTATTTTTTTTTGGATTCACGTAGTCCAAATGAATTTACTAAACTCAACTTAATGAGTTCCATACTTTCATATAGACAATGGGAAATCTCATTACCAACCGTAGGGATTCCCGATCATCCGATAAAGACATTTTAATATAGTTACAATTTTTATTTTTTTTTGTTTGTGATTAAATTTTGATTTGTCTTATAATTTTAACTTTTGTGGCGGTGAATTTTATCTTGTTTAATTTTTTTTAGTTTTGTTTTTGTCATGCAGGGTGACTTTAAGCATTCAAGCTAGAAATAAGAGGCACGGAGTAGACTCTTCCCTGTCGATTCTTCCTGCTCCTCCACCTGAAAGCATACCTGTCAATTCTTCTCAGTCCTCCACCTAAAAGGTTAGCTTTGACAATATGTATATAATTTTGCAAGGAATTTAAATTGCAGGAGTAGATGAATGTATAGCTACCAAACCCCAAGTTGTGACTTTATTTTGTTTTAGAAGATCTTAGTGGTTGAATTTAGAACAAAATATAGAAATTTTAATTTACCCTTCAAGATATTCAAGAGATTCCAAAGTGCTCGGAGCATTACCCTAAATCACTTTGAAGATTTCTTGAAATATTTCTAGTCCATTTTGAACTTATCATGTCGTTTTATTAATCATCCAAGGTTAAGTTAAGGTTATCCCATTACTCAGGGAAACATGATGTTTTCTTTGCCCCCAAGGCTAGTACACTCAATTAATCAATTGATATTTCATTTAAGAGTTATATGGATGGGTGCCCCTAAGGAAAATTTAAGTAAGTAAAGGTTTTGGTTTCCACAGCTAAAATCGGGCTTGTAGTGTAGAAATGTGTTAATCATCAATCATGTTATCCTCCAAATCGGATCAAATAAATTTAAATATCAAGCTTTGGTCACTACCAAGCCCTAAACAATCACAGTAGGTGAAATGATAACTAGCAAAATTTTGATTTAAACGACACATATTCTTATTGAAAGATCACATTTTCATCATTTATGGATTTAAAATTATTGAAATATTTTCTTCCTAACTTGAACCCATCAATTGAAAATCGTTTAATTTTGATTGACTTCCAAATCATGATAACTAAGGAAATTACAATTTTGTTCTTATTATTGAAAAGGTGAACAAATGAGTTCCTACCTTTTAATCCCATTATATTTCAATCATCCAAACATGTTCATTAAGATCAAAATTACCCTTTTCCCTATAATTAATCTTAAATGTTGATTAAGGCACCAAAATCTAAAGTTACCTTTTTTCCTTTGGGGCTCCTCACCTCATAACTCATTTATCAAAATTCAAATGACTTTGAGAGAATTTTTAGAGTGTCCCATCCATGGATCAATTAAAATATCAGAGAAGAAAATATGGATTTTCATAATTTAATTTAATTTAACTACATTATTTAATTTTAGAAAGTAGTATTTTTAGAATTGATTTACTTAACTGTTCAAAATAAATTTCTTATTCATGAGGAAAATTATTAGAAGTCCCCTTAGGTGAGAGAAACACTTAGACTAAATTTCAGAATTTTTTTTGGAATTAAATCCCTATCATTATTATTTGATTATGAATCAATCTTAATGATTTATTTAAATGTAAAATAATTTTTTAATCACAAAAATTATCTTTATAATTTTATCAAATCTTTTTGAATTCAGAGAACTCATATAAACAAATTTTTGTATTTTTATGATTTTTAATTTATTTATTATAATTATTTTAATGGAAAAATAAGAAAAATTCATTTTTAAGCTCTTGAAGAAAATTTATTTTAACTTAGAAAAATCAATAAAATATCCTAATGAATTATAAGTGATCAAGGGATAATTAGGCACAATTTAAAATATTTTGGTATTTTTGGGATTATTAATTATTTTTAATTTTTTAAATTCAAAATAAAGCTAACAAATCACGTATTTTCTCAAAAATAATGTTTTTTTTCATAAGCGCCCCTGATCACAAGGAACTAAGAAAAAAACACTTGTCATAATTTTCCCAAGTGTATTTGATTTACTAAAATTATCTTTGTACAAAAATACAAGGTTTCTTGAAAAATCAATCTAAGTGCTCAAAATTATTCAAATAATTTTTAAATTTTTAGAGTGAGTAAACATGATTTTTTAGCACAGTGTGGAATTAATTTTGTCAAATTTTTACTAGTATTTAATTTACATAAATTAAAGCAAGATATATACATTTAATTAATTATAGAAATATACAAAATAATTCAAATCATCATGATATTTTTCCTTAGCTTCTCTCGCTATAGGAAACCTACTAAAATTATTCCCATAATTTTCTAAGTGGTATTTTAATTTATATAATTAAAATAAGTAAAAATGTGCATCCTTGCTTGAAAATTAAGGTTAGAAGCATAAAGATGTCCTCTGACCTTGGAAAAATCAGAGAACATCCCTTCTATCATGAGGAACAAACCCTCAAAGTTTCAAGCCATAGTCAGCAATGCGTGATCGTAATGAATTAAAATACTCTAGAGATTTCTTAATTCATTAAAAATCAGAGAGTCTACAAAAAATTTTTATTTTTAGTCCACATTATTCTCCTTTGTTCATTAAGCAAGAGGGTATTTTTATTTTATTTTTATAATTTCTATAAACAAAGTTATTATTTTTAAAAGATTAGACATTAATATAATTCAAAAAATGCCTAATTTTCAACTTAAATGAGTCAGCGCCAGCGCAACTTCGTCCTGTCGGAGCTTTACATGTGGTGCCCTGCCATTTGACACCACCAGCCACCACACGACCCACCTTTCTGTACATATTTACAGCTTGATCTTTTCTATTTATTGAATAAACACGTGATCAAACGACTCTCAGTCATCATCCTAAGTGTCCAAACCCGAGAACCGTTCACACTAAAACTTTAAGATCTTCATCCAGACTCAACCAAATTATATGGGGTTTGTTTCTAAACCTTTATCTACTTAAGACGATCATATCTATCTGGATAATATGTTATGAAATACTGTAAATATGTTTGGAGAATCAAAATAGGCTCATATTAGGGTTGAGGTTTAATACCTTTGTATGAGAGGAGAGGCCTCAATCAGATGGTTGTGGTAACTTTGATTAGGTCAAATGAACCTTCAGAAGTCCTAGGCCCTAGTGAAATGTATAGGTATGATTTCAATCAAGCTCAATTTCAGGTGTTGGTCTAGAGTTATGTTAAAGGCTTTTTGGGATGGGGCTTTTTTGGGGAATCTCCTTCTCTCACTCTGGTGATGGTGTATGCACAGTTAATTGGAGTTTGGTGAACTATTGTGGTGTAGAGAAATATGTCCTCGTTTTGGGGCAAATTTCAGAGAAGAAATTGGCTCCATGAAGTGGAAATAATGGTTGAGAGCAAGTGGCTTGAACTTAGAAAGTTTTGGATAGGCTCTGGTGAGAGTTTGGCAGAGTTTCCCTAAGGTTTTCAAGATCTCGTTCTTTGGCCGTGGAGGGGTCAATTTAAAGTCATGGCTTTTTGGTGGAGCTCATGGGGGTTTGATGAGTACTAAAGCTTTTTGAGGTGGAGGGAAGAAAGGCACAAGCATCCAATTAGAGTGAGCCATGTCTGAGAGTTCAAATTTTGGGTTTTATACATTTGGGGCTCCTTTGGGATGATGATACAGTAAAAATATATGCATTTTTAGACCCATATTTTATACTCATTTTTTTGGTGATATTACACTTTAATGGAAGATATATACATCAAATTTCACAATTTTTTGAATTCTCTGTGATTTATTAGAATTATTTTAAATTTTGGGTTATTTAATAAAAATAAAATATTTTGGGAGGTGAAGATTAAGTATTCTATTTTTGAAAAATCTCTCTAAGATCAGAGAACTCAGAGGAGTAAATTTATATTTTTTTAGTTTTCCTTGATTTATTGGAATTATTTTAGTGAAAACTCATTTTTAGCCTTTTAAAAATTATTTTTAAGCTTTNGCTTTGAAATTTTTATCCTACCTAATTCATGAGCAATTGAGACATCAAAGGAGAAAATGTGATTTTTCAAAATTAAATTTAATTTATGTAATTATTTTCATTCAAAGATAGGATTTTTCAAAGAAAATTCCTAACTTGACCAAGGTAAATTATAATCCCTTGAAATTTTTACTGAAAGTAGAACTAGACTAGATAAGCCTTGCGATCAAATTTCATAATTTTTTGAATTCTCTGTGATTTATTAGAATTATTTTAAATTCTGGGTTACTTAATAAAAATAAGATATTTTGGGAGGTGAAGATTAAGTTTTCTACTTTTGAAAAATCTCTCTAAGATCAGAGAACTCAGAGCAGTAAATTTTATATATTTTTTTATTTTTCCTTTATTTATTGGAATTATTTTAGGGAAAACTCGTTTTTAGCCTTCTAAAAATTATTTTTAAGCTTTGAAATTCAATATCTTTATTTAGAAAATCAGGAAAAATATTCTGATTGTTCCTAAGTGATTAGGAAGCAATTTAGAACATTTCCATGAGTTTTATTATTTTTATGATTTTTATGGATTTTTAATTAATTCCTGAGTGATTAGGAAACAATTTAGAACATTTCCATGAGTTTTCTTATTTTTTTATTCTTATGAATTTTTAATTATTTAAATATTTAGAATAGGCTAAAAATCAAATTTTTATTTTAAATATCATTTTATNCAAAATTTTATTTTAAATATCATTTTATTTTTAGAAAATACCCTTGATCACGGAGAACTCAAAGAACTAAGTTTCATAATTTTTTTAGTTATATTTTGATTTTTAAAAAATCATTTAAATGCCAAGAGTGTTGTTTATATTTAAAAATCAATTTAAGTTGTCAAATGAACTCAAAATACTTTGAAATTCTTACGATGAGTTCTCTAGATCATAAACCACAGTGGAGATCAAAAATTAAATCATTTAAATGTTTATATTTTCCAAAATTAATTAACTTAGTGATTTAGTGTTTGTAAAATTTAAGGGCATTTTAAATTACTTGACCCAAGAAATTATTTTTAAAAGCTTCTCTAAGCATGGTGGACCTTCTAAAATTTTCTTAGGATCAAATCAATATGCTAATTTCCATGATTATTTTAAATAAATAATGTGGAAAATCTTGAAAAATATGGATCTCTATATTGGAACCTCCTCTGACTTTGGAAAAATCAGAGAATATTTCCCCTTACAGAGGCTACAACATGCCAAAATTTCAAGCCAAGGTAATGTGTCAATATGCATGGAGAATCAAATGATTACAAATAGTGTTTAATTAATTAAAAACTTTTATTCAAATGGACTTGGAATTTATTTCACATTGTTCTCCTCTGTTCACCGAGCAAGAGGGTATTTTTATTTTATTTTTATGATTTTTCCACACAAAGTTATGAATTTTCTAAGTTAATGGTATTTAAATAAATAAGAAAAAGCCCTATTTATATATTTAAACATTGCGTACTGACTAGATCGTAGGCAGCTCCAAAGGCATGTGTGGTGCGCTCTGTTTGGACGTAGTCATCCACATAGCTGCTGACTCGGCTCGCGGTTTATGTCCCGAAGTGTTGTCCGGCTCGATCTCCCCCATCCATTTCATACACGCTCGATCGAACGGCTCCCCGTCATCGTCCTCGATAGAATGATCTCGTACCCGTCCACACTAAAACCTTAAGATCTCAGCCTATACTCAACCAAATTACTTCGGGTTGATCCTATGGACTTGTCTAAGTGAGACAAACACATCCATATAGTTAAGATGCCATGAAATCAAGCTTAAGTAAATGGAGAATCAAAATAAGCTCTGGAGAAGGTGAAGTTTTATACCTTTGCTCTGAGAAGGGAGGCTTCAATTAGAGCTGCTCAGCACGTTTGTTGGGGTCCAAGGAGGCTAGGGATTGAGTCTCTGGTCTTGGTGTAAGGCCTAGGTGTCAATTTGACCAAGCTCGACCTCAAGTTTTGGTCTAGAGCTATGGTAGAGGCTCTGTGGAAGGGGGATTTGATGGAGCTTTGGCTTCTTTCACTCTTGTGAAGGTGTGGGCACAAGAAATTGAATTTTGGTGGAGTATGGAGGTGTATTGGGTTCTATCCTAGTTTCCAGCAGGGTTTCAAGCTCAAAATTGAGCTCCGGCAATGGGAATGGGTGAGGGAAAATGATTGGAATGCACTGAGGGGATCTTAGGGAAGCTCTGTGTGAAGTTTAGAGAGGCCTCTAAGAAAATTTCAACACCTTGTTTAACGGCCATGGAGGTGGCATTTTATAAAAATGGGTTATGGTGGATGTCGTGGCCAATTAGGAGGTGTAAAGTGGTGCTTAGGTGGAGGGCAGAAGAGCTCCATAGTTTGATTTGGATGAGCTGGCCTCTAGGTTTGATTTGGGCGAGGTTCCATGGGGGTGGCTCTCGATTTTGGGCTTTTCTGACCACTAGGCTGGCCGGCCGGCCAGGGGGGAGGTGGCTATGAGCTTAGGGAACCCAGAGAAATCCATCACAGCAATTTAATGCAAATGTGCTTTGATTTGGCAAAGATATCTTAAGCATGTGCATTTTTGGAAATAATATCCCTTAATTTGGGGGACCTTTGGTCCATGGCTTGATTTATATGATTTCATGGTGTTTGTACTGGTCACTAAGTCCAACTAATGGTTGTGGTGGAGTTAATTTGGTGGTTTAGGATGGTTAGGTCACATTTGGTGCATAGGTCCAAGTGGGTACAAATGACCAAAACTTGGGTTTGGGCTAGCTTATCCATGTAAATTGACCCAAATAATTGTTTCATTTGGTTTATATGATCATAGGTAACAACTTTTGTGAAGGATGGAAGTGGTTTTGAGTTCAATTGAAGGCTCAATTTGAGGGAATTTTGAACTTTAATCAATTTGGTCATGTTGGGCTAGGCTTGGGTCTAGCTTGGGTTAGCCTTTGGCTAAGTCCAAATTGATTGTTTTAAATGGTCAATAGGGACCTCATGAAGAGTTTTCAACATGAATTGGATGCCAATTTGGAGGTTAAGGCAATCAATTGGGTGAAATTCGGAAGACTTAGCCAATTTGGGGCTAAATTTGGGAATTTTGGATTTAGGCCAAAATCAAATGAATTTGAGGCTTCACCAAGGTCAATTGATGGTTTATTTTGATGTATAGGAACGTCATAAAGATTTTTCAACATTAATTAAGGCCAATTGACTAGGTTATGGGTTCAATTTGGTGAGATTAGGTCATATGGCCAAAATTGGGTGACTCAAATCAAAATTAGGTTCAAATCATGGACCAATTGAGCTTGTATTTTATTTATTTTAGTCATATCAAAAGTGAATTTGAGTTTAGGATTGTAATTAGGGTCAATTGAGACCCAATTGATGGACATTTGAGTTGGATTTGGGGAAATTTGGGTCTTTAACTCAATTGAGATCAAATTTATGGACATTTGAGTTGGATTTGGGGAAATTTGGGTCTTTAAGAGCAATTTGGGGATTTTGGTTAAAGATGGTCAAATTGGCCAAAGTGGGTCATGTGGTAGTTGACGGGATTTTGGTTAAAGATGGTCAAATTGGCCAAATTGGGTCCAATGGTAGTTGAGAGAAATGAAATTGGGAATATTTAGGATTTATTGGGATTTTCTGGGAATTTTTGGAATTTTTGGAATTTTTGGTCCAAGAGGGGTATTTTGGTAATTTGGGGGTGTTTTAGGGGTAAAAGGCCAAGATGGGTTTTTTGGTAGAGTTGAGGTACCAACCATCACCAACAAGCCATGGACCAATGGAAATCCCATTTTGGGTCCTCTACATAGTGGTCTTAGCCAAACCATAGCCCTAGGGCTAGCAGGTTTAGGGGACCATCTACATGAGTATCCCAAAAGATCAAGGGATCTAGGTTGGAAATTTGAGTTTAGGGTTGTGAGTGATTGTGAGTGTAGATGAGTGTAGTGAATGCCTTAGCTCTAGACATACACCCAGGGTTAACCCTAAGGTCCAACATTCCTAAGGGTGACTCATCTTGAGTTTCCCCCATAGTGATCCCACCTACTAAGTGTTTAGAGGTTATGACCAATATGTGGGACTTCAAGTTGAATGGAGAAGAGTTTGAAATTTCTAATGATGAGGGTTCAATGTCTAGTTTTCTAGGAATAGTCAACATGAAAAGTCCTATGGCTAGACCCTAGGCTACTAAAGTGGAAAAACTAAACCTCAACCAAAATTGAGGTCAACAATTGGACCCCCAATAGGTGTGGTGTGCTGGGCAAGCACACCGCGCGTATTGGTGTTGACCGACCAGATAAAAAAAAACCAATACAAACTCTTAAGTCAATAGAGCTGGAAGTATGCGTAGAGTTGTGTGTGTGATTTGTTTCTGCCAGAGAATTAGCAGGTGATCGTCTGGTTGGAATCNATACACCCAGGGTTAACCCTAAGGTCCAACATTCCTAAGGGTGACTCATCTTGAGTTTCCCCCATAGTGATCCCACCTACTAAGTGTTTAGAGGTTATGACCAATATGTGGGACTTCAAGTTGAATGGAGAAGAGTTTGAAATTTCTAATGATGAGGGTTCAATGTCTAGTTTTCTAGGAATAGTCAACATGAAAAGTCCTATGGCTAGACCCTAGGCTACTAAAGTGGAAAAACTAAACCTCAACCAAAATTGAGGTCAACAATTGGACCCCCAATAGGTGTGGTGTGCTGGGCAAGCACACCGCGCGTATTGGTGTTGACCGACCAGATAAAAAAAAACCAATACAAACTCTTAAGTCAATAGAGCTGGAAGTATGCGTAGAGTTGTGTGTGTGATTTGTTTCTGCCAGAGAATTAGCAGGTGATCGTCTGGTTGGAATCAAGGAGTAGGGACTCTCGCTGGGGAACGGAGAGTAAACTTTGAGATATGAAATTTCAAAAATTTCCAAAGGATGGGAGTCATAATGTAAGTGCTGACCCCGAGGTGGGAATTGAAATTCAAATATCAACTCAAAAAGAGGGAGGGAGAGAGAGAGAGAGAGTCGGAGTGTAAGGACCGACCTAGAATGTAATGAATCTGAAATGTAGGACTGATTCGGAAATGAGAATTAAATGTAGGTCAATTCTTGAAAGAAAGTGTCGGAATGTAAGGACTGACCTCAAATGTAATGGATCAAAAATGTAGGACTGATTCAGAAATGAGAATTGAAATGTAGGTCAATTCTCAAAAGAAAGCGTCGAAATGTAAGGACCGACCTCAAATGTAATGAATCAGAAATGTAGGACTGATTTGGAAATGTCAACCTCGAATGCAATGAATCAGAAATGTAGGACTGATTCAGAAATGAGAATTGAAATGTAGGTGGCCTCGAATGTAATGAATCAGAAATGTAGGACTGATTCAGAAATGAGAATTTAAATGTAGGTCAATTTCCAAAAGAAAGTGTCGGAATGTAAGGACCAACCTCAAATGTAATGGATCAGAAATGTAGGACTGATTCAGAAATGAGAATTGAAATGTAGGTCAATTCTCAAAAGAAAGCGTGGGAATGTAAGGACCGACCTCGAATGTAATGAATCAGAAATGTAGGACTGATTCAAAAATGAGAATTGAAATGTAGGTATCAATCCGAAGATGTGAGAATTGAAATGTAAGTATCATTTCAAAGATATGAGAATTGAAATGTAAGTATCAATTCACAGATATGAGAATTGAAATGTAAGTATCAATTCAAAGATGAGAGAATTGAAATGTAAGTATCAATTTGAAGATATGAGAATTGAAATGTAAGTATCAATTCAAAGATGTGAGAATTGAAATGTAAGTATCAATTCAAGATAGTGAGAATTGAAATGTAGGTATCAATTCAAAGATGGTGAGAATTGAAATGTAGGTATCAATTCGAAGATGTGAGAATTGATCGAAATGTAAGTATCAATTCAAAGATGTGAGAATTGAAATGTAAGTATCAATTCAAAGATGAGTAGGATTTAGGTACTGATTTGAAGATGTGATATGAAATTTACAAAGAGCTTGTGATGTTGAATTTGCAGTAGTGTGAGGTATCCATTTGAAGATGTGAGAATTGAAATGTAAGTATCAATTCGATGATATGAGAATTAAAATGTAAGTATCAATTGGAAGATATGAGAATTGAAATGTAAGTATCAATTCGAAGTATCAATTCAAAGATATGAGAATTGAAATGTAAGTATCAATTCGAAGATGAGAGAATTAAAATGTAAGTATCAATTCAAAGATGTGAGAATTGAAATGTAAGTATCAATTCGAAGATGTGATAGGATTTAGGTACTGATTTGAAGATGTGATATGAAATTTACAAAGAGCTTGTGATGTTGAATTTGCAGTAGTGTGGAAATTTAGGTATCAATCCAAAGACATGAGAATTGAAATGTAAGTATCAATTCAAATATATGAGGATTGCAATGTACGTATCAATTCAAAGATATGAGAATTGAAATGTAGGTATCAATTCGAAGATGTGAGAATTGAAATGTAAGTATCAATTTGAAGATATGAGAATTGAAATGTAAGTATCAATTCAAAGATTTGAGAATTGAAATGTTGGTATCAATCCGAAGATGTGAGAATTGAAATGTAAGTATCAATTCGAAGATATGAGAATTGAAATGTAAGTATCAATTCGAAGATATGAGAATTGAAATGTAAGTATCAATTTGAAGATGAGAGAATCGGGATTTAGGTGTTGATATGAAGATGTGATATGAAATTTACAAAGAGCTTGTGATGCTGAATTTGCAGTAGCGTGTTATGTGAAAAGGTTGATTTCGAAAAAGATTTGTAGAGCTTTATGGAGTTTTTGTGCAGAATGTGAAATTCTGTGAGGATGTGCAGAGGGCTAATGTAGATAACGATGGTTGTGTTGCGCGCAAAAAGAGTAGGAAATTTCGAAAACGGAAGTATCCACTCAACAGGTTTATTTTATTTTCTTGTTGTTTTTATCACAATTTAATTTTTCAAAAATGCGTTTTAAAAGTTTTAATTTTAACTGGTTGATAAGAAATTTGTTTTGTTATTTATTCATTTATGATTATCTTTTATTTGTGTTTTATTTATTGTTGAAGATTTGTTGTTTCGTTCTTTGTTCATTGGAACTCTGAACCATTGCATGGTTTGCGGGCTTTCATCCATCGCACAAAAAGACAATTGACAAAAAGGCACAACTTGAGAGAAATTTCCATTAATCTGCTTCAATAACGATGCTACAGATCAAACATAGGCTAATGCCTCAAAAAGAGTACATCATGTAGTACATGCTGAAATGCATTGAGAGTCCTCTCAAGATATGAGTACATCATAGACTGATTATATCAAATACACATCATGCTTGTTAAGAGAAAGCAAGTGAATCCTCTGTGCTTGGTATAGTGAGCTCCTGATCAAGCAGATTTTCTGAGTCATGCTCTAGGATAAGAGTTCCCTTCGCATGTACTCAGAGGTACAACCTTCTCATAGCTCGTAAGGAAACAGTTCCTCCAGTTCCGGGTCCTGCTGGAATCCATATGGTATTTTATTGTCATCCATCCTGCGGAAGGTCACAGACACCCTACGATGTCGTAAGAGTTCCCTTCGCATGTACTCAGAGGTACAACCTTCTCATAGCTCGTAAGGAAACAGTTCCTCCAGTTTCAGGTCCTGCTGGAATCCATATGGTATTTTATTGTCATCCATCCTGCGGAAGGTCACAAACACTCTACAATGTCGTACTCCTGGAATGCAGTGCTTGGCAACGTCTGCATCGTTGCCTTTGAGAACAAGTACTGAACCAACTGGAAGAGGAATCTCCACTGCCAGGGCCGACTATATCAATTTCTTTTCCAAACAGAATATTGCTCTTACTCATGAACGAGACCATGCAGAAAGGCCTCACAAAATCATGATGGTCGATGTGTGGGGGAATGCAGTCACCTTCTTCATAAATGTTGATGATACAGCTGTTGGGAATGCAAGTAGCAGGTAGAATATTCCACTTAACCATTCTCTTGATCATCCATTTTATCATTGGTGGTAATGGATCCACTTGTCGCACTTGAGGATCTCAGACGGATTTCCCTGTCTGTCGTTCGTAAAATTATAGCAACAGCCGCACTGGATGGTGATTCTTCCCTTTCCCCACATCCATTTCTTTGGCTCGAAATACGTTCTCTCTATGAGAAGGCCCGCTCGACCTCTATCTCTTAAATCGAAGATGCAATCCAGAATGCTTCTTTCATCATTTTCAAAGAAAACCCTGGTATATAGCTCCAGGCCCTCTAATATGTTGATAAACTTTCCCTAAACCTCTTCATAGAACTTGAATTCTCTTTTGTTTACTTTGCTTATTTTGTAGTATTCTACCATACCAGGAGTTGGCAGCTGCCTGGGGGGTTCCTTCCTCCCGGCCTCGGCGGAAATCCAAACTGGTGATGGCCGATCTGGAATATGAGATTCAGTCTCAAGTGGGATATATGATCCTGGGCTTCGTGGTGTGCACTGATCCAACCCCAATGGGGCATACGGTTCATTTGCCACGAAATCTGGAGTCTGAGACTCATTGGTGCTTGAAGTGTATTTTTTTTAAGGTACTGAAACGTTGTATGTGCAGAACGTTGCAGTTCGGGCATTCTACAAATGCACCCGTGACTGATGTCCCGGCTGGTATTTCAACGTTGCATGTTGGGCTACCTCTGCACAAGATATCTGGGACCGGGGGCACATCTGATCCTGTCACAAATCCTGACTCTTCGTTTGTAGTGAGCAGGCTGATAGAAGTTTCTCTCAGATCTGGATCGTAAATATGTCCCTCAGGAATGGGGGTGAGAAAACTGCTCACATCTCTTTGGTGCTTGCGCTCTTGTCGCAGAAAGGCTCTCTCTTTCTTTCGGCTTGCATTCTTGTGTTGCATCCTGTGGAGTGGAGTATTTAGTAGTTGTTCACTGTGGGCGGCTATTAAGGCCCTTGCTGGAGTAGCTATCATGCAGGGCAGTCGGCTGTGCCCCTCCATCGGATCTTGTTCCGCTATCACGTTTTTACCTTTACGTGACACATCGTCTTGAGTGGTTACTCTTAACAGTGAAGGCAGACCCTTCTTTTTTTCATTGCTGACTACGTCCATTAGAGGACCGTCGTAGTCCATATCAATCTGGTTGAAATCCATGTTGAAATCTATGATACCTCCTTGTGACGCCATCTCTTCATTCAGTGTGAGGTTCCAGCCGTCCTGGAAGGCAAACATCAGCCTCTGTCCTGACATTTTTCTGCAGACGACAGAAAGAAACGTCAGTGGGCCGAAGCTTGGCATGAACAAGAACAAAACAAAGTATTCATTAAAGTAAATTTTAGTTTGTTTTGTAAAAATTATTACTCATTTTATGTGTGAGTTTTGTTTAATTTAATGGAATATTTAAATCCAAAAGCATAAATGAGAATGTGTGAAGTTCAATAATTTTCTGAAAATTTTCATTACATATGAGATTAATTACAAAATTTGGACCCTGTCATAGACATATGGCCATATAAATAACGCTAAAACAATCAAAGTTTCAAAATTTCAAAGCAAGCATAGGCAAGCGGAGGCAGGCGACATCAAGCTGCGTAATAGGTTTTCAGGTATCGTCCATTTATCGGTAAGATGGGTCTTTCACCCTCGAAAGTCCACTAATTGGTAGGCTCCTCCTGTATAAACTTTCTCAATGACAAATGGTCCCTCTCAAGTTGGCTCAAATTTTCCACCTATTTTGCGGCGAGCAAGAATAGGTCTTTTGAGCACGAGTACGAGGTCACCAATTTTGAATGTCCTTCGGCGGACCAATTTGTCATGGGCTTGTACCATCTTTTCCTGGTAGAGCTCCAATGTTGTTGTGCTTCCAATTGTTTTCCCTCGAGACTCTCCAGTTCTTCAAGTCTGAGTTTTTCTCTTTCTTCCGTTGTGAGTTGATTGGCAACGGCGACTCTAAGAGATGGTGTCTAGATTTCTAGCGGTAACATGGCCTCGGTCCCGTACACGAGCATATAAGGTGTACACTGAGTGGGAGTCCTGAAAGTTGTCTGGCAGGCCCACAAGGCTTCTAACAGTTTGTTATGCAAATCCCTTTTATTTTCATCCAGTGTTTTCTTCAAATTCTGTACTAGTATCTTGTTGAAAGCTTCAACCAGATCATTTGCTCTGGATAGTAAATTATAGAGTATCTCCAATCTATCCCATGTCTTCTGAAAAAATTGTTGATCTTTATGCTTTTGAAAGCTGCCCCATTATCAGAGATTATTCTTTGCGGTACTCTGAAATGATAGACGATTTGGCCTTTAGAAAATTGAAGGACGTGTTGTGTCGTAACCTCAGGTAAAGGTACTGCCTCTGCCCATTTGGAGAATTAATCTGTAACGACAAGTATGAACCTGTGTCCTTTAGAAGATGGAGGGTCTATCAAACCTATTATGTTTGTGCCCCAACACTCGAATGGCCACGAGGCAACAGTTGGGTATAGCACATTCGGAGGCTGGTGTAAGACCACCCCATGCACTTGGCATTAGTGACATCTTCTGGCTGTATCCATGCAATCGGACATCATTGTTGGCCAATAATATCCGAGTCTTTTGATCTTCATTTTCATTTTTGGTCCCGACTGGTGAGCGCCACACAATCCGGCATGTACTTCTTTGACAATATTTTGTGCCTCGGCTCTGTTCAAACACTGTAGCCACATTTGGTCGAACGATCTTCTGTAGAGAACATTTCCCACCAGGGCATAAGACATGGACCTTCTTGTGATTTGGTGCGCCTTAGACTTGTCCTCCGACAACTTTTCATTATGTAAATATTCTATTAACGGCTTGCGCCAATCTTCGTTGATGTCTGCAACTGTATTTATTGTTTCTTCTTTTCCAAGTTTGTGTAGGGTTTTGAAGTCATTTCAAGACAAGAATCATCTTCCTTGCACCGTGACTTCGATGGAATCCTCCGGGGGACACACCATTTCCTTAGTGAGTTTTGCTAGAGTTTCGGCATGGGCATTATCTCCCCGAGGAATCCGGTAGAAAGTCACCTCAAGAATCTGCTCTGTGAGCCACATTGCGTATTGATGGTATTCTGTTAATCTTGGTTTCAAAATTTTGTATTGTCCGGCGACTTGCTGGATGACAAGTTGAGAGTCACCATAAATGGCAATGTTTGTTATACCCATTGAAATTGCCAATTCCAATCCGGTGATTAAAGCTTCATATTCTGCTTCATTGTTGGTGCACAACTCTGTCAGGTGGTACGAAAACCTCAACATACCCTTATCTGACATAATAAAGATCAAACTGATCCCTGCCTTGCCTGGTATAACCGTGATTGATCCTTTGTCTTTCCTGGCTGACGAAGCACCATCGAAGCACATTTCCCAGCGCTGCGCACTAGAAAATTCCATTTGTAGTATTTGCTCGTTTGGTAACTCGTCATTGAAAGAGGACCCAGCTGGCAGTGGGTGTGCAGCGAGAAATTCTGCCAAAATCTGTCCTTTAATAGCATGGAGGGGCACAAAAGTTATATCAAATTGCAATAAGATCATTGACCATCCGCTAAACGTCCGGAGAGTGTTGGTCGGGTCATCAAATATTGCTATGGATTAACTTTCAAAATTATGGTGATCTTATGAGAAAGCATGTAATGTCTAAGCTTTTGAGTGGCTAAAATTAGTGTCAGACAATGCTTCTCAACAGGTGAATACCTTATCTCCGTCAGTATTAGACGATGATTCAAGTAGTAGAGCACATTTTCTTTTCCCTCCTAATTGAATTGGGCTAAGAGGGCTCCAAGAGAGTCATCTAAAGTCGCGATATAAAGTATTAACGGTTTCCCTAGGATAGGGGCTACCAAAACAGGAGGTGTCATTAAATATTGTTTAATGTCCTTAAAGGCCCGCTGGCATTTCTCTTCCCAAATAAATTTGGTGTCCTTTTTAATTAATGCTGAGAAAGGCTGACACCTACCTGAGAGATTAGAGACAAAGCGTCTCAGATATGCCAACTTCCCCTGGAAGGAACGTAGTTGCTTCAAGGTTTTAGGGGGAGGCATTTCCAAGATAGTTTTAATCTTATCCGGGTCGATCTTAATTCCCCGATGACGGACAACGAATCCTAGAAATTTCCCGAAGGTGACACCAAAGGCGCACTTAAAGGGATTCATTTTAAGATCATATCGCTGTAACCGTTCAAACACAATCCTTAAATCATACAAATGGTCTATTTTCTGTTTACTTTCTATGACTAGAGCATCCACGTAACATTCTACTTGATTATGGATGAGGTCGTCAAAAATCTTCGTCATTGCACGCTCATATGTTGCTTTGACATTCTTTAGGTCGAGCGACATCACTATGTAGCAGAAGATTCCAATCAGTGTTCTGAATGCTATAAGCGCTGCATCCTTGGGAGCCATCTTAATTTGGTTATATCCCGATGATCCATCCATGAAGGAGAAAATCTCATGTTTTGAAGTGATGTCCACCATCATCTCCGATATAGGTAGTGGAAACTCGTCTTTTGGACATGCTTTGTTCAAATCTTTGAAGTCGACAAAAACGCGGATCTGTCCATTTTTCTTTTTAACCGGTACAATATTGTCTAACCACGTGGGGTACTGCTCTTCTTTAGCAAAGTTGGTGTCTATCAATTTCTTTACCTCAACGATAACTTGTTGTTCTATCTCGAGGCGCATTCTCCTTAGAGCTTGTTTTGCTGGGGTTACATTCTTGTCCACCCAAAGTTTATGGACTGCAACCTCTACTGACAGTCCTGGCATTTCATCGTAGCTCCATGCAAAGCAATCTTTGAATTCTGCTAATAGTTTGACCAGTTCTGGAGATTCTTCGTCATCAAGTAGAGAACTTATAAATGTAGGTCGGGGTCATTTTTTAGTCCCGAGGTTAATCTCTTTCAATTCATCAATAGTGGATTTAATTTCTTCCTCAAATTCTGCGGTTGATCAGCAGAGTCATCCTCTATATCGAGACAATCCTCTTTTGACTCACTAGTAACAAGCATGCAAAATTCAGAATAATCGACCGGTCCAACTATACCAAATCCGAGACCTTCTTTTGAATTGGGTGTTCGGCTTTTAGTATTCCACAATTTTTCAAAAAGTTGAAATTTATTTTTTGGCATTTGTTTTGGCAAGTTTCCTTGTTGAATTAACTTTTGAACACAAGGCGAGAAGTAACCAAAAGGTAATTCCATTAATTCATTGTCCAGGTTGAATTAACTTTTGAACACAATGCGAGAAGTAACCAAAAGGCAATTCCATTAATTCATTAGACCTGTTGAATTAACTTTTGAACACAAGGCGAGAACTAACCAAAAGGCAATTCCATTAATTCATTAGAATCACCATCCAAAAATTAACTTCTGAACACAAGGTGAGAAGTAACCAAAAGGCAATTTCATTAATTCATTAGAATCAACATCCAAATTTACATGTTTTTAGAAGCACTGTAAAATTTGATCCTCTTTGAACCAACACTGCGGACTTCCTTGACCTCTAAACTCTCGACCTTTTGAGGGAGAATCGGACTGAGGGTCATAGTATCCACATAGTGTTTTTTTTCCGATCATACATTGTTTCATATTCATTCCTCTCTGTATCTTCTAGGGATATCTCGTACTGAGGCTTCTTTGCTTTGTCATCATTACCTCATCTTCAGAATTGTCTTCATCACCAATGTTGATAGTTGGCCTAGTCAGTTCAACAATTAAATTGATCTTTCCTCGTACGCGTCCCCGGCGTCGACCTCGGGTGCGTGAACTAGAAGAACCTCCACCAACTCATTGTAAGGTAGTGGTAGAAGGTTATTGAAGCGGAGTTGTCTAGCCTCCTTTTTGTGATCCTTCTAAATCTTCATCTTTTTCTGTTAAAATTTCACGCTAGAAGACAGTCTTCTTTGGAGGCTCGTAGTAGGCAGCATCTTCATGGATACCAACTTCATGTACTGAAAATAGTTGTAGGTCTCCCTTGATGCAATTTTCTTGACCATCTTTGCGGTATTTAATGCACTGGTGTAGAGATGATGACCATATTGTGCTCATGAATCCATGGTCGACCCTAATAGAGCGTTAAAGAGGTCTCGGCGTCGATGATATGAAATTTAACGGTTGTTACGAGTTCTCTGACCTTCATAAGTAGATACACTCGTGTAGGGATGATGGAACCATATTGTGCTCATGAATCCATGGTCGACCCAATAGGTTAAAAGAGGTATCGACGTTGATGATATGAAATTTAATGGTTGTTACGAATTCTCTGACCTTCATAAGTAATGAAATTGATCCAAGGGCTCTTTCTCCCCTTTGGTTGAATCCTCTTAACATCATCTTATCAGGGATGAGCTCCTGAACGTTGAAGTCTAAATATGCTAACATCCGTAGACTCATCAAAATAAGAGATGCTCCAGGATCCACTAAAACTCTGGATGACACAAATCTGCCAATGTTGACGGAGATGTAGAGCGGACGGTTGTGGACGGCGGTACCGAGCAGCAAGTCTTCATCTGTGAAGGTTACCCCTGACTGTTCTCTCAATGAGAGCAAACTGAGCTAAGCAAATTTCTGGATCTAGAAAAGCTATAACCAGAGATTCTCTCATCTCCTTTGACAGGATCAGAGCACCGTAGATGCTTAGTCGGGGAGGCAACTTCCTAAGATGAGCTAGCACGTTATAGTCTACTTTGTATGCTCCTCCAATTTTGTCTTGATTATGTGGCTCTTTCACTGACAGAGGTGGGGGTATCTTTTCTTGAGTCATTATATGTTTTCCTTTGTCTGTTGGAGTTGTTCTTGGTGGTAACACTTTTCCGCTCCTTAAGTTGACTTCTATGATTTCTTCTTCATGAAATATCATTGTTGAATCTTTCGGTGTCTTTTTCTCTTCATCGGAGAGGTCTACGTTGATGGCAACAGGTGCATCATGATGCTCGAGAGTTGGCTTCATTATCGGTGCTGTCGTAAGCGATATCGTTGAGTTCTTCTTTGGCCTCAACAACGAGTTCATCAGACTCAAGTACGATTTGAGGATCATTTTAGGGATTGAGATCACAACTAGCTTGGTCATAATCAGTCATGTTATTACCAAAAATAGTCAGAACGTAGCCAAAATCACAACCATTATATTCATAAGACCCCATAGGGACAAAAAGATAATCATACAAAGTCAAGGGTTCGAGGATTTTCTTCCCCAAATCCGAACAACCAATCTAGTAGAGGCAACCCCTATCCTACCCCCCGTGCTATCAATCTTGGCAGTAACGCTCTTCTTTCTCTTGTTCTCTGTCCTTGACGATGATGGATTTTCTGGCGAAATCTTCATCTCAGGCTCAGTATGCTGCAGACTCTGAATGGAGGCTTGTTTTGATGCAGACTGTGTCTTATTCAGTATCTTCTTGGATGATCTGCTCCATACCTCATTTCATCCTTCTTCGATATGTATGGAAGCTTGTTTTGATGAATCCTGTATTTGATTGAGGACCCTCTTGAGTTCATCCCAAGTTGTACATCTGTTTCGACATATGGATCAATTGGGGAGATTAAATCAATTGAAATCATGTTTATGGAACCTTTTTCATGTTCTCTCAGATACTCCTTCGACATTGTTATATACTCTTCCTTGAGGTTCTTCTCAAGCCAGTCTTTAAAGACAAAACACTTGTTTATAGTGTGTCCAAGTAACCGGTGGTACGGGCAATAATTTGGTTCATTCTTCTTATCCACCACTTCGGGTTTCTTTGGATCAAGCAGTTTGAATTTTGGTTTCTTCATGAAGCTTTTGAATATTTTAGGTATAGCTTCATCTTTGAAGGAATAAACAACTTTTTGTCGCTCTAACATGGATATTCTTTTACTCATTGTTCGAGGTGATCCCTCCTGAGACGGCCATTAGTTGGATTGACTGCTCTGTTTCTGAGAGTACTGTGACGAACACTGATGATGATCTTCTGCATATATCTTTATAGGCTACTTTCCTTTGTTGAAAGTTGCAACTACCCCTGATTTCTTTTCGAACACTCTGGTCACCTTAGCCTTTTCATGCGGCTCTATGTGCTGATTTCTTCTTGAAGATTGTTGGCTTTACTGAGTAGCTTCTCAAAGGATTTGATGGTGAGTCCCTTAAGCATGAAAGCTACTAGCCCATGAATGCTTTTGAGTAGAATCTCAATCGCTTGATGTTCCTATAGCTGAGGTTCACATTTCATGCTAAGGTTTCTCCACCTCAAAATATACTCTGCCAAGGTTTCACTAGGCTTCTGCTTCTCCATCATGAGTTCTCCAATAGACACATGATGTTGCGCCCCAGCAAATCTTTTCACAAATAATGGTTCCAACTCAGAATATGTTTTAACTGGCCCGTTGGGAAAGTCAGCGTACCAGTCAAAAGCAATCCCTGACAAGCTGTTGACGAACTGCTGGCAGAGTAGATCTTTGTTATTCCTCGTGTTGCCACAATTGGCTCAAAAATGTACTATGTGTTGTCTGGGATTTCTAGTCCCATCAAATATCTTGAAGTTTAGGGTCACAAAACCCTTGGGGAAGGGATGGCATCGAACTCCTCTAGGTAAGGTCTACCCTTTAACATAGATGCACCGCCCTTGGACTGGGCTAAGGCCTCCCGCACTTTTTCAACCATTTGCTTGAACTCTTTTTCTGGCATGGCACCTGATGGAGAATCCTTCTTTGGTTGTTCTCCTTTATGTATTGAAGTAGCCTCCCTTATTTCATCTGCGATGTGTATGATTTCTGGCTGGTTGATCTCTGGAGAAGCCAATCTTGGTGCTTGTGATTGCCCCTGAATGAGTGTATGATTTCTGGTTGATTGATCTCTGGAGAAGTCAATCTTGGTGCTTGTGATTGCCCCTAAATGGTGGCAATGGCAGTCATAGCTGCAGTCATCTCTTCTATTCTTTTCTCCAGTAGAACAACTTGCTCATCCCTTAGGAAGATAGCCCTACACAGCTCATCTACAGCGTTCTCTTCAGTGTGAGGTTGAGCCTCGCGGTCACGTTCTCTTCAGTGTGAGGTTGAGCCTCACGCGCAGATGTGGTAGCTCTGGTTTCGATCACAAACATCCATGAAATCTTCCTCTAAGTAATCACTATAATCAAAATCCTCACTATTGACGGAAACTCCGTGTTCTCAAGCTAACTCAGAAATCTCAATACTGAGTTTCTCAACCTTTTCCTCAATTATCGATTCCTTGATTGCTTTAAGATCTAGAGGACCCTAATGGAAATCCTCAACTTGTTCCTCCATCTCGCTGGCTATTGTCGGGACGATGTCTGATATTTCAGGCACTGATTTTACTTCCTGTCCTGCAGGCTCACTGACTTGTTTCGGTGCAGCGACCTTGGGTACTCATACCCTCTTCTTCTTTGACGATGATGTCTCAGGACAGAACGCCTTAGTAGAGACATCGGTATGTCGAGGGAAAGTATGCTCCCCGTGGTGTAGACCGGCTACAGTGTCAGGTAATCATCTTGTCTTTCTTTCCGTGATTGCAGGAATGACTGGTAAACTTCTTGGACCAAGTCTTGACTTAATCGGTTGGTGACCTGCGATCCTGGTGGTGGTATGGTCGGTGATGACTATAGTAGTATCAACTCAGTTTCCCAAACGGAGCTAGACGAGAACACGGGTAGGAGACTTTATAGTCGACTTATGAGATTTTCTAGCGGACTTAACATCCTTCAAAATTTCATTTTTCATATGAGGGGAAATTGCATGTCCCACTCGTTTAAGTGAGTCACTTACAAAACATCCTTCTTTAGTAGCAAGCCTTCTGAAGACTGCACTAACTCGGGTGATGGGGATGAAATTTCTTTCCCTCCTCACCATGCCCATGAAGTGATGGTAATGCGGCAGCAATCTTCCAGATACTCTCATATCCGTCAGTATCTGTCAGAGGATGGAATCTACTCCCTCATAGGAGTGGATAAATTTCCGGTAACACTTCTTCAGTTTGATGAGGCTCCTCCTCAACGGGTGTGTTTTCAGGAATCTGAGCTTTGATGGCCCTTCGAACTATCCTATTGTGGTCCCTCCTTTGAGTTTGAGTTAGTGGTACAGTCCTTGATCTCAACCCAATTTCAAACACGGGTGGCGGAATAGTTAATCCATCGGTTGAATCTTCAACGACCATCACTTCTTTTCCCTTAGCAGTAACAAAGATTGCTTGATGACAGCAGCTCTAGCCTTCTTGCAGGCAGGGAAGTCCTGAAGGCAGTTCAAACTGAATTTTGCAGATGGCTCTTATACTTCCCGAGCAGCGATCTTCATTACCATAAATGGGGCTTTCCCAAGGATAACCTCGAGGTCTTCAAATCCAGTTTCAAACTTGATGGTGGGAGTGACGTTATGGGTGTTGCGGTCTGTTGGCAGATTGCAGAAAAAGGTCAGCGTTGGGTAGGCCATCGCAGCGGGCTTTAAAACAGAAAGTTTTAGGGTTAGCTCTATGGCCGAAAACCTCGTAATATCTAGTGCAAGCACTGAAAATAGAGGTTAATCTGTAGACTGGGCGGGACTTAATTTATGGGCAATTTTGACATCTTTGTTCAAAAAGGTGTAAAATGTAATTAATATTTCAAAGTGCACGCAGCAAAACACGATCTGGTTTAATTGGCGAAGAAGCAAACCAAATTTTGGAAGGGAGATGTGAACAATTTTAGGACCCAGTGCGGGACCCAATTAGTGGCAGAAAATGCCCAGGTGGAATTAGTCCACCGACACACCTATTAGGGGTTCGACCCCCACATGAAAATTTAAAGAGTTCTTAATTGCCTTCTGAACCCCTCTGTTCAAAGATGGTAGAACAGTTAGTTCGGAAGTCTGAGTTAGCTGTACTTTCCCAAGATAGAAATCGGTAAAGTATGCCAACAGAAGAAAGATAATTTGGTCCAAGAGGGACATGGACATATTACCGATGTGTGAAGATAATATTTCTTGATTTTATGGAGAGAAAAGCTGTCCCCAGCGGAGTCGCCAGAAGCTGTCGGCGTTATTTCGGGTTGGTTTGTGGGGAGTTGCCCGTAAGAAGCTATCGGTCACTGGAATCGAAATCTCGTCGCCTGCTTCAGAAGGAAGTTGAAGTATGAAATCAAACTGACCCCATACTTTTCATAGTTTAAAATGAAAGAGCACTGTATCTGTATCTATCCCGAAGGATAAACACAAGAATTGAGGATGAGGCTCATTCAAATAAACTAAATGTATCTATCCCGAAGAATAAACACAAGACTTGAGGATGATGCTCGAACAAATAAACTAGGAAAAGCATGACGTCTGTTTGGTCTGTGAAACCTTTGTATCTACCGACAAGTTCCCCTATTTAATATAAAGGATTAAATAGGGTTTATATTAAGTTGGGTTCTGACATGCTTCCTATAAGGGCAAGCCCCTATAGTTAATTACATCTTAAATGACCAAAGTCACTTAGAAGACTCTCGATAAAAATCAGGAAATATTATCTTCAAGGAATTTCAAAGGGTAGGACTCTAGCTCTCGATAAAAATCAGGAAATATTATCTTCAAGGAGTTTCAAAGGGTAGGACTTTTCAATGATAAAAATCAGGAAATATT
Source organism: Phalaenopsis hybrid cultivar (assembly GCA_002079205.1). Classification (NCBI taxonomy): domain Eukaryota; kingdom Viridiplantae; phylum Streptophyta; class Magnoliopsida; order Asparagales; family Orchidaceae; genus Phalaenopsis; species Phalaenopsis hybrid cultivar. The sequence continues at coordinate 150,759 of JXCR01141234.1, forward strand.
ATCTTCAAGTAATTTCAAAGAGTAGGACTCTTCAACGAAATCAGGGTAAGCCCCTATAGTTAATTACATCTTAAATGACCAAAGTCACCTAAGAAAACTCTCGATAAAATGAGAAATATTATCTTCAAGGAATTTCAAAGGGTAGGACTCTTCAACGAAATCGGACGTAGAGTAGAAATATTATCTTCAAGGAATTTCAAAGGGTAAGACTCTTCAACAAAATCGGACGTAGAGGTGGAAAGATTATCTTCAAGGAATTTCAAAGGGTAGGACTCTTTAACGAAATCAGACGTAGAGGTGTGAATATTATCTTCAAGGAGTTTCAAAGGGGAGGACTTTTCAATGAGATCAGATGTAGAGGTGTGAAAGAGAATTTCAAAGGGTAGGACTCTTCAACGAAATCGGACGTAGATGTGTGAAAGGGGACTAGTTCAAATTTGGAACATTTTTATTGTAGAATAAAAATTTCAAAGGGTAGGACTTTTCAATGAGATCGGACGTAGAGGTGTGAAAGGGGATTGGTTCAATCTAAAGTCACCTAAGAAGACTCTCGATAAAAATCAGGAAATATTATCTTCAAGGAGTTTCAAAGAGTAGGACTCTTCAACAAAATCGAACGTAGAGGTGTGAAAGGGGATTGGTTCAAATTTGGAACATTTTATATAGGACTCTTCAACGAAATCGGACGTAGAGGTGTGAAAGGGGATTGGTTCAAATTTGGAACACCTAAGAAGACTCTCGATAAAAATTAAGAAATACTTAGAAGACTCTCGATAAAAATCAGGAAATATTATCTTCAAGGAATTTCAAAGGGTAGGACTCTAGCTCTCGATAAAAATCAGGAAATATTATCTTCAAGGAGTTTCAAAGGGTAGGACTTTTCAATGATAAAAATCAGGAAATATTATCTTCAAGTAATTTCAAAGAGTAGGACTCTTCAACGAAATCAGGGTAAGCCCCTATAGTTAATTACATCTTAAATGACCAAAGTCACCTAAGAAAACTCTCGATAAAATGAGAAATATTATCTTCAAGGAATTTCAAAGGGTAGGACTCTTCAACGAAATCGGACGTAGAGTAGAAATATTATCTTCAAGGAATTTCAAAGGGTAAGACTCTTCAACAAAATCGGACGTAGAGGTGGAAAGATTATCTTCAAGGAATTTCAAAGGGTAGGACTCTTTAACGAAATCAGACGTAGAGGTGTGAATATTATCTTCAAGGAGTTTCAAAGGGGAGGACTTTTCAATGAGATCAGATGTAGAGGTGTGAAAGAGAATTTCAAAGGGTAGGACTCTTCAACGAAATCGGACGTAGATGTGTGAAAGGGGACTAGTTCAAATTTGGAACATTTTTATTGTAGAATAAAAATTTCAAAGGGTAGGACTTTTCAATGAGATCGGACGTAGAGGTGTGAAAGGGGATTGGTTCAATGAGAATAGGACTCTTCAACGAAATTGTACGTAGATGTGTGAAAGGGAATGGTTCAAATTTGGAACATTTTTATTGTAGAATCCAAAGGAAGAAGAACTAGGAGATGTCATGGATCTAGAGGAGAACCTCGGTGACTTCCCAAGCTATCCTAATGTTTGGCTTCAGTTTTGAGGAGAAATATTTTGGTGTTTCATCCTACCATTTACATTAGTTAGGGCTTACATTTGTGTGAAATGATCACACAAATAGCTTGGAAGATGTGAGGATCTAGATCGTGACAAACGACAACCTCAAAATTCTAAAACGAGTTAGGGCTTATATTATATAGCAGGGCTATACAAAGGCCTAAAGATAAAGTGAGGATTACGTTGCATAACCAAGCCACCTCGAAGTCCTATGGCTTTATTGTTTAAGTCTAAGGAAGGAAGATTGGTTTAGCTGGGGAGACTAAGTTTTGCTGTTGAAGATGGTCGTGCTGCCCACCAAGCTAGCTCCAAGCTCTTGTCGCGACGATTCCTATGGCTTTGTTATTTAAGTCTAAGGAAGGAAGATTGGTTTAGCTGGGGAAGACAGGTTAGTCTTATGGCTTTGTTGTTTATATCTAAGGAAGGAAGATTGGTTTAGCTGGGGAAGACAGGTTTTGGGTTGAAGATGGTCGTGCTACCCACAATGCTAGCTCCAAGCCCCTGCCACGACGAGTTTGAGTTACCGTGCTGCCCACCATGCTAGCTCCAAGCTCCTTCCGCGACGAGTTTGAGTTATCTATTGTGTCCTTGCTGCCCACCACGCTAGCTCCAAGCTCCTTGCCGCGACAACTTTGAGTTATCTAGTGTGTCAAGTTATAATATCAAATCAGGTGGCTCTATGGTTGAAGTGTTTTAAATTTTATGAGGGCATATTACAGTTGATTAGAGCGACACCGGTTAGGATCCTACGGTTCCCTCGTTCTGGCATCACTATTTTCAGATTCACTTAGTCCAAATGAACTTACTAAACCCAACTTAATGACATCACTATTTTCTATTGGATTCACTTAGTCCAAATGAACTTACTAAACCCAACTTAATGAGGGTTCCCTCGTTCTGGTATCACTATTTTCTATTGGATTCACTTAGTCCAAATGAACTTACTAAACCCAACTTAATGAGGCATCACTATTTTTTAATGGATTCACTTAGTCCAAATGAACTTACTAAACCCAACTTAATGAGTTCCATAATTTCATTAAAACCGCGGGAAGCCTTCTTAGCAACTGTAGGTTGCCTCCTCCAAGGGATTTCTGATCATTCGATAGATACATATTAATTTAGTTAAATTTTTGGTTTTTTGTGATGTGTGTGATTAAACTTTGAGTTGTTTTATATTTTGAATGTTGTGGGGGTGAATTTTATCTTGGTTGATTTTAGTTTTAGTCTTCGTTTTGGTTATGGTTACGTGGCTATCCTGATAGTTTTAGTTTTCATGCAGGGTGTCATCGTTGTTTAGCATGCAAATTTGCATGTATAAAACTATAGTATGAAAGTACAAGAAAGACAATGCTGAAAACTGTAAAAGTGTACCTGGCGAGTCTTCTCGTTCCACCACCTGAAACTTAAAATGCATGTTAAGGCAGTTTATGAAGAGCAGGAAAGCGTAAAATTTTGGTAATTTTCCTAACCCTATGTCATATCTTTGCAGGTCCTTAAGAAGTTTAATTAAGGATGATTTCATTGAGCGAAGAATATTAAGTTTAATAGGCCTCTGAGGACCTATGTCATATCTTGGTGAGTCCTTAAAATTTTAATTAAGGATGATTTCATTGAGTGAAGAATATTAAGTTTAATAGGCCTCTGAGGTATCCGTTTAATTAAGGAAGATTCCATTGAGCAAAGAATATTAAGTTTAATAGGCCTCTGAGGTATCCAACAAGTTAGGAGAGGGAAGCAGGTCCATGCCGCCCTCTCACCAACTAGTGAAAAGCCTCAAGTCCATTTAAACTTATTATGATGCTTAATGGTTCATCCTGAAAATACCCTTATTACTCAGTAAACTCTAATGTCTCAATTATCCCTGAGAATAGGGTAATTATCATTTATCATTTAATTTGAAAATTATGTGGGTGAAGACCCTTAAAAAGGTAAGTTAGTGTAATTTGAACACTTAGCCAAATTTTAATCGTAATTGGGCTTAGTGGTGTTTCAAGATGTTTGATTTAATCATGTTTATTTAGCTAATCTTTGTTTAATCAATTTTTTATTTAGCCTAAGTCACCACTAAGCCATGAAGACCTAGGTGAGTGTCTTAATTAGATTTGAAAAAGGTTAAACTTTAGGCGGTCTTGATTCATAATTTGGATTTTATTTGAAAATCAAAATAGGGGTATTAAATTGATTAATTATTGACTTCAATAGTTATACCCCTAAGTCAAGGATCATTTAATTTTAATAAACTTCCAAATCTTAATAATTTAGAAATTTATTAATCTTAATTAAGAAAATAAGATTGGTTTCTACCAATTAAACCCTTGTGTTTCAATCATCAAATAAATTGATTAAGATCAGAGGTTACCCATTTTTCCTCCTTGAATNAGAGAATATTCCCCCTTACAGAGGCTACAACATGCCGAAATTTCAAGCCAAGGTAATGTGTCAATATGCGTGGAGAATCAAATGATTACAAACAGTGTTTAATTAATTAAAAATATTTTATGAATCAAATGGACTTAGAATTTATTCCACATTGTTCTCCTCTGTTCACTGAGCAAGAGGATATTTTTATTTTATTTTTGTGTTTTTCTACATAAAGTTATGAATTTTCTAAGTTACGCGTATTTAAATAAATAAGAAAAGCCCTATTTATCTATTTAAACAATGTGTGCTGACTAGATCTTAGGCAGCTCCGAAGGCATGCATGGCGCGTTCTGGTTGGACATTGACGTCCACGTAGCTGCTAACTCGGCCCGCAATTTATGTCCTGAAGCGTTGTCTGGCTCAATCTCCCCCGTCCATTTCATACACGCTCAATTGAACGACTCCTCGTCATCATCCCTGATAGAATGATCCCGTACCCGTCCACACTAAAACCTTACGATCTCAACCTAGACTCAACCAAATCGCTTTGGGTTTGATCCTATGTACTCGTCTAAGTGAGATGAACACATCCATACGATTAAGATACCATGAAAACAAGCTTAAGTAAATGGAGAATCAAAACAAGCTCATGAGAAGGAGAAGTTTTATACCTTTTCTTTGAGAAGGGAGGATTCAATCAGAGGTGCTCAACATGTTCGTTAAGGTCCAAGGAGGCTAGGGATTGAGTCCGTGCTCTTGGTGTAAGGCTTAGGTATGAATTCGACCAAGCTCGATTTCAGGTGTTGGTCTAGAGCTATAGTAAAAGCTTGTAAGTCTAGGTATGAATTTGACCAAGCTCGATTTCAGGTGTTGGTCTAGAGCTATGGTAGAGGCTCTGTGGAAGGGGGATTTGATGGGGCTTTGGCTTCTTTCACTCTTGTGAAGGTGTGGGCACAAGCAATTGTAGTTTGGTGGAGTGTGGCGATGTATTGTGTTCTGTCCTGGTTTTCGGCAGGGTTTCAAGCTCAAAATTGAGTTGCGGCAATGGGAATGGGTGAGGTAAAAATGGTTGGAATGCACTGAGGGGATCTTAGGAAAGCTCTGTGTGAAGTCTGGAGAGGCCTCTCTAAGAAAATTTCAGCACCTTATTTAACAGCCATGGAGGTGGCCTTTTATAAAAATGGGGTTATGGTGGCTGTCGTGACCAATTAGGTGGTGTAATGTGATGCTTAGGTGGAGTGCAGATGAGCTCCATAGTTTGATTTGGATGAACTCGCCTCTAGGTTTGATTTGGGTGAGGAGACATGGGGGTGGCTCTCGATTTTGGGCTTTTCCGTCCACTAGGCTAGCGGGCCGGCCAGGTGGATGTGGCTAGGAGCTCAGGGAACCCAGAGGAATCCATCACAGCAATTTAATACAAATGTGCTTTGATTTGGGAAAGATATCTTAAGCATGTGCATTTTTAGAAATCAGATTCCTTAATTTGGGGGACATTTGGCCCATGGCTTGATATAGATGATCTTATGGTGTTTGGACTGGTCACTAAGTCCAACTAATGGCTGTGGTGGAGTTAATTTGATGGCTTTAGGGTGGTTATGTCACATTTGGTGCATAGGTCCAAGTTGGTGCAAATGACCAAAACTTGGGTTTGGGCTAGGTTATCCATGTCAATTGACCCAAATAATTGTTGCATTTGGTGTAGATGATCACAACAACTTTGGTGAAGGATGGAAGTGGTTTTGAGTTCAATTGAAGGGTCAATTTGAGGGAATTTTGAACTTTAATCAATTTGGTCATGTTGGGCTAGGCTTGGGTCTAGCTTGGGTTAACCTTGGGCTAAGTCCAAATTGATTATTTTAAATGGTCAATAGAGACCTCATGAAGAGTTTTCAACATGAATTGAATGCCAATTTGGAGGTTAAGGCAATCAATTAGGTGAAATTTGGGGGACTTAGCCAATTTGGGGATAAATTTGGGAATTTTGGATTTAGGCCAAAATCAAATGGATTTGAGGCTTCACCAAGGTCAATTTATGGTTTATTTTGATGTATAGGAATGTCATAAAGATTTTTCAACATTAATTAAGGCCAATTGACTAGGCTATGGGTTCAATTTGGTGAGATTAGGTCATATGGTCAAAATTGGGTTTTGACTCAAATCAAAATTAGGTTCAAATCATGGACCAATTGAGCTTGTATTTGGTTTATTTTGGTCATACCAAAAGTGAATTTGAGTTTAGGATTGGAATTGGGGTCAATTGAGATCCAATTGATGGACATTTGAGTTGGATTTGGGGAAATTTGGGTCTTTAAAGGGCAATTTGGGGGAAGATGGTCAAATTGGCCAAATTGGGTCATATGGTAGTTGAGCGAAATGAAATTGAGAATATTTAGGATTTATTGGGATTGTTTTGGGAATTTTTGGAATTTTGGGTCCAAGAGGGGTATTTTGGTAATTTGGGGGTATTTTAGGGGTAAAAGGCCAAGATGGGTATTTTGGTAGAGTTGAGGTACCAACCATACCCAATTGTTTTAGGGTAAAAGGCCAAGATGGGTATTTTGGTAAGAGTTGAGGTACCAATCATCACCAATAAGCCAATACCAATAGAGATCTCATTTTGGGTCCTCTACATAGTGGTCTTAGCCAAACCATAGTCATAGGGCTAGCAGGTTTAGGGGACCATCTACATGAGTATCCCAAAAGATCAAGGGATCTAGGTTGGAAATTTGAGTTTAGGGTTGTGAGTGACTGTGAGTGTAGATAAGTATAGTGAATGCCTTAGCACCAAACCAACACCCAGGGTTAACCCTAAGGTCCAACAATCCTAAGGGTGACTCATCTTGAGTTTCCCCCATAGTGATCCCACCTACTAAATGTTTAGAGGTTAAGAACAATATGTGGAACTTCAAGTTGAATGGAGAAGAGTTTGAAATTTCTAATGGTGAGGGTTCCATGTCTAGTTTTCCAAGAATAGTCAACAGGAAAAGTCCTATGGCTAGACCCTAGGCTACTAAAGTGGAAAAACTAAACCTCAACCAAAATTGAGATCAAAAGTCATATATTTCTTAGTTTATTTGAGGTATAGTGTTCTTTCATTTAAACTATAAAAAATATGGAGTCAGCTTGATTTCATATTTTTATAAACTATACATATAAGTAAATTAAACGTCTTTCCAAAGCGGGCGATGGGATTTTGATTTTGGCGGCTGATAGCTTCTAATAGGCGACTCCTTAACCAAAAATAGTGCCAACAATACTCCATTTCTTGTTGTCCCATTTTAACTTCATAATTTTCTCAAAAATGTTTATTACTTAAATCATCGATAATCTCCATTCTATAACAGTCATCATCTTTTCCTTTTTCGATACTTCATAGATTTCAATACATTAAAAGTAACTTCCCGGTCATTAACTCTTAGGGTAAGCTTTTTTTTCCACATCTATCATAGCCCATCTAGTAGCAAGGAAAGGTCTCCCTAAAATGATTGATATTTCCTTATCTTTCTTCATATCTAAAACAATGAAATTTCCATGGAAGATAAATTTATCTACCTCAACCAGTACATCTGTTATAACTCCCTTCAAATATGTGATTGATCGATCGGCTAACTGAAGGGTTATAGTTTTGGGAGAAATCTCTCCTAAGAATAAGCTTCTGAATATCAATAAGGTCATGAGATTAATGCTAGCTTCTAAATCATATAGAGATTTTACATAGAATATTTCTCCTTTCGCACATGGAATAGTAAAGCTAACAGCATCTTTATGTATTTTAGCAAGCTTTTTTGAATTATTGCACTGCACTCATCACTAAGTTCAACAGTCTCATGATCTTCAAACTTATTTTTCTTATTTAAGATATCTTTCATAAACTTAACATAAGAAGCTTTTGTTCCTTCGCTTCAGCAAAAAGAAAGTTGATTGTAAGCTTCTTAAATATTTCCAAAACATTAAAATTGTTGATCCAGCTTATATTGCGTAAGTCTCTAAGGAAATGGAGGTGATGGTTTCTCTAAACTGATCCTAGCCGGAGAGATAAATTTTTCATATCCTCAGGAAAATTTTCTTCATGTTTTTCAATTTTCTCGAGTTCCCTCACAACCTTAAGTTCTTTTAGCTCTTTAGTATCCAATTTTATACCACTTCTCTACTAGTCTGCTTTAACTTCTTTTTAGTATTTATCTTTTAAATTAATTTCAATGCTACTAGGAAGTGTTCCCTGAGGCCTATTGTTAAGTGAGTTAGCAATTTTTCCTAGTTGATTCTCAATATTTCTAATTGCAAAACTTTGACTTTGTAATTGATTCCCAACGGTAACACTACTTCTTCTATAGACAACTTCTTCTCTTTAATTTATTTGTTATTTGTAAAGTTAAGAGGATAAGAAGGTCTATAGTTAGTACTACCCAATTGGGTCGCTTGATTATTCCCCCAATGATGATTCTCACCACTAGAATTATTATTCCAGTTAAAGTTAGGGTGATTTTTTAACATGTGTTATAATAATTAAAATATGGTTTTTGGGTCTATTCTTAATTAAATTTAATGTCTCAAATGAAGGTTGAGAATCCTAATGAGTTTTCCTCAATCACATGAGATGTTTTGGAGAAGTTCATTTAGAATTGGTCTAACTTCCTAGATATTGCAACAAATTGAGATGCCAAAATAGAAATCACATCAGTATCGTGAACACTGGCTACTTTCTTAGAATTTACCCATTTAGAGGGCCTTTAAACATTGTTAGTAGCCATCTCTTCTATTAATTCATTGCTTCATCAAATGGTTTTCGCATTAATGAACCTCCAGTAGCATCATCAATAATAGATCTAAGGGGTCCTACTAACCCATTAAAAATTATTTAAGTGATTGACTAGTCTGGTAAAGCGTAATGTGGACACTTCCTAAGGAGTTCTTTAAATCATTCTCAAGCTTTGTATAATGACACACCTTCTTCATTTTGAGTAAATGAAGTAACATTATTTCTAACTTTAAAAATTTTTTAAGGTAGAAAATACTTAGATAAGAATTTCTTTACTAAACATCCCTTAGTTATGATAGATCCAGGTGCTAATGAGTTTAACAATATCTTAGCTTTATCCCTTAAAGAAAAGGGAAAAAATATAGGTCTGACAATGTCGTTTGATATGTCATCATACTTAAAAATAACACATAGTTCTAGAAAACTAGCAAGGTGCATGTTTGGATCCTCAGATGGTGTCCCCCTAAACTAATTTTTTTGTATCATCTGGATTATGATAGGTTTTATCTCAAACGAGTTAGCCGCTATAACAAAGGTTTGTATGCTCAAATGAATTTCATCTGCTTTAGAGTTTGCATAATCTTTTGAAGGTCCTTGTACATGATGATGTTCATGTTCAACCGTTTGATTATAAATTTTATTATGTGATGTGTATGTCATTTCTTGTAGATTGTGAAGTTCTTTTTATTTTTAAATTTTTTTAATATTCATTCTAACTCAGAATAGCAAGGTACTAAATCTTCAGATCCTGAACTATGCATACAAAAGAAAAAATTCAAAAAATAAAATTAAACAAAACACTTAAAAAGAATTTTTTTAGGTATTTTATTATAATAAATATATTTTTATTTTTTTTTAATTTTTTTAACACACAAAATAAATACTTATAAATTTAAACAACTTTACAATTTTACTAAATTATGTCTACAGTTCAAATAAAATTTCTAAGTCAAAAGTTTCGTTGCTTCCTTCCTTCTCTAGCAACAATGCCAAAAACTTGTTTCGCGACATAATGAGTATGTACTTAGTGTGTAATTACTTCAATTTAAATCTCAAAAGACAACACCAAAAACTTGATGCAACAGTTGCAGTGCACTATTTATTTCTTAACTAAATATTATATATCAAATAATTCTTATTTTCTTTCCACAATTTAATTTTATGCACTAGAAATGCTACACAAGTGCATGCATCATTTTAAGTAATAAAATACTTTATTTTTAAGCACCAGGTATCGATCCCATGGGGAAGGTGAAAATTCTTGTATGAACATAGTAAAAACTTTACTTAAACTCCAGCAATTATCTAGGGAATAAGGTCACGAGTTTATGTGTAAAAAAAAGTAATTAACTCCTACATATCCTATTTCAAAGTTTTAGGAAAAAAGCTAAGTGTTTTTAAACTAGTTAAATGGAAAAGAGTTCAACTTATGTAAAAGTATTTCCCCTTCCAATGAGATCATAATCTGTGTAGGAATCAAATGTTTAAAGATTTAAATGATGTTTTGTGACAAATAGGAGTAATCCTATTCTTACCCTCTTCTGAGTGCATAAAGAACATTGGCAAACCTATAATTAAGTCCATAATTCTAAGGTTATGATAGATAGGTTCTAGCCTCTCACTTATAGATTTTCTATTGTCTTTTCTTTAAGATTAACCAGTCCTTAAGTTCCAAACTCTATATCAAATTAATAAGAATATAGTCTGTCACTCCATAAACACCAATTTACACCCATTAAATCTTATCTCCTTATCTATTTCCACTAACCAATGGACTACCTTATCACCCACCAGATTAATGTGATTCTTACCAGCTGAGGAATACAAAGCCCTACTGGGTCATTATGGCTTCACAACAAGTTTTAACATACCAATTGGCCAGACTGATTATCTAAATTAAGTACAAAACATGAATCATCACAAGTTTGAAATAAGTGAAATCTTAAACAATTCTAATCCTAAAAAAGATTAATTCTTATTGGAATTAGAAAGATAAAGAAAACTACTTAGATTTCATATGGATAACACAATAAAATATGATTTTTATTAAAATTCAACTTCACACAATAAATAAAACTTGAACCAAAATACAAATTACTTATCTTAAACTTCTCTCGAAGCAAATCCTCTGAAATTCATTTGATGATTTCTCAACTCTCTTTACAATCTCACTCCAAGACACGCACACACAAACACAACAACTCCACCAAGACCAACCACAAGACTCCACACGCAAGACTCCTCAAAAGAACTCTTCAAAAAAACTCCTCCCCCCTCAAAGAACTCTCTTTTCTGACATCTCTTTAATCCTTTTATAACAACTCACAAAATTTTAAGAGTCACTACAGATCCCCTTCCAAATTCATCCAAACTAAATGCATAGTCATCAAAATTGATTATGACGCATAAGGGCCCAACTATGGAGCTTAGGTTATACTCTTCTAGAAGCTCGTGTAACTGTCTGACAACTAGGCTCCAGATCCTGGAGCCTAGGCGCCAGTTCATTTTGTGCTGCCTTGCTCCAATTAACCTTATTTTGCTCTAATTTTGCTCATGTTTCTCTAAAATTCAATCTCTTGTACTTGCAACCAAAAACATGCTTAAAATCTTCCTAATGCACAATATCATTAAAAATGAGCATAAATTGTATATATAAAAGTAGCACATTTTTTGGCATGTCATGTACCATTTGAGGAAACCTAAGAAACTATTCAAAAATGTCACGATTATATGTTTAGGAGATAATTTGGAGTTGATAGAACTGCATTTAATATCTTACAATCTGGATTTTATTAGCCAACTTTATTTACAGATGTTAATATTTTTGTATAAATATATGATTGATGTTAGCGTGGAGGAAATATTTCTAAAAATCATGAAATGCCCCTAAACTTTACTTTTGAAGTTGAAATTTTTTATGTATGAGTTTGGATTTTATGGGACCATTTATACCATTTTCGGGAAACATATATATTTTAATTGATATGGATTATGTGACTAAATGGATTAAAGTGATTGTTTTACCCCGCTGTGATGTTCAGAGCATTGCAAAAATTTTAAAGAAAAATATTCTTAGTAGATTTGAGATGTCAAGAGTAATCATTACCGATAGAGGAATTCATTTTAAGAAAAAAATAATTGAAATATTAATTAAAAATTTTGGAATTAAACATAGAATTTCCACAGCGTATCAACCTCAGACCAATGGTTATAGCTGAAGTTTCCAATCATGAAATTAAAAGAATAATGAAAAAAACTGTAAATTCTAATAGAAATGATAGGTTTCCTATACTTGGTAAGAATTTTGGGCCTATAGGACTGCATGTAAAACTTTTATAGGACTGTCACCATATAGGCTCATATTTGGAAAGGCATGACATTTTCCATTAGAACTTGTGTATACAGCTTATTTAGCCATTAAAGAATTTAACAATAACTTGAAAGACGCTCGTGAGAAATGATTATTGAAATTAATTGAGCTCGAGGAAATTATAAATGAATCTTATGAGAATGTAAAATTTTATAAGGAAAAGATAAAAATTTAGCATGATCAAAAGTTTTTAAGAAAATATTTGAACTTGGACAAGAAGTTTTACAATATAATACAAGATTAAAATTATTTTCTGAAGAACTTAAGTCCACGTGGTCGGGGCCATTTATTGTAATAAAATTCTATCCATATGGTGTTGTGGATATTAAATATTCGGAAACTGAAAGAATATTTAAGGTAAATGGACATAGATTAAAAACTTACATAAGTGAAAATAGACCTATATTTAATGAATTAATGATGTTGGGTCAACCAAAGTAAACATTGGATTCGTCAAACCGAAGACATTAAATTATGTGCTTCGTGGGAGGCAACCCATAGTTATCTCTGTGGATTGACTTTATGTTGTTTATTCTGGTAAAGTTTAATAGTTGAGTGGTTATATTAAATTTATTATATGTTAATGAAGAAAGTGAGTGGTGGTTATTATGTGTGATAAAGGTGTCTATGTTTGTGTGTTGAACTTTGATTTTTAGGTGTCCCTGTGTCTGTAAGACTATATGTCTTTGTGTAGATTTGCCTATTTTTCTGTATCTTCTTATTATTTTATGTCAGATCAATGATTGTTCATTTATTTAAAATTGATGAATATGATTATATGTTTGTGTAGATTGTTGTACTTGTTAGTATGTTTTGTTTGATAGTGTGCTTTATCTATAACTATGTATCAATGTGTTTAGATTAGTGGAATTACTTAGATTGCTCATATATAGTTGTCGAGTGTTTGTGCAAATGAAATTTAGGAGAAGTTCATAATTAAATAAATTATCAAAATGATGTTGAATCAAACAAATTAGGGTCAGGAACCTTTGTTGTGTGGTGTGTTTCACCTAAAACCCAAATTTACAAAAATTGAGCACCAAGGCCTAGGCGACGAACTAGATAAACCATAGTTTTACCCTATTAATCCCCAAAAATGACTGGTTTGCCCAATGACTTCTCTTATACCTTGTTGGTTTGTGATTTTAGGCTAAGAGACTCTAATTTTCTACTTCTCCAAGTTTGATCTACACTTTAACCTAATGATTTTCTCCATTTTTCACGGATTTTCTCCACTTAATGAAAATTTTGGATACCTTAGAATGAGGAGAATAAAATCTATAGAAAAAGTGTATTTTGTATTACATTTGAATTTAGAGGCATATAAAATCTTTACATGGGATTTATTTTGAGTTTAATTTTATTTTCCCTTGATTGTATTATGACTCCTAAAACCAATAGGGTAATGGAAAAGAGGTATTTGATCATAAGAAATTTGCATGTTAAAAATTTCAAGAGCATTACAATGAGTTTCTTATATTGAAGAAGTTAAATTCAAGAACGAGCTTTTTTTAGGCTCGGAGGTTCTATGGAAACCCTGATTGTGGTAAGGCACTAGGAGAACTTCCACTACTTTAGTGTCATAGGAGTTATTTCAGTTGTTCAAAATTTTATGTGAATCTCTCGAATGCTTTAAATAATTTTGTATTTGTTAGGGAGAGGAGAGCAGAGTTTTTTTTGGATTGGATCAATGATTTGTATCAGTTTTTTGATGTGCCTAACTACTACCACTCATTCTTTGAGCCTAGTGAGTTATAGTTAGATGAGATTTCTCATTTTGAATTGTTGGGCAAGGAGCGTAGAAAATAAAGAATGATCACAAGGTAAATGTTTCTTCGTTGAACCTTAGTGCCCCATCAAAGGTGAGGCACAATTTCATTTCTGCTAGGCTTCTACCTATGAATCATCTGAGTGGAGTCACTAGAGAGAGAGTAGCCTTAAACTTTTGTATCCAAACCAAGAAGCCTACTGATATTCGCCCCCTCAACTATAAATTCATTATTAGCAATGCCACAAGGAGTACTACTTTAAGTTTAGGGTACTCTTCTTTTATCTTCACTTTATGTAAATAATCTAGTGTTAGTTTTGAGACTTGAGAGGAATTACTAGACCCCTTAAAGCCTATTAGCAAGCCTAATGTGAATCTATAAGGAAAACATGTGATTTTGGTGTTGGGCATGGCTTTTTTGACATTCCTTCTACTTCTATGACTTCTACCTCTCATGTTTATACTCATCCTCCTTCTAGCACGGGCACTGTGCTTGATCGTGTACAGAAGTTACAACATGATATATCATTTGTACTAATTCAAGTGTGGGACATTAAAGATCATTTAGAACACATTATTTCTTATCCCCAATGGAAAAGTGACAACAAGGAGTAGTAGTTTGTTATGAGTTTGGGTGTACTTATTTTTCCTTGCTGCTTATGACTTTGTTATTTTATTTTTAGGTATTTTGTTTTAATGGACTTAGTATTGTTTATTATTATGGCTTTGTGGATTCGATACTTTTTGTTTTTATTATACTACTATTTTCTTTATTTTCTAGTTTGATATCTGTTTGTGAGATAGAGTATTCCTTTACTTAGCAAATCTTCATTTTATAACATATTTAATTTAGAATTACTTTCTGCTACAAACCTGTCCTTACTATTTATACCTTTATACTCTTTATGCTTAGGACTCTTGATATTACCTAAATCAGAAAATTTCCATCTTCTTTACATTTTTGTATTGAATGTTTTGATGTATTTGAAAATTCATATTTGGGGGAGGGAGAAAAAATTTAAAAAAATAAGCTTTATTTGTCCTCAATATACTACATTTTAAAACTATTCTAAACTCATTTATGTTATGTGTTGTTATCTTTAAAAAACTATATTTTTTTTTCTATGAATGTTATAGTAGACGTAAGTTAAAATTATTGGTGATAAGGGGTAGTTCTAGAGTTAAGATATTTGACATAAGGGAATAGGGAAATGCTTTTACTATTTATTGTCAGACAATTTGTATTTTTGAAGCACTACAAATATTAGAATGACACTTTAAAAAGAATTGAGAATCTATAAAAATCATTTTTAGAACTAATACACATTATAAAGTAAAGAAATGTTATAAGTTTTTAACTTTAAGAGGAGAATAGTGAAGTTTAAAATCATTAAAGACTATTCAGATATAGTAATCCTCGCATAAAAAATCAAGGATTAAAGAGATCCTAAAAGAAAAAAAATAAAAGAAAAAGAAAAGAAAAAGGAAAGAAAAATAAAAGTAACAAAAAAATTATTATGGGATATGTTTGAGGAGATGCCTAATTGAAAATTGGCTTCACTTGAAGCATCTTCATGGAAGAAATCTAATAAAATTTATGAGCTTGTTGACCTCACTTTTGGTTGAGGTCTAGCTCTTTCCTCTTTAGTAGCCTAGAGTTTAGTCTTAGGACTGTCCTATTGACTATTCCTAGAGGACTAGAAAAGGAACCCTCGCCATTAGAAATTTTAAATTCTTCTTTGCTCAACTTGAAGTTCCATATATTGGTCCTGACCTCTAGCACTTGGTAGGTGGGGTCAATATGGGTGAGCTCAAGGGGAGTCCCCATAGGATTGCTTGGCCTTAGGGTTGACTTTGAGTGTTGATTTGAAGTTAGTTCACTCACTTACACTCACTTACACTTACTTTCACTCACATTCACTCACAACCCTAAACCCAAGTTTGTTGACTTTAATCCCTTGATCTTTTGGAGAGTCATGTAGATGGTCCACTAGACCCTTTAGCCCTAGGCTAGAGTCTAGCCAAGACCGGTACATAGAGGACCCAAATGAAGATTTCATTAGTCCATGGCTCAAATAGGGTGGTTGGCACCCCACTTTCATTAAAATACCAAACTTAACCTTTTTGCCCCCAAATCTACCCAACTTACCAAAAAACCCCCAAACCCCAAATTTGATCAAAATTCCCAAAATTATCCAAACTACCAAGTTTGTCCAAAAATCTTCTCAAATCATTTGAAACTACCTAAGTTGCCCAAAACTTCCCAAAATTGCCAAAATTACCAAAATACCCCTAATTTCACCAAAATTACAAAAATATCCTTGGTGACCCAAACTGTCCCAAAACCCTCAAAATCATCTTAAATGTCCCTAAAACTGGATTGGACTCCTCAATTGAGCTCAATTTTATCAATTCGACCAACTTTGACCAAAAGCTCCAAATTTCCTTTAAAGGCCCATTTTCCCCAAATTCACCCTAACTGTCCACCAATTTGACCCCAATTTCAATTCTAAATTCAAATTCATCATTAACTAACTAAATTAAAAAAAATCCAAGTCCAATTGACCCAAATTTGAGTCCAATTTAAACCCAAACCAAAAAGCCTTGTTTGGCCTAAAACCAAAATCCCACTCAATTAAACCACCAAATCTTTCCAATTGCCTCAATTATGCATCATAAACTCTTTAAAACATCTCCACACAAAAAATGAAACCCTCAGTTCACCTTGATCAAGCTTCAATTTCACTCAATTTCAACCCAAATTCAAAATTCCTAAATTTTGCTCCAATTTAGTCATGTGGCTAAATTCCACAAAATGGAATACCCTAACCCCAAAATTGGCACCTAATTAATGTTCAAAATGCTTCATGACATTCCCCTAGACCATTTTGAACTTTCAATTTGGACTTAACCCAGGTCTAGCCCAACCAGCACCTAAGTTTAAGCCAACATCCCTAATAGATCAAGTGCCCAAAATCCCTCAATTTGAACCTCCAAATCAATTCAAAATCACTTAAACTCTTTTATAAACCTTTCATGGAAATCATCCAAACAAAGTTTATTAATATATTGGGCTCAATTTCATGGCTAGCCTAACCCAAACCCAACTTCAAGAAAATTTAACCCAAATTGAACACATGCACAAATATTGACTAAGCCATGCCAAAGTGACCAAAGTAATGACCCCATAACAACAAAATGGATCCTAGTGACCAGGATAAACCTAATTAGCCCACCCAATGGAAGCAATGGATCAATGTTCCTTAGATTTAAGGGATTTTATCCTTTTTCGGGCCTAAACCAAGAAATACTTGCCATGATGCCATACCATTAGGGTTTAGGAATTTTCTTTGAAAATTCCTATTTTTGCATGAAAATAATTATATAAAATAAATTAAATTTTAAAAAATCACATTTTCTCTTAATTGACCCATGAATGAGTAGATAAAAATTTTAAAGTCATTTGAATTGAATTTGATAAATTATGAAGTGTTAGAGCCTCATGGGAAATTTCAAAGTCATTTGAATTTAATTTAACAAATTATGAAGTGTTAGAGCCTTAGGGGAAAATATGTAATTTTTGAAATTTAGCCTTAATTAACATTTAGGCTTAATTTAAAGAAGAAAGTAGGTAACCTCTGAACTTAATCAATTTATTTGGTGTTTTAAACATAAGGAGTTAATTGGTAGAAACCAACCTCACTTTCTTAATTGAAAAGATAAGTTAATAGATTTCTAAATTAGTAAAATTTGGAAGTTTATTAAAATAAAATGAACAGGACTTAGGGGTATGACTTTTAAAGTCAATAATTAATCAATTTAATACCCTTATTTTTTATTTCAAATAAAATTCAAATCATGAATCACGACCACCTAAAGCCTAACCTTTTCAAAACTAATAAAGACACTCACCTAGGTCTTGAGAGCTTAGTAGTGACTTAGGCTAAATTAAGTTTCATTTAAATAAGGATTAGAAAAGTAAATATCATTGAAAATTAAAACATCTTTCAAACATTACAAGTCTAATTAGGGTTAAAATTTGGCTAAGTGTTCTAACAACACTAACTTGCCTCTTTAAGGGTCTTCTCAAAATTTGGCTAAGTGTTCCAATAACACTAACTTGCCTCTTTAAGGGTCTTCACCCACATATTTCTTAAATTAAATCACAAGTTATAATTACCCTATTCTTAGGGATAATTGAGACATCAATGCTCACTGAGCATTAAGAGTATTTACATGATGACTTATTAAACAACATAATAAGTTTAAAAGAACTCGGGATTTTCCACCAAGCAGCGAGAGAGTAGCATGGACCTGCTTCTTTTTCTAGATCTGTTGGATATCTTGAAGATCTACTAAACTTAATATGTTTTGCTTAACAAAATCATCCTTAATTAAACTCCTAAGGACCCACCAAGATATCATATAGGGTTAGGAAAAGTACCAAAATTTTACTTCCCTTTCTCATATAAACTGTCTTAACATGCCTTTTGAGTTTCAGGTGGTGGAACAAGAAGATTCATCAGGTACGCTTTTACAGTTTTTAGCATTGTTTTCTTGTACTTTCATACTATGCTTTTATACCTACAAATTTGCATGCTAAACAACGATATCATCTTGCATGAAAATCATAACCTAAACCAAAACTAAAATCAACAAATATAAAATTTACCGTCACAACATTCAAAATATAAAACAACTCAAAATTTAATCACAAACATCACACAAAACTGTAACTTCAACTAAATTAAGATGTCTCTATCAAATGATCGGGAATTCCTCGGAGGAGGTAACCTACAATTGCTAACGAGGCTTCCCACGGTCTAAATAAAATTATGGAACTCATTAATTTGAGTTTAGTA
>JXCR01141235.1:5422-18093 GCA_002079205.1 Phalaenopsis hybrid cultivar
AGGAAGTGCCCTCATCATTCGTTACCAGATTGGTTGATAATTCAAACTTTTTATACTGGATTAGTGGGATCTCTTAGATCGATTATAGATGCTGCGAATGGTGGTTCTTTAATGTCAAAACCTTTTGATGAGGCTTATTCATTAATAGAAGAGATGACTACCGACAATTTTCAATGGCCCATTGAACAGGTAAATCCTAAAAGAGTAGCTAATATCCATGATTTTGATGCAATATCTATGTTAGCTTTGCAGATTGCTGTAATATCAAAGAAATTAGATCATTATGGGATGAATTATTCTCCAACACATCCTATGATGGAAGCGAATTCATCTGGGCAATTTGTGGATGTTCAACCTTCATATGAGACTTTAAATGCTATTAATAGACCCAACAACCCTTATTCGAACTATTATAACCCAGGTTGGAAGAANCTGGAATAATAATTCTTCTACAAATCAACAATGGGCAAACAACCCAGTGAACCCATTAGGAAATCCAACCAAGGAAATATAAACTATAGAGCTTCTTATCCTCTAGGATTTAACAGCAACACTCAAATTAAGGAGATATCAAAGGAAATGCTAACTATAGACCTTCTTATCCTCTAGGATTGAACAGTAACACTCAAATTATGGAGAAGAAGTTGTCTATGGAAGAGTTGATATTTAACCAAGGAAATATTAACTACAGACCTTCTTATCCTCCAGGATTTAACAGTAACACTCAAATTAAGGAGAAGAAGTTGTCTATGGNAACAAGGGTGCAAAAAGAAATAGAAACTGAAAAAGAGAAAGTGGATACCGAAAAAGAGAAGGATCATGAATACCCAGATTTAGAGTATCTACTTACACCAATGAAAATTACTGTGGAAAAACCTCCACCACTGTTTCCTCAAAGATTGAAGCAACACAAACAGAATAAACAATTTTCCAAATTTTTAGAAATTCTTAAGAAGTTAACAGTGAATATTCTCTTTGTAGAAGCTTTAGAACAAATACCCAATTATGTGCAATTTATGAAAGATATTCTGAACAAGAAAAGGAAGTTCACGGATAATGAAACTGTTGCACTTAAAAGAGTGTAGTGCAATTATTCAAAAAAAGCTTCCTGAAAAACTAAAAGATCCTGACAGTTTCACTAACCATGTGCTATTGGTGAAAAATTTTATGGAAGAGCTTTATGTAATTTGGGAGCCAGCATTAAACTTATGCCTCTATTAATTTTCAAAAGATTAGGATTAGGAGAAGTCTCACCTACTTCTGTAACATTAGCAAATCGTTTAGTTACATATCCTAAGCGAGTTGTAAAAGATGTGTTAGTAAAAGTGGATAAATTTATCTTTTCGGTGGATTTCATTGTTTTAGATGTGGAGGAAGATAAAGAAATGCCTATTATTTTTGGGAGACTATTTTTAGCTACTGGAAACGTTACGATAGATGTTCAAAAAGGAGAATTAACTATGAGAGTTAATGATCAAGAAGCGACTTTTAACAGTAGATGTTCAAAAAGGAGAATTAACTATGAGAGTTAATGATCAAGAAGTGACTTTTAACATTTGAAATCTATGAAATACTCTGCTATTGAAAGAGATAATGAATGTTTTCGCATGGAAATTAGTGAACATCCGAAATCAATGAAATACCCTGCTGTTGAAAGAGATAATGAATGTTTCCGCATGAAAATTATTGAACATCTACTGAACGACCATTTTAAAGAACATTTTGAAGATAAAAAATATTTTGAAGAAGAAGAACATTTTAAAGAATATTTCTAAGAGAAAGAACGATTTGAAGAGAGTGACAAAATTATTCTGGATGAATTAGAAAATGAAGAATTAGATTATGTTCAGGAAAGATTTGAGATGTTGGATATTATGGAAAATGTCGATAAAAATATATTTTCGTCAATTATAAAATCAACTGAACTTGAGTTAAAAATATTGCCTAGCCACTTGAAGTATGTATTTTTAGGAGACTCGTCTACATTACCTGTTATTATATCTTTAGAATTAAATGATTTGCAATAACAAAAACTGTTAGATACATTGAAAAGATATAAGAAAACTTTTATTTTGACCTTAGCTGATATTAAGGGAATCAGTCCTTCAATCTGTATACACTGAATTATATTAGATGAGCAATATAAACCAAAAGTTGATCCACAAAGGAGATTAAATCTGATGATGAAAGAAGTAGTTAAGAAGGAAATTTTGAAATGGTTAGACACTGGAATTATATATCCTATTTCAGATAGTGCGTGCGTAAATCCAATTCATTGTGTTCCTAAGAAAGGAGGACTGACTGTTGAAACAAAAGAACATAATGAATTAATACCTATTAGACAAGTTACTGGGTGGCGTATTTGTATTGATTATAGAAAATTAAACACTGCCACCAAGAAAGATCACTTGTCTTTACCCTATTTAGATCAGATAGTAGATAGACTTGCTGGGTACAAATATTTTTATTTTTTAGATGGATATACCGATTACCATCAAATTCCTATTGCTCGTGAGGATCAAGAAAAGACAACATTTACTAATCTTTTTGGAACTTTTGCTTTTCGAAGAATGCCTTTCAGATTNTCTGTTCTTGGACAAAGGTATGAAAAGATTTTTGAATTTATATACTACGCTAGTAAAAGTCTTAATGATGCATAAATTAACTATACTGTTACTGAAAAAGAGTTAGTATCCATTGTGTATGCTTTAGATAAATTCAGATCTTATTTAATTGGAGTTAAATGTGTTGTTCATAATGATCACTCTACTATTAAATATCTGATGCAAAAGAAGGATGCTAAACCAAGGTTGATTAGATGGATACTTTTGAAAGAATTTGATTTTGTGGTTATTGATAGAAAGGGAACTGATAATCAAATTATTGATCATTTGTTCTTATGCAAAAGAAGGATGTCAAACCAAGGTTGATTAGATGGATACTTTTGATGCAAGAATTTGTTGATGCGAAAGAAGGATGCTAAACCAAGGTTGATTAGATGGATACTATTGATGCAAGAATTTGATCTTGCAAACCAAGGTTAATTAGATGGATACTTTTGATGCAAGAATTTGATCTTGTGGTTATTGATTCAAACTAAGGTTGATTAGATGGATACTTTTGATGCAAGAATTTGATCTTGTGGTTATTGATAGACTGACAATCAAATTGCTGATCATTTGTCAAGATTAGAAAACCAAGAATCATCTGACATTGATAATGAAATTACAGACAGTTTCCCTGATGAATAACTTTATAATATTAATGAGTGGAAAATACCATGGTATGCTGATATTGTTAACTATATTGTAAGTGATATTTTGCCACCTATCCTGACACTGCAACAACAAAGGAAATTTATTCATGATGCAAAAGCATATTTTTGGGATGAACCTTATTTATATAAACAATGTAAAGATCTGATTATGAGGAGATGTGTCCCTTATGAAGAAACTGAGTTGATCATTCATAAATGTCATGATTTTGAATTTGGAAGACATTTTGGATTGATAAAACTGCTTATAAAATTTTATAAGCTAGATTTTCTTGGCCTACTATCTTTAGAGATGTTTATAGATACATAAAAACTTATGATTGATGTCAACGAGTAGGCAATATATCTAGAAGAAAAGAAATGCCTCTGAATTTCATGTTAGAAGTTGAGATCTTTGACGTTTGGGGATTAGATTTTATGGGACCATTTATTCCTTTATTTGGAAACTTATATATATAAATTGCAGTGGACTACATTTCTAAGTGGATTGAAGCACAAGCTTTACCTCATCGTGACGTTAAAAGTGTTTCAAGATTTTTAATGAAAAATATTTTCACTAGATACGGAATGCCTCCTCGTTGTGACACTAAAAGTGTTTCAAGGTTTTTAATGAAAAATATTTTCACTAGATACGGAATGCCTAGAATGACTATCACTGACGGAGGATCCCATTTTAGAAATAAATATATTCAGAGATTGGCAGAAAAATTTATTTATTCATAGAATCTCTACTGCCTATCATCCTCAAACCAGTGGGTTAGCTGAACTTTCTAATAGAATGACGGAGGATCCCATTTTAGGAATAAATATATTCAGAGATTGGCAGAAAAATTTAATATTAAGAATCTTATTGCATGTCATCCTTAAACCAGTGGGTTAGCGAAAGTTTCTAATAATGAGATTAAACAAATACTTGAAAAGACTGTAAAAACTAGTAGAATAGATTGGTCCACTAGATTGGATACCACATTATGGGCTTATAGAACTGCTTATAAAACTCCTATTGGAATGACCCCTTACAGACTGATTTTTGAAAAGACTTGTCACTTACCAGTAGAATTGGAGCATAAAGCACATTTGGCGATTAAAGAATTCAATTTTAATTTGAATGATGCTGTCAGGAAGAGATTGTTACAATTAAGTGAATTGGAAGAATTAAGAAATGAGGCTTATGATAATGACAAAATTTATAAGGAAAAATTAAAGTTATGGCATGACCGGAAGATTTACCAAAAGAACTTTGAACCAGGATAAGAAGTTTTCCTTTACAATACTAGGCTGAAGTTATTTCCTGGAAAATTAAAGTCTCGTTGGTTAGGACCCTTTACTGTGACTCAAGTTTATACTTACGAAGCTATTGAAATTGAAGATCAGAAGACAAGAAATAGATTTAAAGTAAATGGACACAGATTAAAACCATATTTTGAACCCAAATTAAAGAGGTTTTATAATCAGTCAACTGAAATAATATCTGAATAGGTTGGGCTGACGACGTTAAACCAAGCACTTTATGGGAGGAAACCCTAATCAACCTGAATAACACCTGAATAGGTCGGGCTGACGACGTTAAACCAAGTGCTTTATGGGGTCAACCTAAATAATACCTGAATAGGTCGGGCTGACGACGTTAAACCAAACGCTTTATGGGAGGCAACCCATAGGACTTTATGGGAGGCAACCCATAGTTATATCTGAATAGGTCGGGCTGACGACGTTAAACCAAGCGCTTCATGGGAGGCAACCCAGATTTATCCTTACTTTTATCATGATTAAAGTAGTTTTTATTTGAAAGTATTGTTAGTTTGTGGTAGTATTAAGCTCTACTACTCTTACTTACCCTTGAAATATCTTAAAATTGGATCCATGAAGAAAAATTGGAACGTATTCAGACCAGAGCAAAACTGTGCAAATTTTGCCTTGGGCGCCGACGGCGCCCTCGTTGCCTTCAACGACGGGTTTTTCCCGAGAGTCCAGATAAAATTAATACAGAGTATCGTCGACGGTACAATCGACCCCACCGATGGCGAGACCGGCGAATTGGCGGTTACTTGGGTTCAAATGGCGGTTTTTGGCAGTTTTTGGGCGGGAATTGTCTTTTTAAACTCAAAAATTTGAATTCTAGTTCATATTTTCCCTCCAAAAATGAAGTTAAACTCCACCAATTTCATTCCTATGGCTTCCAATTCCTCTAATAATCCTAGAATGTAAGTTTTCTATCGGCAAAATTTTATTAGTGAGGAAGCGCAACGAATCTTCAACAAGTTACTGATGATGAAAAGATTGATCAAGGAACGAGGATTCATAAATTGCGGATTGAATAATACCACAATGGATATTGAAGAAACAATAGTGCAATGAAGATGGGAAGTGTTGTGCTACACTACCGCCATCGTGATTGTTCCAGTGGTGAAAGAATTTTATGCAAATTTACATGGAATCAACCAAGGAGTTGTTTATGTGCAAGGAAGATGGATCACTTTCACGTCCTCCACGGATCAACAAATTATATATGATAGAGAATGTTCTTGTCTGCCACTATTCCAATTTCATCCCAACGAGAAACCAGATGAATGAGATTTACCAATATTTAACGGACGAAACTGACAACTGAGAAATAAGAGAAATGGGTATGTTAGTTTTTCTACGACACTCCTAAATCCCGTTTCAAAACATTGGCACTTTTTCATTTCTGTGAAACTGTTATCGACAATGAACATCGATAAAGTTTCTAAAGAAAGTGCCATTTTGAATTACTGCATCCAAAGGGGGCTGTCGATCGACATTGGATCAATAATTGTGAAGTCGGTTATGGGCCTGATGGTTCATGGATCAACTTATGGGCTTGGACATCCCTCCACAATTTTCTCACTTTGCAGTCAGTTCCAAGTGTCCTATGAAAATTGAGAAAAGGTACTGCTACCTTAGAAGCCTTTGGAGTCAACTGAGAGATTCCCAGTTTTCGAAGATAAAAATGACATGGCCATTATAGTAGATCAAGCATCTCAGAATTCACTGCCAGTTCAACCCTTAGTCCCTGATAAGTCTTTGGTGATCCTGCACCAAATCAAGGAATTGGAAAAGGAGGTACATAATGTCATGAATGCTATAAATAATATCTCTGATTTCTTCGATCATCTAGACTGGAGGAAGAAGGAACATTTTGAGTACTCTGGACATTTAGAAGATAGCTTAATACAACTGATAAGGAGGATGAAATTAATAGAAGAGGATTCCACTGAAGAATTTCCATTTCGACCCTTCTACAATGTTCATGTACAATCAATGGGTGATCTCAGAGGAGAATTGAGTACTGAGTCTGAAGATTAGTAGATTTATATTACTACCTATGTGTCTATCTATGTATTTTTAATTTGAACTTTGCATTTTCTTTGCTTTAGAATTATGCTTTTAGATCTATGTATATTTGAGACTAAGCACAGGATGTTTTGTTTTCAACGTTTTGAGTGTTGTGGCTTGGATTGCGATGCTGAATTAATGTATTGAGGTTGAGAAAATACAAAACTTAGGTGTGTTATGTAACGTACATTGTACCCCTTGAAATTTTTATATAAATATAATATTTTTTATTGTGAAAGTTTATAAGTGCTAAGTACATCATTTAGTCACTTAAAATTATGTCTATAATGATTAAATAGATGTTGTTAAGGCTTGAAATTGATCAAAATCACAAAAATCTGAAATTTGGACAAAATCAATAGAGCCTGCCAACGGCGCCCTCGACGCCGCCGACACTGAGATTTTCCCGATACTTAGGATTTTAATTCCAATAGAGTGCGCCGACGGCGCCATCGACCCCTCCGACGGTGAGCTCACAAAAAACACCTTTAACCAGGATTTTGACCAGTCAACCGCCACTATTCATCATCCCCTTCTTCCTAAAAATGTCATTTTCAAACCAGGGCTTGAAAGATCTTGGATTGGGAGGCGATTTCAAGGCTTTTTGACACCGGATTTGATCATCTCTAGGTANGCCGACGGTGAGCTCACAAAAAACACCTTTAACCAGCATTTTGACCTGTCAACCGCCACTACTCATCATCCCCTTCTTCCTAAAAATGCCATTTTTGAACCAGGGCTTGAAAGATCTTGGATTGGGAGGCGATTTCAAGGCTTTCTGACACCGGATTTGATAATCTCTAGGTAAGAGCTTCACTCCAAGCTAAAAATATTTGATTTTCACCATGTATTTCTTCTATATTGAGGAGATAAAAAAAATGTGAAAATGTAAAGAAAATTTGGGAAGAAATTCATGGATCTTAGTGTTGAACTCTTAGAATTACTATTGGAAGCCATTATTTGCATATTTGAAGTAATTTTTGGAAGTGTTGAACTCTTATAATTACTATTGGAAGCCATGATTTGCATATTTGAAGTAATTTTTGGAATTTTTCTATAATTTACCATTGGAAGCCATGATTTGCATATTTAAAGTAATTTTTGGAATTTTTCTATAATTTGATTAGATTGAAATGGCTTCACGTCAAAAGAGACGGGTTGAGTTCGACGAGTCTCACTTCGTCAATGCGATGGCTCAAACAAAATTACTTCCATATTTAAAGGAAAGAAGTGCATACAAGATAGAGTTTTTTAAAGTTTAGGAGGAGAAATTGAACGAGTTATTGCAGAGCGGAGGTGAATAAACTTTTGTTACACCACCAATANTCACGTCAAAAGAGACGGGTTGAGTTCGACGAGTCTCACTTCATCAATGCGATGGCTCAAACAAAATTTACTTCCATATTTAAAGGAAAGAACTGCATACAAGATCGAGTTTTCGAAAGTTTAGGAGGAGAAATTGAACGAGTTATTGCAGAGCGGAGGTGAATAAACTTTTGTTACACCACCAATAAAGCTGATGCAAATGTTGTGAAGGAGTTCTACGCCAATGTTATTTATTCTGATGACAGAATCGTTCAAGTACATGGATTTCCTGTTGAGTTTACTGCCACCCGCATCAACACTTTTTATGAATTCCCAGACTCTTATAGCTGCCAATATGAATCCTTTAGTACAATAGAAGGCCCCCTTAATGATATGATCAACTTTCTCACTGATGGGAAAGGAACGTGGAAGATTAAGCAGCGAGAATGGGTAAATTTTTCTGCTTCCATGCTGAATGCCACCTCTAAGGCGTGGCACTATTTCATTTCCTCACTCGTTACTGACTTATCACCATAGTGAGGTAACAAGAGATAGAGCTATTCTGAATTTCTATATTCAGAATAATAGAAATATAAATGTGGGTACCTATCACCAAAGTGAGGTAACTAGAGATAGAGCTATTCTGACTTTCTTTATTCAGAATAAAAGAACTATAAATGTGGGGAGAATTATTCTTAAGAATATATTTACTACGGCGAGGAGTGAAACTAGTGGAGGCCTAGGACATCCTGAACTTATTTATACAATTTGTAAACTTTATGGAGTAGAATTTGGAGATGAAGAATGGGTTTATCTAATTAAGAATCCCATGAGAAATTGAAAATTGGGAGTAGAAGTTAAGAACCTTCTATTAGTAGAGATGTCCCCTCTACAAGTTATGACCTTCCACCTTCTAGTTCCCCTACCCTCTCTGATTTGATCAATGAGTTGACCTTGCAGCGGAAGAGCATAGAGTTGATAAATGAAAGGATTGGAGGTTTAGAACGTTGACACAACTACGATAATGAGTATCTTCAGAGGCATTCAAATTTTGAGGTAGCCTATTATGAAGCTCAGGCCCGGCACTACAGAGGTGAGCCTAATGTTACTTTTCCTGAGTGCCACCGGTATACTCAGTATCATCCTGATCCATCTGCTGATCAAGGCTATGAAGATATAGCTTGGGATTTTGATATTGAATGAAATTGATGTACTTATATTTGTACTTTTATTTCTGTAATCTTTTTTTAATAGAAATGNAGACCAAGTGAAGTAAAAATTTAAGAAGGCCTGCAGAAATTTCAGAATAATGATAATTCCTACAATACAGAGGTATGATTTATTTTTCTAGTTTTTCTTTCCACCTATGTTATTTCATATTTAAAAATTTAAGTTTGGGGGAGGGAAGAAAAAGAGTAACTATTAGATGTCCTCTATTTCAATATTTTCAAAAATTATTTATATGATTTCATGTAGTGTAAGTTTGGGAGAGGGAAGAAAAAGATTGACTATTAGATGTCCTCTATTTCAATATTTTCAAAAATTATTTATATGATTTCATGTAGTGAAAGTAACTATATTTTTTTAGCCATCTAAATATTATGGTAGATTTAAAGAAATATTTTTGTAATGAAAATTAATTTTGTAACTTAATATATTTAGTATAAGAGAATAAGATCATAGTTAACTATTTAAAATAAAGGAAACTATATTTTGAAGTATTAAGAATCTAGAAATTCATTTTGAGAAGAAAAGATTGGGGCTCGATGATGTAAAAACTATGAAATATTTATAAGGTAAAAGAATGCTTTGAGTTTCAAATTTAGGGAAAGAAAAGTAAAGTTCAAAATCATTAAAGGCTATTCAGATATAGTAATTCTCACTTGAAAAAGGAAAAAGAAAGGGTTGAAAACAATTCCTGAAAAGAAAAGAAAAATATATAGGATTGAAAGCAATCAAAATGAAAAAGATAAAAGAAAGAAAAAATTATGAAAGTGAGGAGAAGCTTGAGGATATGTCTAATAAAAAATTGGCTTCACTGGGCCTACCTAAAGGGAAAACCCAATACATTCCTGAACTTATATTTATGGATTAGATCTTTTACTAGTAGTGTTCCCATGAAGTTTCCAATTGAACTTATATTTATGGATTAGATCTTTTACTAGTAGTGTTCCCATGAAATTCCTATCCTTGAACTTATATTTATGGATTAGATCTTTTACTAGTAGTGTTCCCATGAAGTTCCTATCATTTTAAATAATCTAAGTGACTTAATTTTGCAACATATAGCTATTCTTGAAATGTGTAGAAGACTAGAACTCTTAAACTTGATAACTAGATATTCTTGTGGTTACAGAGTTAATTTAATTACTTGAATTCTTTCTGAAAATCTCACTATGATATTTATTTAAATCAAACTTATAGTATTTCTGAATTAAAACTTTACTGCGGTAGATCATAACATTTATATAGTACTAAAATTACTTGAGGACAAGTAATAGTTAAGTTTGGGGGATTTTGACCTAAGGAAAATATGTTGAGATTTTCATACCTATCTTATATTGTTTTTAATGATATTACACTTTAAGGAAAGGTATTTTTGATGTTTTATTGCAGGAATGATGAATTAGGGTCATTGGAGCAAAAAGATGCAAAAAGGAGCGAATTTGGAGCGAAAAGGACCAAAAAGTAGAGAGTTGAACTAGGTCACTCACGACGCCCTCGAACCCGCTGACGGTGACTTATTCCCGAGGCTACAGGACAAAATTCTACAGAAGCCCTCCGACAGCGAGCTCGGTGGTTATGCCTACTCAAGCTTTGGATAAGGTCACATTTTGAAGGGATGCTTAGGCAACTCTTGAGAAAGCCCATCCACAACTTTAATAGACTATTTTGGCCGAAAATTAAAAGGGGGGAGAATCTAGAGAGTGAAGGAAGTGCTAGAGAGAGTTCCTAGCGATTAGAAAGGTTCCAATATAGTGAGGAATTCTTCGATAAATTGTAAGCATGGAGGGAAAGTGAGAGATTTCTTCCTCCTTGCTGCTTTAAAGAGGAATTCTGTGTGCTGTAAAGCAAGGAGGAGATTCAGAGGAACTTTGAGGAGTGTTCTTTAGGGAGAAATTAGAGATAAGTTATTTACTTGTTGTATTTTGTATGACTTTGATTTTATATATGAATTTCGAATTTTGTTAGGTTTTTCCCATGAGATCTGAGTAGTTTTATCTGTCTTTCTCCTTATCTCGAGATTTGTGAAATGGTGATTTGAATTGGTGAAGCAAGAAAATGTTTNTGATAGATTGTAAGCGTGGAGGGAAAGTGAGAGATTTCTTCCTCCTTACTGCTTTGAAGAGGAATTCTGTGTGCTGTAAAGCAATGAGGAGATTCAGAGGAACTTTGAGAAGTGTTTTTTATGGAGAAATTAGAGATAAGTTATTTACTTGTTGTATTTTGTATGACTTTGATTTTATATATGAATTTCGAGTTTTGTTAGGTTTTTCCCATGAGATCTGAGTAGTTTTCTCTGTCTTTCTCCTTATCTCGAGATTTGTGAAATGGTGATTTNCTCTGATTTCTTCGATCATCTAGACTGGAGAATGAAGGAACATTTTGAGCACTCTGGACATTTAGAAGATAGCTTAATACAACTGATGAGGAGGATGAAATTAATAGAAGAGGATTCCACTGAAGAATTTCCATTTCGACCCTTCTACAACCTCTTTGTTCATGTGCAATCAATGGGTGATCTCAGAGGAGAATCGAGTACTGAGTCTGAAGATTAGTAGATTTATATTACTACCTATGTGTCTATCTATGTATTTTTAATTTGAACTTTTCATTTTCTTTGCTTTAGAATTATGCTTTTAGATCTATGTATATTTGAGACTAAGCATAGGATGTTTTGTTTTCAGCGTTTTGAGTGTTGTGGCTTGGATTGCGATGCTGAATTAATGATTGAGGTTGAGAAAATACAAAACTTAGGTGTGTTATGTAACGTACATTGTACCCCTTGAAATTTTTATATAAATATAATATTTTTTATTGTGAAAGTTTATAAGTGCTAAGTACATCATTTAGTCACTTAAAATTATGTCTATAATGATTAAATAGATGTTGTTAAGGCTTGAAATTGATCAAAATCACAAAAATCTGAAATTTGGACAAAATCAATAGAGCCTGCCAACGGCGCCCTCGACGCCGCCGACACTGAGATTTTCCCGATACTTAGGATTTTAATTCCAATAGAGTGCGCCGACGGCGCCATCGACCCCGCCGACGGTGAGCTCACAAAAAACACCTTTAACCAGCATTTTGACCTGTCAACCGCCACTACTCATCATCCCCTTCTTCCTAAAAATGCCATTTTTGAACCAGGGCTTGAAAGATCTTGGATTGGGAGGCGATTTCAAGGCTTTCTGACACCGGATTTGATAATCTCTAGGTAAGAGCTTCACTCCAAGCTAAAAATATTTGATTTTCACCATGTATTTCTTCTATATTGAGGAGATAAAAAAAATGTGAAAATGTAAAGAAAATTTGGGAAGAAATTCATGGATCTTAGTGTTGAACTCTTAGAATTACTATTGGAAGCCATGATTTGCATATTTGAAGTAATTTTTGGAATTTTTCTATAATTTGATAAGATTGAAATGGCTTCACGTCAAAAGAGACGGGTTGAGTTCGACGAGTCTCACTTCATCAATGCGATGGCTCAAACAAAATTTACTTCCATATTTAA
>JXCR01141235.1:20070-50778 GCA_002079205.1 Phalaenopsis hybrid cultivar
GAGATTCAGAGGAACTTTGAGGAGTGTTCTTTAGGGAGAAATTAGAGATAAGTTATTTACTTGTTGTATTTTGTATGACTTTGATTTTATATATGAATTTCGAATTTTGTTAGGTTTTTCCCATGAGATCTGAGTAGTTTTATCTGTCTTTCTCCTTATCTCGAGATTTGTGAAATGGTGATTTGAATTGGTGAAGCAAGAAAATGTTTAAGAAATTGTGATGATCTTTTCACTTCGATCTTAATTGACTTTCAATCTGGCCAATTGATTTGTTAAAATATGTTGAGTTATACAATTAAAGTGAAGATTACATCCAAGATTCAGGGAGGTCAAAGCCCTTGGAAGTTAGGTGCAAATAAATAAGGAAATAATATTATCGAGCGTAGAATTGGAGATTTTAGAGTGATAGACTAAAATCTTCAATTCGGTCCAATCGTTTGGGTGCTGAAGTGTAGATGTTAGCCCTCAGGTATGGGGAATGTGGGAGCTCCGAAGTTAGAGTCGATATCCTCCCAGCCTAGCCACAGATTCAGTAAACAAGCATAGGATTAGTCAATGTTCTTTATGCCTGGACCAAAGGGTATGGAATAGGTATGCTCCTATTTGGCACAATATAAATTGAACTAATTCACTTTATCCATTCACTATAATTTAGGAGAAGGATACTTTCTTATATATTGAATATCACAATTAAACCCTCATTAGTATCATTAGTTATTTAATAGTTATTAAAATTACATACTTATTTCAATTGCCTATTAGTGACAGATAAGCAAATTGAACTTTGCTGTTGTGATTAAAGTATTGCTTTTCTAAAATCTTAGTTCGCAATTCTAAACCACTACCTGTGGGATCGATATCTAAGACTCCATTAGAGCCCTATATTACTTGAGCGATACGTATACTTGCATTGATAAGTGTGACTTTACAATTATTGAATATTTATTACGTCCATATTTATCTTTTATTTTAAGCATATAAAAATTTGCTGTCAGAAATCTCCACAAAAATTTTTTCCCTAGACTTCAAAATCACGAACTCAAGAGGAGGAAGATGACGGCGGGAGAAAAAAGGGCGATTTTTTGGGTCATTTTTCACCTTTAACCATTCGCGAACCGGTTTTCATGAACTGGTGCTTANGGGCGATTTTTTGGGTCATTTTTCACCTTTAACCATTCGCGAACCGGTTTTCATGAACTGGTGCTTAAGTGTGGATAAGTGGTGCTTAGGCGCCTGCCTCTTGAGTTACAGCGCGCTTAAGCGCGAGAATGTGGCGCTTAGGCACCAGTGTACCATTTTTGATATTTTTGAACTTAAGTAAATTGCACTATTAGGCTAAGTATACCACCCCTAAATGGTCTTATAACACTTAAGTGACTATTTTCCTCTCCCTTAATTCNAAATGTGGCGCTTAGGCACCAGTGTACAATTTTTGATATTTTTGAATTTAAGTAAAATGCGCTATTAGGCTAAGTATACCACCCCTAAATGGTCTTATAACACTTAAGTGACTATTTTCCTCTCCCTTAATTCTTCTCTTTCTCAAAATTCTTCAATATAACTAATTTGATTCAAGGCTAAAATAACACAAACTTTCACACAAACAAACACATAGATTCATTTACAAACCAGTACAAGTACATGTAACACTTAATTCTCATTTCGNAAAAATTCTTCAATATAACTAATTTGATTCAAGGCTAAAATAACACAAATTTTCACACAAACAAACACATAGATTCATTTACAAACCAGTACAAGTACATGTAACACTTAATTCTCATTTCGAATAGCCTCGGATGAGAAAATTTTCCTAAATACAAACACTTAACAAACATTCACAATTAAACACATAAAACATAGACACTAAAAATAAGATTTAACACTAATACATAAAAACAACGACTCCTAACGAACAAACTCTAATGCTGAACTTAATTCTATTCTTGATTTGCTGGAAAAAATTCTTATCTTTCATTTGTCTCTCCTTGGGCATTCAGAATATAGAGTTGAAAAAACGGACGGTGATGACAAGCTCTGATACAATCTTCTTCAATCCATTTTTACTTAAGATACAGCACCTTATCTGCTTCTTATATATAACTAGTACGACTAAATTGCATTTTCAATTTCCATCCAATATGCTCTAGATGTGCATTAACTTCAGTTACCTTTGTCTCAAGTAAAGTCACGCTAGTCTCAATTTTGTTGATCTTTTTCGCTATTCCTTCAATACTAATGGCTAAGAAAATGTTATACATCTCTTATGCACTCAGACTAATGAATTTATTCCTCATGAGCTCTTCCTATTTCTTCAAATCCCTCTCCCATTAATACATTTCCTCTAAATCTCTCTTTCTCTTAGACTTTAGGGCTAAAAATGATTTTGGCGTGAAATTCCATCATTAAACCCTTCTATTTATAGGCCAGAATCCCTCAAATAACTTCTAGGCATGTCCTAAAATTGTCATGGCATGTTTAAGTTAACTAATTGGAGGTTAAAGCTTCTAGAAATTGAAATTTTGCACATGGTTTTTAACATCTGCGCTTAAGCGCCGAATATTGGCGCTTAAGCGCCAGTGCTCAATTTNTGTTTGGGTGCTGAAGTGTAGATGTTAGCCCTCAGGTATGGGGAACGTGGGAGCTCCAAAGTTAGAGTCGATATCCTCCAAGCCTGGCCGCAGATTCAGTAAACATGCATAGGATTAGTCAATGTTCTTTATGCCTGGACCAAAGGTTAAGGAATAGGTATGCTCCTATTTGGCACAATATAAATTGAACGAATTCACTTTATCCATTCACCATAATTTAGGAGAAGGATACTTTCTTATATATTGAATATCACAATTAAACCCTTATTAGTATCATTAGTTATTTAATAGTTATTAAAATTACATACTTATTTCAATTGCCTATTAGTGACAGATAAGCAAACTGAACTTTGTTGTTGTGATTAAAGTATTGCTTTTCTAAAATCTTAGTTCGCAATTCTAAACCACTGCCTGTGGGATTGATATCTAAGACTCCATTAGAGCCCTATATTACTTGAGCGATACGTATACTTGCATTGATAAGTGTGACTTTACAATTATTGAATATTTATTACGTCCATATTTATCTTATATTTTAAGCATATAAAAATTTGCTGTCAGAAATCTCCACAAAAATTTTTTCCCTAGACTTCAAAATCACGAACTCAAGAGGAGGAAGATGACGGCGGGAGAAAAAAGGGCGATTTTTTGGGTCATTTTTCACCTTTAACCATTCGCGAACCGGTTTTCATGAACTGGTGCTTAAGTGTGGATAAGTGGTGCTTAGGCGCCTGCCTCTTGAGTTACAGCGCGCTTAAGCGCGAAAATGTGGCGCTTAGGCACCAGTGTACAATTTTTGATATTTTTGAATTTAAGTAAAATGCGCTATTAGGCTAAGTATACCACCCCTAAATGGTCTTATAACACTTAAGTGACTATTTTCCTCTCCCTTAATTCTTCTCTTTCTAAAAATTCTTCAATATAACTAATTTGATTCAAGGCTAAAATAACACAAATTTTCACACAAACAAACACATAGATTCATTTACAAACCAGTACAAGTACATGTAACACTTAATTCTCATTTCGAATAGCCTCGGATGAGAAAATTTTCCTAAATACAAACACTTAACAAACATTCACAATTAAACACATAAAACATAGACACTAAAAATAAGATTTAAAACTAATACATAAAAACAACGACTCCTAACAAACAAACTCTAATGCTGAACTTAATTCTATTCTTGATTTGTTGGAAAAAATTCTTATCTTTCATTTGTCTCTCCTCGGGCATTCAGAATATAGAGTTGATAAAACGGACGGTGATGACAAGCTCTGATACAATCTTCTTCAATCCATTTTTACTTAAGATACAGCACCTTATCTGCTTCTTATATATAACTAGTACGACTAAATTGCATTTTCAATTTCCATCCAATATGCTCTAGATGTGCATTAACTTCAGTTACCTTTGTCTCAAGTAAAGTCACGGAAGTCTCAATTTTGTTGATCTTTTTTGCTATTCCTTCAATACTAATGGCTAAGAAACTGTTATACATC
Source organism: Phalaenopsis hybrid cultivar (assembly GCA_002079205.1). Lineage (NCBI taxonomy): Eukaryota > Viridiplantae > Streptophyta > Magnoliopsida > Asparagales > Orchidaceae > Phalaenopsis > Phalaenopsis hybrid cultivar. Next base: position 24,165 of record JXCR01141235.1, read on the forward strand.
TCTTATGCACTCAGACTAATGAATTTATTCCTCATGAGCTCTTCCTATTTCTTCAAATCCCTCTCCCATTAATACATTTCCTCTAAATCTCTCTTTCTCTTAGACTTTAGGGCTAAAAATGATTTTGGCGTGAAATTCCATCACAAACCCCTTCTATTTATAGGCCTGAATCCCTCAAATAACTTCTAGGCACGTCCTAAAATTGTCTTGGCATGTTTAAGTTAACTAATTGGAGGTTAAAGCTTCTAGAAATTGAACTTTTGCACATGGTTTTTAACATCTGCGCTTAAGCGCCAAATATTGGCGCTTAAGCGCCAGTGCTCAATTTTGCACCGTCAACTTAACATCCAAACACTCATTCTAGCATGTCTAGATCACTAAATAAAATCTTAAAATCATTACTAACATATAATAGTCTCAAAAATACTACCCTAATTTTTTTTAATCACACACAATCAACAATCAAAGCAAAAACACGCTGATAACTATGGGTTGTCTCCCACAAAATGCTTGGTTTTACGTCGTCAGCCCAATGTAACCAGTGCTTATTCTTGTTGAACCAACATCATTTGATCATTAAATTTAAGCTGATCCCCTAAAAATAAGGTTTCAGTATATGACTATTCACTTTAAATACTTTCTCAATTTTAGGATCTTTGATATCCACAGCTCCATAAGAATAAACTTTTATCACAACAAATGGGCCCATCCACCTAGACTTAAGTTTGCCTGGAAATAATATTAACGTCACATTATATAACAAAACTTGTTGCTCTGGCTGAAAATTTTTAATAAGAGTCTTTGATCATGCCACATCATCTTTTCTTTATATATCATAGCACTCTCATAAGACTCATTCCTTATCTCTTCAAACTCATTTAATTACAATAGTGTTTTCTCACCAGCATCTTTCAAATTATAATTGAACTCTTTAATCGCCCAATATACTTTATGCTCAAGTTCAACGGGTGACAAACTTTCTCAAATATTAGCCTATATAGGGAAATTCCTATAGGAGTTTTGTACGCAGTCTTATAAGCTCACAAAGCATAGTCAAGTTTGACTAACCAATCCATTTTTGTTGGATTCATAGATTTTTTTCATAATTTTTTTAATTTCCTGATTAGATAATTCAGCTAAACCACTTATCTGAGGATGAAAAGCAGTAGCAATTCTATGGTTTATATGATATTTCTTTAATAATTTCTCCAAATGGTTTTTTTAAATGACTTCCCCCATCTGTTATGATCACTCTCGGCATCCAAAATCTAAAAAAATATGTTTGTTTTCAAAAATTTTGCAACACTTTGAGCATCACATCGAGGTAAAGCAATAACTTCTATCCATTTTAATACATAGTTCACTACTAACTGAATATATAAATTTTTGAAAGATGGTATAAATGGTCCCATGAAATCTAATCCCCATACATCAAATATTTCAACTTCTAACGAAAGATAGTATAAATGGTCCCATGAAATCTAATCCCCAAACATCAAATATTTCAACTTCTTGAAAGATGGTATAAATGGTCTCATGAAATCTAATCCCCAAACATCAAATATTTAAATTTTTAGCATATAATTGAGTGGCATCTCAATTCTTCTAGAAATATTTTCTACTCGTTGGCATCAATCACAAGTTTTGATATGAGCATTAACATCTCTAAAGGTTGTAGGCCAACAAAATCCAGATTGTAAGATTTTGTATCTTATTTTATTAACACCAAAATGTCCCCCAAAATTAAAATTATGACATTTTTGGATAATTTCAAAAGTTTCTTCTAAAGGTACACATCTTTGAATAATTAGATCCTTTCCTTGTTTATATAAAAATGGGTCATCCCAAAAATAAGTCTTAGCTTCAGAAATAAATTTCCTCTTCTATTGGTCTGTCATTCCATATGGTATAATATCACTAATAAGAAATTTCACAATGTCAGCATACCACGAAACATGCCACTCATTAATATTGAACAATTTTTCATTTGGAAAATGTTCATTAATTTCTTTTTCAAAATAGAGTGGTTTTTCTAACTCAAGTTGAGACAAATGATCAGTAATTTGATTTTTAGTTCTCTTTTGATCTACTATTACAAAATCAAACTCTTGCAAAATAAGAATCCATCTTTTAAGAATAGGTTTAACATCCTTCTTATTCATTAAGTACTTANGAGACAAATGATCAGTAATTTGATTTCTAGTTCTCTTTCGATCTACTATTATAAAATCAAACTCTTGCAAAATAAGAATCCATCTTATAAGAATAGGTTTAGCATCCTTCTTATTCATTAAGTACTTAATAGCAGAATGGTTCGTATGCACTATGCAATGAGTTCCAATTAAAGATGATCTAAATTTATCAAAGGCATACACTATTGCTAATAACTCTTTTTCAATTGTATAATTAATTTTGGTTTCATTAAGAGTTTTACTAGCATAGTAAATTACTTCGAAAATTTTATCATATCTTTGTCCTAAAATAGCTCCAATAGAATAATCACTAGCATCACACATCAGTTCAAAAAGTTTTCTCCAATCTGGTGAAACTATAATTAGTGTAGTGACTAATTTTTTTTTAATAACTCAAAAGCTTTTAGGCACTCTTCATCAAAATTGAAAATTACATATTTCTCCAATAGTTGGCATAAAGGCTTAGCAATTTTTAAAAAGTTTTTAATATGTCATCTGTAGAATCCAGCATGAACTAAAAAACTCCTAAATTCCCTTACGTTTATTGGATAAGGTAAATTAGCGATCACTTAAATTTTAGCAGGATCTACTTCCATACTATTTTCTGATATTTGATGTCTTAATAAAATTCCTCCTCCTACCATAAACTGGCATTTTTTCCAATTAAGGACTAAATTTGTTTCTTCACAACACTTAATAACTTTAGNCAATAAATGGCATAAAGGCTTAGCAATTTTTAAAAAGTCTTTAATATGTCATATGTAGAATCCAGCATGACCTAAAAAACTCCTAAATTCCCTTACGTTTATTGGATAAGGTAAATTAGCGATCACTTGAATTTTAGCAGGATCTACTTCCATACTATTTTCTGATATCCTAATACAATTTCTTCTCCTACCATAAACTGGCATTTTTTCCAATTAAGGACTAAATTTGTTTCTTCACAACACTTAATAACTTTAGATGAATGTTCTAAACATGAGTTAAATGAAGTTCCAAAAATTAAAAAATCATCCATAAAGACTTCAATCCCTTTTCAATTAAATCACAAAAAAATTTTCATCATACATCTTTGAAATGTATTAGGGGCATTGAATAAACCAAAGGACAATCTTCTAAAAGCAAATGTACCATAAGGACTAGTAAAAGTTATTTTCTCTTGATCCTCAAAAGTTATTTGTATNTTTTCATCATACATCTTTGAAATGTAGTAGGGGCATTGAATAAACCAAACGACATTCTTCTAAAAGCAAATGTACCATAAGGACTAGTAAAAGTTATTTTCTCTTGATCCTCAAAAGTTATTTTTATTTGGTGATAACAAGTATATCTATCCATAAAATAAAAGTATTTATGCCCAGCTAGTTTATCCAACATTTGATCTAGAAAGGGTAATGGAAAATGATCTTTCCTAGTGGAAAGATTTAATTTTCTACAATCAATGCATATTCTCCACCGTGTGACTTGTCTAGTAGGTATCAATTCATTATGTTCATTTACAGTCACAATTACTCCTCCACTTTAAAATTTCTTTCTTATGCACTATCTAACTCATGCACTATCTAAAATATGGTAGATAATTCCAGCAATAAACCACTTTAAAATTTCATTCTTTACTACTTCTTTCATAATAAGATTCAATCTCCTTTGAGAATCAGTCCNCTGTGACTTGTCTAGTAGGTATTAATTCATTATGTTCATTTACAGTCACAATTACTCCTCCACTTTAAAATTTCTTTTATATGCACTATCTAACTCATGCACTATCTAAAATATGGTAGATAATTCCAGCATTAAACCACTTTAAAATTTCATTCTTTACTACTTCTTTCATAATAAGATTCAATCTCCTTTGAGAATCAGCCCTGGGTTTGCAGTTCTCTTTTATATGAATTCTATGCATATAAATTGAAAGACTGATTCCTTTAATATCAGCAATTGTCCATCCAAAGGCTTTCTTAAAATTTTTTAAAATTTTCATCAATCTTTCTTCTGCTTCCATCGTTAACTTTGAATAAATTATAAAAGCTAAAGTAGAGGAATCACCTAAAAAGGCATATTTTAAATGATCAAGAAGTAACTTCAACTCAAGTTCTAGAGGCTTTTCAATTGATGGACAAAATGATTTATCTTTTCCTATCGTGTCTAAAATTTCAAAACTTTCTCGAACATAATTTGAATCTTCCTTAAAAAGATCTTCACATTGATCTAATTCCTCTTCTTGCTCTGTTTCAAATCTTTTACTTCAGATTTTTCTTCATAATTAGTTTTGAAATGACATTCACTCAGATATCTTATAACATCCATTCTGTAGCATTCATCATCTTACCTTTTGTAGGATATTTCATTGACATTGAAATGTTAAAAGTAACAGTTTGATCATTGATGTACATAGCTAATTCCCCTTTCTGCACATCTAACATTACTATTCCTGTGGCTAGGAAAGGTCTCACCAAAATGATAGATATCTCTTTATCTTCCTCCATATCCAGCACAATGAAATCAACAGGAAAGATAAATTGATCCACTTTGTCCATATCTAGCACAACGAAATCAACAAGAAAGATAAATTGATCCACTTTCACTAGGACATCGTAGCACAATGAAATCAACAGGAAAAATAAATTGATCCACTTTCACTAGGACATCTTCTATAAACCTCCTTTCGGGTACGTTATCGAACAATCTGCTAACTGCAGAGTTACTGTAGTAGGGGTTATTTCTCCTAATCCCAATCTTTTAGATATTGATAATGATATAAGGTTAATGCTTGCACCTAAATCACATAAAGCTTTCCCATAAAATTTGTTTCCTATCGCACATGGAATAGTAAAGCTACCAGGATCTTTAAGTTTTTCAGGAAGTCTTTTCTGAATAATTGCATTGCACTGCTCACTAAGTGCAACAGTCTCATTATCTTCAACCCTCCTTTTCCTGTTGAGAATATCCTTCATAAACTTTACATAGCTTTGCATTTGTTCTAAGGCTTCAATAAATGGAATATTAATGGTAAGCTTATTAAAAATTTCCAGAAATTTTGAAAATTGTTTATCCAACTCTGTTGATGAAGTATCTAAGGAAATGGAGGTCGTGGTTTTTTCAAATAAATTTTTAAAGGAGAAATAGGTCTTTCAGAATCTTTTGGACCGTCCTCTTTTGATTCTTCAATTTCTTCTCTCTCTACTTCAGTTTCTTTTTTAACCCTACCTTCTAGCTCTCTTCCGATTCTAAGTTGAACGGCTTTTACTTGCTCTTTATTCCGGTCTTTCAGATTTATTTCAGTATTACTAGGAAGTGTTCCTTGAGATCTATTACTTAACGAATTTATGATTTGACTAAGTTGATTCTCAACATTTCTAATCGTAGCTCCTTTACTTTGTAACTGATTTCCCATTTGTAACGTCACTTCTTCTATAGATAACTTCTTCTCCTTAAATTATGGATTACTATTGAAACCTAGAGGATAAGTAGTGTATAATTATTATTCACTTGGTTGTTCCAGTTTCCCAATGGGTTTACTTGATTTTTCTCCCATTACTGATTATTACCACTTGTATTATTATTCCAATTGAAGTTGGGATGGTTCTTCCAACCTGGGTTGTAATAATTTGAATATGGGTTATTTTGTTTGTTGTTTATGACATTCAAAGTTTCTAGTTATGCTTTAGAATCTACCATTTGGCCTAATGAATTCTCTTCAAGCATAGAAATTGGTTGAGAAAAATTCATTCCAATTTGGTCTAACTTCCTTGAAATTGTAGAAACTTGATTTGCTAACACAGTGAATACATCAGATTCATGAATATTGGCTACTTTTTTTTGGATTCACCCTCTCAGATGGCCATTAGAAAATATTGGTAGTCATTTCTTCAATTAAAGCATAAGCATCATGAAATGGTTTTGACATCAAAGAACCAACAACAGTGGCATCGATAATAGATCTAAGAAACCCAGCTAATCCATTGTAAAAAGTTTGAATTATTAACCAATCTGATATAATATGGTGTGGACACTTTCTTAAGAGTTCTTTAAATCGTTCTCATGCTTCATAAATAGATTTCCCTTCAAACTAATTAAAAGATGTAATATCATTTCCAAGCTTCGTAGTTTTTTATGGTGGAAAATATTTAGCAAGGAAATTTAGTGCTAAATCACCCCAAGTTCTGATAGATCCAGGTGTTAACTAATTCAACCACATCTTAGCTTTATCCCTCAGTGAGAAAGGAAATAACCTAAGTCTTATGGCAACATCTAATACACCATCATATTTAAATGTAGCACACAATTCTAGAATATTGGCAAGATGTAAATTTGGATCTTTAGTTGGTGATCCCCCAAATTGATTATTTGATTCCATTTGAGTAATAACAGGTTTAAGCTCAAATGAATTAACCACTACAGTAGGTTTTTGAATACTACAATGAAGTTCATCTACAGTAGGGTTAGCATAATCTCTTAAAGGTTTGAACTCTTGATGAATTTCAGCATTTTGATTATTTTGGTTTTCCATTTCTGTCATTTTTTTTGGATTTTTCAAGATTTTAAATTTTTTTGGTTTTTCTGATTTTTCTAATAGTTCTTTATAATTCCGAATAGTAGGGTACTAGTCCTTCAAAACCTGAACTACACATACACTAACATAAAATAAAATAGAATAAAGCATACAAAATGAGATACAATATTTAAAGTTTAAATAAGACTTTCTAAAAATAAAATTTTACTTAGTTTTCTTCCTCGGCAACGGCGCCAAAAACTTGATCCCCGTGAATACTTAATGCTTATGCACTGTATAACAATAGTTCTGATGGTTTTTTTTACTTATATTTCTTTATTTTGCAACAAAACCAAAAACTTGATCCTCAAGAAAAATAAGAATTTAACTTTTTAATTTATATTATTTATATTGGGATACTACACAAGTATACGTATCATTATCAAGTAATATAGAACTTTTTTATTAAGACCTGAATATCAAACCCACATGAAAGATTATGCGATATGCACTTTTTAGAAAGTTTTTCTAATTTTAAAAAGATAATTACTTAAACTAAAAATGATTTTGCAAGAATTTAAAATTTAAATATTTTTGGTATTTTTGATATTTTAACGAAACAATAACAACTTAAAAATATAACTAAAGTTTTTGTAGTGAAAAGTAATTAACATGAAAATATCTTTCTTCTTATCACAAATCAGTAATAAGTATAGAAATTATGTTATGGAAGTATACAAAATGTGTTGTGCCAAATAGGAGCAATAATATTATTTACCCTTACTACAGATGTTATAAAGAACATTGGCTAATTTAAAGTTTGAATAGTTCTGAAGAACGGCTAGGTAGGGAAGATACTAGCTCTCACTCTAGAGTTCCCTCGATTCCCTCCACCTGGGGGCTAGCAGGGAAGATACTAGCTCTCACTCTAGAGTTCCCTTGATTCCCTCCACCTGGGGGCTAACAGGCTAGATAGGGAAGATACTAGCTCTCACTCTAGAGTTCCCTCGATTCCCTCCACCTGAGGGCTAACATCCGGTGAAGATACTAGCTCTCACTCTAGAGTTCCCTCGATTCCCTCCACCTGGGGGCTAACATCTCATATCATATCCTAAAATAATAAACCAAGTTGGGGGCTTTAACTTGTCACTTTAAAGTCCTCTAACTCTACACCCATCAATGAATATTTCCCTATTTATTTGCACTCAATCATATGAACTACATTCTTATTCATACAACCTCATGTGATTCTTTCCAATTGTTGACTGAGACAATACCATCCCGGTTCTTACATGTTCTCACAACAAATTTTAACATCCGGATTGGCCAAATCAATAAGTAAATGAAGATCAAGGATTTAAATCATCACAACTTCTTTCAATATTAAAGATCAATACTCTCCACAGCTTCCATCCTAAGCTTAATTAGTTATCATTTTAAGAAGAAAGATAAAGAAAACTACTCAAAATCCATGGAGAAAGCAAAACCACACTTTAATTTAAAAGAAGAAATCATTGTCAAACCAACTACAAGTCTCGATTAAAACCAAATGTAGTCTAAAAAAAGATAAAAAATTATCTCACGTCCTCCACCAACTCTTGAAATTCCTTTGGATCTCCTCTCTTTTACAATCATTTAAAAAAATAACAAAAAGGATAAAGTAAATAAAAAGTGGTTGATGAAAATCTCTCCGAACTAACTCCCCAGAGAAGAACTTTCAAAACTTGCCAATATTTTCAGGTCTTTCTTTCATTTATAGTTTTCTAAGAGGTTCCTTGGGATCTCTTCAAAATATGTCTTGATTTGATGTATTTGCCCAAGAGACGCATCCTTTCATGATAGTTTTTATCCATGGTGGTTACAACCACCTATTAAGCCAATGGGTGCCTCAAAAACCTCTTTGAAATTTGTGAAAACCGATTTTACTCATCTAGTAACTCCCACTGGCGCTTAAGCACGGTGTCTCGGTGCTAAGGGATGACCTTCTCCGTTTAACTGGCGCTTAAGCGCTGGATCTAGCGCTTAGGCGCCAAAACTCTATTGCACAATTTTTTATCTTTTTGCTCCAAATTTGATTCTTTTTCACTCCTTTAAGCATTTTTTTCCATTTTTACTTGTATCTGCAAGAAAAAACACAAAAATGTATTCCATTAAAGCACAATATCTCAAAAATAGGTATAAAAATGTGTCTAAAAATACAATATATTTTAGGTGTATTAGATAGCTATGATTTCACCAAACTAGTGGGTACCACACTAACCCTTAGGATGGAGGGAAGCCAAGACCAAGGGGGGTGCAAATAGATAGGGAGATAAATTTTGATGGGCATAAAATTGGTGATTCTAGAGTGACAGGCTGAAAACTTAACCAAGTTGGTCTTTATTTCGAAACCTAAGGCCTAGTTAGTCCTATAGATAGAGCATAGTGGGCAATCTAGAATTGAAAGCCTATAATATACTCAACTTAACCATATCAATTAGGAACTTGACTTTAGATTAACCAATGTTATATATGCACTCAGGAGGGTAAAGAATATGTATGCTTCTATTTGTCACTGGACACATTAAATTCTAAGCATTTCTTTCTTACGCATTATCTAGGTCGTCGCATGTGAAAGGTAGTTTGTAATATCTCAAAATTCTCCAAACCATTTTCTCTAGTTAGGATTATATTTAGATATAGGTTGGTATTTGGGAATAGTAATAGAAAACACCATTAATCATCATTCCAAACTAAGACCTGAAACTAGTAGACTAGAATTAGCCTAAGGGATTTTTATGTCGCTTCTTTGTGGGATCATTACTATGGTTTTAAAAGAAAACCCTATACTACTTTTAACGATATGCGCACTTGAATAGTACCCCTAATGTGTGATCTAAAATTTAAATTCTAAACTCTACAACATATTTGTTTTGCATACTAGCAGCCATAATTAAACTGAGTCAAGTTTTTGGCAATGAAATTAAATATTTGCGCAATTACGGGTCGGATCAATTATTTGCTCCATGCTTATTTCACTTTGTTCTACTTATAATACTTGTTTTACCTGCAAGAAAAATATAAAAGTACATTTCTTTAAAGTGCAATTTCATCCATAAAAATGTAAAAAAAAGGGAATTGAAGCTTTCTTTTCCACACATCAAAATCCCCCAAACATGAAGGTTACTTGTCCTCATATAACACTAGAATTTAAATATCAACTTAGTTTATTTGAGGAGTGATTTTCAAAAAAACTATCAAGAATAATGCATTAGAAAGTTGACAGTGTAAAAATAGGATAACTCTAATAAACAAGTCTAGCCCTAGGGTATAAGACTCCTTGTATCCAACCAAGAAAATTATATTTCTTGTTTACTTCAAAAAGAAATGAAAACTTGCTGAACTTAGTCTCTTAGATAGTAGAAAAACATATTTAGCCACTTCTTTTAAAAAGATTTACTCATACAACCTAGATATTAGCAAGCTTGGGAGTGTAGTGAAGTTTTAAATTTAAATAGAATCTAGAGAAACCAATTTCTTATAATACTTCTCCTCAAGCTTCCCCTCACTATTTATATTATTTTTAATATACTTTCTTGCTTTGGGTTGTAAATTTCAATCCTTAATAAAGCTTTATGAGGATTAATATATATCGATATGTCTTTTAATAGTTTTGAATTTCATTATCATCTCTGTACTAGACACTCCTTCACTTATTAATTTTTTCAAAAATTTAGAAAGTGTAAGTTGAAAATATAAATTTATGGAGGCCTAATGCTTATCAAGTATATATCTAAATATACCTAATTCAACAAGTATATCACTCTTTTCAAAAATAAATAGTTAATTCATTTTTCTACATGTTGAATTATAAATTAACTTAACATTAGTTTAGCTTCAATTACATAAAGTTTAACACAAGTAAATTATGTATTTCCGTTCTCAATATTGTGAAAGTTTCAAAACAATACATAAATACTTTCAACCACATGCGTCTATCATCAAGATTAACATGTATAAACAGGAATGAACATATATGCAAAAGCAAGTAAATCCAAACTAAACATGAATACAAATGAAACTATACTAGAAATTATAAATAGCACAACAGGGAAATAACAATAATTTCAACAATAATACTAACTAGTCAAATGAAAAGTACATCAATAACAATAACAATAAGAAAAAATATAGCACATCCACATCAAAAGTAAAATAAACCTACTTTGCATCCTCGTCGTCATCCTTCTCCTCCTCAAAGTCTTTAATCGCACATAATAACCACACTTACAATATCTTATACTAAAGAAAAATGAGCATCACTCATCCTCCTTCTCATCACATCTCTTTTCTCCATTTCCTCATCTTAAATAGTACTCTTTTTATTGACTATTAGGTGCTTTTACACATTTTTATAGAGATTTTATCTTGGACCAGATGTTAACTGAACTAATGTTATTGGCTTCTCAATTGTCAACCTCAAGATCTACCCTACTCATTAAAGTATACACCTCAACATGTATAAATGAAAAGTCCATCCACATTCTCCTCTAATAGTTGGTCTATTAAACCAACATGATAGATGATCAGTGTCAGAAATATGTTGTACAGAATTGAGATAGACGTGTCATATGTCCAAACCGAACATGTCTCTTGTAAATCCTTATGTTTGATTAAGAACTAAGTTGCAGAGGATAAGGTTACTCCTACTACCACAAAAGTGACGGTAAAGTCCAGTTACAATTAGAATATTAAGGATTTCCCTCCATCAAATCTCACAATCTTACTCAAATCAAATCACTCACAAACATAAACATTGACGTGCAACTACAAACAATCCACATAACAACTAACAATAATCATAAACATAAATACAAACTTTGGTTGCCTCCTAAGAAGCACTTAGTTTGATTTCCTTAGCCCAATGAATCCAGATATTTACCTAGGATGACCCAACATTGAAATCTCATTTATTAAAGGTCTCTCACCACCTAGGTAAGGTTTGAGTCTCCGCCCATTCACTTTAAATCTCTACCACTCTTAGGATCTTTAATATCAATTACAACAAAAGGATAAACCCTTACTACAGTAACTGATCTTGACCACATAGACTTAAGTATTATAAGAAATAATTTCAGTCTGTATTATACAATAAAACCTCCTTTCCAGGCTCAAAATCTTTCATAGGAATCTTTTGAGCGTGCCACATTTTCATTTTCTCTTTATATTTTTTTTGCATTTTCATAAGATTATTGTCTAATCTCTTTGATTTCATTTAACTATAATAATATTTTCTTATCAGCTTCCTTCATATTATAATTGAACTCTTTCAAAGTATAATAAGCTTTAAGTTCTAATTCTACTAGTAAATGACAAGTTTTGCCAAATATGAGCCTATATGGAGACATTCTTATAGGTGTTTTATATGCAATCCTATAAGCCCACATTACTCCATCAAATCTTCAAAAACCAATCTTTCTTATTAAGATTCACAGTTTTCTCTATAATTCTTTTGATTTCTCTATTATATAATTCTATTAAACCACTCATTTGGGGATGATATACTGTAGCAATCTTAGTAACAAATGTTTCAATCCTTCTTTTCATAAAGTGGCTCCTCTAATCACTATTGATTACTATAGGCATATCAAATTTTCTAAAGATATTCTTATTTAAAAAATTTTGCTACACTTTGAGCATCACAATTTTGAAGAGTTGTTGCCTCAATCCATTTTGAGACATAATCCACAACTATCATAATATATAAATTCCCTAGTGAAGGTACAAAGGAACCCAAAAAGTCTAAACCCCAAACATAAAAAATATCAATCTCCAAAGTAAAATTTAGGAGTAATTTATCATACTTAAGAATATTGCCTGCTCTTTGGCAGCTATCACAAAAATTAATATATTCATTCACATTTCTAAATAAAGTAGGCTACTAAATTTAGATTACAAGATCTTAAAAATAGTTCTATCAACTCCAAAATGTCCCCTAAATTCAGAATCGTGACATTTCTTAAAAATTTCAAGGGTTTCTTTTATGGGTATAAATCTCCTAATTATCTAATACTTACATTTTCAAAAAATTTATGGGTCATCCCATAAGTAATATCTGGCGTCATTGACGATATTCTTCTTTTGAAGGTATGTTAAACCATAAAGCATAATATCACTATCTAAATAATTCACCATGTCACCATATAACATAATGTGCCATTCAGTAATAGAAAACTGTTGCTCATCAAGAAAATTCTCATTGATTTCATCAAGATATAACATAATGTGCCATAGGGTATAATATACTATAGCCAAAAACTCCTTCTCAGCAGTGGTATAATTAATTTAAGGTTTGTTAAGGGTCATACTGACATAGTATACAGCTCTAACCATCTTATCGTGTCATTTTCATAAAACTGTCCTAATAGCATAGTCACTAGCATCACACATTAAATCAAATGGTCTCCCCCAATCAAGTGAGATAGTTATAGGAGTCATGAATAACTTTTCTTTCACCATATTAAAGGAATTTAATCATTCATGATCAAAATTAAATAGAGCATCCTTTTCTAATGATGGCATAGATGATTAGAAATTAAAAAAAAAACCTTAATATATCTCCTATAAAATCTAGCATGTCTTAGAAAACTTCTAACTTCTCTTACAGAAATAGGTAGAGGAAGTTTTTCTATAAATTAAATCTTTGCTAGGTCCACTTCCATACCTCTTTTAGAGAACTTTATGACCTAACACAATTCCTCCAGAAATAATAAATTGATACTTCTTCCAATTGAGAACAAGGTTGATCTCTTCACAACATTTCAACACATTCATCAAATGATCTAGGAAATAGTCAATTCAATGTCCAAACACTGAAAAATCATTCGTGAAAACTTCTATTTCTTTCTTAGTTAAGTCGTAAAAAATAGACATCATACACCGCTATAACATAGCAAGTGTATTACATAACCCAAAGGGTATTCCTTGAAAAGCAAAAGTTCCATATAGATTGACTTGTAAATGTTGTCTTTTTCTAGTCCTCATGAGCAATAAGTATCCGACGATACCCAAAATATCTGTCTAAAAGAAAAAATTTAAATGGTTAGCTAGCATATCCTACATTTGATCTAAAAAGGGTAAAGGAAAGTGATCTTTCCATATGGCTGAAAATAATGTCCTATAACCGATACAAATTCACCACCCAAATCAATTCATTATGTTCATTTATAAACACGGTTACTCTCCATTTCTTAGGAACACAGTGAATAGGGCTAACCTAGTGACCCTTGTCATGCTTCCATGCTCAGGTGGCTTGCACAAGTGCACAATCAAAGTAGTATCATATTTTGTTTAGTCTGAAATGTTGATCCCATAGAGACTGATGTTATCAAATTTGGAAAAAGGTTCTAGCTGACTTAGTTCGTCCTTAGTTTGAAATTTAATGTATTTAAGTTGTTTTAACAAATCCAACGTAATGTAAATAAATTTTTAGTTTACTCCTACAAAAATTCTAATTATCCTACTTGAATTAACAATAATCAGATGATAAAGCTACATTCTCTTGTAGTGATAGTAATAAAGTGTCAAAAATGAAAAAAATGTAAATTGAAATGTGGCTAGTAACAAGTAGGAGCATTTTTCTTCTTTACCCTCTCCCAAGTGCATAAATAAGTTTAGTTAAAGTGGCCTTAATTCCTTAAGTCCCACTTTGAACCCATCAATGATTATTTCCCTAAAATTTGCATCTCTTTATATTGTACTTTTGATTCATGCCCTATAGCTCAACGTTATCTTCCTAGTTGTTCATGTCATAGCTCTTCGGAGTCATTATGGGTTCACTGCAAATTTCAACAAATCATTTAACCAAAATGATAAGTCAATGAATTACAGAAGAAAAATCATCACATTAAGAGATTAAAAATAATTTAAAACCATTTTCACATTCCTCCACATCACACTACATCACCACAAAGAAAAGGTAGAGGAGATTACTCAGAAAACATAGTGAAAACACCACAAAACTTCATTAAAATCAAGAGAATCCACATATCAAAGTCTTTACAAAAAATACAATAATTTAAATGAAAGAATACTTATATCTCTTCCTCAATACAACCTTAACAATGTGATGCGGGTGGATTTAGTGTGTTAATTTTACAATTATTTTTCAATATTACAAAATACACACTTCATATTTAATAATAAATATGCAATGTAATTCCAACAAAAGTAATTTCAATAAAAATAGTGTATCTTTAAAACTCTATTAAACTATCAAATCCCCTTTTAAAAATAACACAAGTATATGTATCGCTCAAGTAATAAATGACTCTATTGGAGTCCTAGATATCAATCGCACAGGGAAGTTGGAAATGCCTGTAAATAGTTCTTAAGATTAATATTATAATTAAAACTAAAAATGGTAAGGTGTGAATTTTGAATATTAAGTGAATGTTATTTAAAATGCAGTCGAAAGACAAAGTTAACTAAACCAGAAACTAAACTTTCAAAAGTAAAATTACAAAAACTAAACGAAATTTTTGTTGACAGAAAATTTAAATTTAAGAAAGCATCTTTCCCCTTACAATGAGCATATGAATTGTGAAGAAATTAAATTCATTTGAAAATATATATTAAAATTATTTTGTGTCAAATAGAAGCGATCATATTATTTACCCTCTTTTGAGTGCTATAAAGAACATTGCCTAATCCAGAGTTTGGTCCCTGATTTTTTTTGTTAAGCTAGGAGGATACCGGCTGCCACTCCATAGCTCCCACTACTCCCTCTTCTGAGGGCTAACAATCTTGCATTAGTTTTTGATCAACTGGACCATTGGGGATTTTAATCTATCACCTTAAATCTCCAATTCTGCATCCAAAAAATTATATTTCCCTATTTGTTTGCACTCAATTCCATGGATGACATAATCTCCCATGAAATCAAATGTGATTCTCCTCATGTTGTAGAAATCATAGCCCTTTTGGAACATATGTTTCTCAACACATTTTAACATCTCAGTTGGCCAGATCAAAAAGTAAATGAAGATCAGAGTTCAAATCATCACAAATTATTAACATTTAAAACCGTTGAAAACAAAATTACTTTTTTACAAAACCATATTTCAAAGTAGAGAGAAGGATAAAGAAGACTACTCAGCATTCATAAGAGGATACAATAATACATGGATTTCATGTATAAAAACCAAGAAAAGACACAACTTATCTAACAATCCTTCCCAAGCAAAACCCTAGAAGTTCTCTCCAAGCCTTTCTCTCTTTACAGGCACTCTCAATTCTCTCTTAGAAGTGCAATGAAGAATAAATCTTTCACCTTCCCTCTCCTCTTACAAACCTAAAAAAAAATCTCTAAGTCCTTGACTTTCTCTTTCTACCTCTTCCTCTTGCCTTTCACGCCATCCCTTTTCACCACCCACAAGCTCCTTGAAGTCTTATTCTTTTATTTTGGGTTGCCTCCTTTCAAAAAGAATTCAAATTTCCCTCCAAAATTCCCTTCAAAAGTCAACTCTTTTCAATTCAAAAGATGTGTCATTTGATTCAAGAGACATATCCCTTCATAAAAAAAAACTTTCATAAAAAAACCTTTCAAAAGATGTGTCATTTGTCATCTGGTGCCAGATCTGGCGCATCATGTGTTAAGGCTCTGTCAAACGGCGCATCAAGCACCAGATTCCCAAAATTCGTTGTTTTGGCTACAAATTTCATCTTTTTTTCTATTTTTGCTCCAAATTCCCAAAAATGTTTTACCTGCAACAAAAACACAAAAATACCCTTCTTTAAAGGGAAATATCACTAAAAATAGACATAAAATACATACTTAAAACAACAGATTATTATGGTGTATCATCCCCCAAATTTAAATGTTACTTGTCTTCAAGTGGCACTTTTATTACATAAAATATATGAATTAAGATAAAGATCAACTCATAACTTTTATACTTTAGTTTAATAAATAGAATTGCACAATTTAAGAAAAATCTTTAATGATTCAAACTCTAAGTCTAAGAGTATTTAGTAATCAAATTTAAGATTTCTGAATCTTTATTCATTTTAAGAAGAATTGCAATTTATCATATTAAGGATATTTAGAACATTCATATGAAAAATAACTTCATGAAAACTTTACTAGTAATACTACCAATATTCCAATACAAGCTTAGAAAATGTAATAATCTCCTTCCTTAAGTTGATTCAAGCGAAGCCAATTTTTTATTAGACATCTCCTCAAGCTTATCCTCACTTTATTTTTCTTTTCTTTTATTTTTCTCTTTTTTTTAGGATCTTTTCAATCCTTTCTTTTCTTTTTCTTTTTCAAGTGAGGATTACTACATCTAGATAGCCTTTAGTAGTCTTGAACTTCATGATCCCCAAAAATATAGTTGTGTAAAAATTATAAAGTTGACTTCGCTTTACAACGGTGCCAAAAAATTGATGTGATATTTTATGAATAAGAATTTTAATCACTTAATGTAGGGATTCTATGCAAGTATATGTATCGTTATTAAGTAATATAAGACTTTCTATTTAAGCCCCAAATATTGATCCCACGAGGAAGGTTTAAATTTGAAATGATAAATTAACTAAGAAATTCATAGAAATAAAATAAAATTACTGTCACTAATTTTGAATGTTTTAGATACTATAATAACTAAATTATTAACTACTAGAAAAATTTAAATGTAAAGTTTAAAACAGTAACTAATAAACTACGTTTATGTGATGAAATTTTCTAATATGAAAAAAACATTGTTCCCACTACAATGAGTTTTTGGTAAAATGAGTGAGATAAAATGTTTAAATATGTATTGTGCCAAATAGGAACAATTTCAATTCTCTACCCTGAGTCAGTGTTATAGAAAATCATTGGCTAATCTCAGGTTTAGTCCCAAAATTCGTGGCTAGGCAAGGAGGATGCTGACTCTCACTCCATAGCTCCCACTTCCCTTCCCCTGAGGGTTAATGCTCACTTTAGTTCTTAAACACTAAGACCAAATTGGGGATTTTAGTCTGTCACCCAAAAAATCTCCAATTCTACACCCAATAATGTGTATTTCTTTATTTATTTGCACTTAATTCCATGAATGAAATACTCTTTCATGAAATTAAATGTGATTATCACTCTGTTGTAGAACTCCTACTCCATTTTTTGGATCATATGTTTCACAAAATATTTTAACAATTCAATTAGCCAGATCAAAAAGTAAATTAAGAATGGAGTTGAAAAACCATCACAAATTATTTTATATTTTAACATTGGCATATCCAAATTATCTCTTCATTTCACCATATCTCAGAGTAGGGAGAAAGATAAAGGAAACTACTTAGACTCCTGAGAAAGATACAACAAAACATAAATTCCATATATAAAAGAAAGTTCATACAATAATAATAAACAAAAAATGCTTATCTGAAACTCTTTCTCAATGAAAATCCCTTGTAGCCTCTCTTAGGAAATGTAGGAGGAAGAAATCTCTCACTTCTTTCCCCCTCCAACACTCTTAGAGAAGAATTCACACTTAAACTCACCATAAAAACTTAAAACTATAAAGAAAATAAATGACTAATGGACTCTAACTGGCTGTAGGGAATGTGGAATAGTGTGGAAGAGAGTGGAATACGGTTGAAGGGTGCGAAGGGGGTGAAGGGGGGTCTTTTCTGATCAATTTTTTCTTTAAATAGAGCATAATGTTGGTTTTCCAATAGGTGCATCCAAAAACTCTTCAAAAAGCATCCAAATTCATTGAATCTTATAGAAACTAGGCCTACACCGACATTGGCACCATCGGCGCTAGTGGTCTATTAATTAATCCGTGCTCTCTATCAAATGGCACCGTCGACGCTAAACATTTCTTCTAAAACTCCATTTTAACTCCAAATTCCATTCTTTTTTCTTAAGTATTAAAAATCAACAACCTGCAAGAAAACATTAAAAATGTCTTTCTTTAAAGCTCAATATCACAAAAAATGAGTATAAAATATAAGTTTAAAAATGCATATATTTTTGTGCTTCAAAATCCCCCGAACTTAAATTTTACTTTTTCTCAAGTAACTCTATCACTACATAAAAATATATGACTCATGGAAAAGAATTTAACCTCTAGATTTCCATATTTTAGTCCACTAAATACAATAACACAACTTAATAAAATGTAAAAAAACTCCAGTTAATACTAAAGATATAAGAATATCTAGCAGTCAAATCTAAGATTTCTAATTCTCTATTCTTTTCAAAGAAGATTTCAAATTGTCATACTAAAGCCACTTAGAATATCCATATGAAAAAGAGCTTCATGAAACTTTATTAGTAATTAAGCTAATACTTAAATACAAGTTTAGAGAATGTAGTCAAGCCTTCTTCCTTAAGTTGATTTAAGTGAAGCCAATTTTTTATTAGACATCTCCTCAAGCTTCTCCTCACATCTTTTTCTTTTCTTTTCAGAATCATTTTCAATCCTTTTCCTTTTCTTTTCTTTTGTCTTCTTTTTTTTATGTGAGGATTACTATATCTGGATAGCCTTTAATGATTTTGAACTTCACTATCTTTTTCTTAAAGTTAAAAACTTTTCACATTCCTTCACTTTATAAATTCATATTAGCTCTAAAGATTTTTCATAAAGTTTTATTATATTCTTCTTACATGAATCTCTAAGATTTTTAATAATTCAAAAATACAAATTCCTTTTCTTACAATAGAAAAACATAGTCTTATTCTATCATACTAAATATCTTAATCTTTAAAATTAACCTTTATTATTGAAAATTTTTACTTAAGTTTACTATATATTTAGAAATATAAAAATAGTTATCTCTTTATTATTGAAAAATTTTACTTAAGTTTACTATATATTTAGAAACATAGATATAGTTATCTAAAGTTACCCCTCTAGTACCAATGGTCATGTTAAATTTTAAAAATTTTGAAAATATAGCTAATTGAGGACAAATAAAATTAAGTTTCTTTTCTTTAAAAAGGAATTTTTCTTTCCCCCCAAACTTAAATTTTCAAGATATTTAGCATGAAAAACTGAAAAAAATAAGGGTGGAAGAAAACATTTAATACATAAAGAAAAGACTTATTTGTTGAAGGTTCTGATATTGAAACTTAACTCTGAAATATTGCAGGTGTTAATATGAAAAGCTACAAGACTTAAGAACATTAAATAACACATAATACAAATAAAAATGTGTTGAGAAAGAGTTAACTACAAATACATTTAACAAAGTACTAACAACTAACAACAATACTAAAATGATTTTCAATGTAAATACAGTTTCACAGTCCTACTGTTCACAATACAACATAATATTTAAAATAAAGCAAAGTGTCACACTCTAAAAATAAACAGTCACAACAATAAAGTACAACCAAACATAAACTAAACAAAAAATCAAACTAAAACATCACCAATCATCATCTTCTTCTTCTTTCACATCAAAGTTTTGCTGATGATACGAGGTAAAAACAGGGTGAGTAGGAAAATGAATTGAGTGGTCACCCCTCATGTATCTGACCATTGCATCATCATAAGCAGCATCATATTCAAACTTTTGTCTTGTCAAATTTTCATTGTGTGCATTTCTGGCCTTCATATTTTCATTATACTTTCCATTCTCAAGATATCTCCCTGTTGGATTGTCATATGCTCCATAAGTCCCTGAAGAGTAGGGGTACTTGAAGTAGAAGGAAAATCCATACTCCTACTTCCAGATCTCTATCCAACATGAGATTCATAAGTTTTAATATTGGCAGCCCCAATAGGTTTTAGAGGTTCAATCCTCTCCTCATCCATTCTAAAATCAACTCCTGCTTGTTCACATAGTGTGAAGATCAGGGCAGGGTGTGCTAAACCACCAGTAGTCTCTCCCAAAGCAATAGAACGAGTGTTTCTATAAATAATAGAGCCTAAATCTATCCTTCTCATCTGCTGGATACAGAAGTTCAAGATAGCTCTATCCTTTTTAACCTCTCTATGATGATTTGTTGGTATCATTCTACTAGAAATAAAGTAAGGTCAGACCTTAGATACTACATTTAACATAAAAAGAGGGAAGTTTACCTTAACATCATTCTTCACCTTCCAAGCTCCTCTTTCATCAGTAAGAAAAGAAATAACTTCATCTAAGGCCTCTTTTGTAGCAAAAAATGATTTGTACTGGCAGTTATATACATCTTCTAACTAATAAAATTCATTAATTCTTCATGGAGTAAATTCCACCATTTTCCCACAAACAAACACGTAGTCTTCAAAAATTTCCTTAAAGTTGGCATAGAACTCCATCACTATACCAATAATAGCCTCAACAGTAAAGTAACAAAAATTCTCCAACTGTAGAGCATTGATTAATCTTTTGACTTCTGCACCCGGATTTTTAAATCCTCGATCTGGAATTACTTTCTTAGTTGCAAGTAGACTTTTGAAAAAAATTTTTAGGCTTGTAGTTGACAAACTTTTGATCATCATAATCCACCTTTCTCTTTCCCTTGTCCATTCTCGATGCCATGGTAATCTAAGAAAACTTGAAAAATTCCAAATAAATTCCCAAAAATTTGGAAAATCACAATGTGGAACGTTTTAAACTTAAGTCTAATAAGTAAAAGTTCTTTACCCAAGGATTTTCTCAAAATCTTTTAAAAAAATTTTAAAATTTCAGATCTCAGCAATTTAAGATAAATCCTTGGTGAAAATAAAAAATTTTGAGTTCATATTGTAGCTCGTACCTAGAGAAAATGAAATCTGAACTTCTTTTGCCTTAAAATCACCTCAAATCCAAGCAATAGTAAGCCTTAGGTGCAAAAACCGGAAGTTGAAGGTGGCCAAAACAGTAAAAATGGTGATTTTACTGTGCAAATCGTGAATTTTAAGGGGTTTGGAGATTTTCGGGTCCAGGGCACTGTCGGTGCTCATGCCGGCGCCATCGGCGTCAGTGGCAAAAAATTCACTTTTTTAATTTTTGCAATTTTCAACTTTCTTTCAATTCACTCCAAAGTCTATTTAGTCTTTTGAAACACTAATTTTCATCTTAAAATAATTCACAAACAAGCATTTTCACCAACAACACCAAACTAACTTTTATATATATGAAAATACACTTTTTACAAACACATTTTAAATCACACCTTCACATACATAAAGCAAACCAAATTATAATTCAAAGTCAAAATCAAACCACAACACTAAAACGCTGACACAAAACTATAAACACAATCAAAGTTAATAGAGTTCTAAAGCAAAGTAAAGTAAAGTAAAGTAAAGTAAATCAACATAATCACATTAAAAACATAATTACTTTAAAATAGTAGAGAGTCCAACTTCTTCAATTATTCTGCTTCATCTTCAGTACTTTCTCCTCTTCAAATATCTCCCATAGACTAGTAATTGATGTACAAATTGTAGAAGGGTCGATACGGGAATTGATCAGTCAAATTTTCATCGATCCATCCATTTTTCTTGAATATTTGCACCAATCCTGCTTCAATTGTTCCAGTATGATCAAAGTTCTCTTTCATTCTCCAATTTAAGTTATTAAAAAGGTATTTAAGATTTCCTACTGCATTCATAATACTCTACAGTTCTATTTCTTATTTCTTTATTTTCTTCTCCAAAGCTATTGAACTTCCAACTATTTGTGGCATTAATAGTGTTGAATCATGTGATGCATGATCCAAGAAAACATCTAATGCTTCATTTCCATTCCTAATATAATTGTCATCAATAGGAATCATGGGCTCCCAAGGTAATAATACTTTCTCCCAACTTTTATATGACACTTAAGTTTGACTGCAAAGTAAGAAAATTGTAGAAGGATGCCTCAGTCCATATATAGGCTGAAATTGAAGAATCAAAAGAGATTGAAGTAGAGAAAGAAGAAATTGAAGAATCAAAAGAGGACGCTCCGAAAGATTCTGAAAGACTTATTTCTCTGACAAAAATTGATTTAGAAAACCCACCACCTCCATTTCCTCAGAGACTTCGACAACAAAAGTTGGATAAGCAATTTTCAAAATTTCTAGAAATATTTAAGAAGCTTACAATCAATATTCCATTTGCTGAAGCCTTAAAACAAATGTCATGCTATGTAAACTTTATGAAGGATATTCTCAATAGAAAAAAAAAGTTTGAAGATAATGAGACTGTTGCACTTAGTGAGGAGTGCAGTACTATAATTCAGAAGAAGTTTCCTGAAAAGCTTAAAGATCCTGGTAGCTTTACAATTCCATGTGCGATAGTAGACAGATTCTATGGGAAAGCTTTATGTGATTTAGGTGCAAGCATTAACCTTATGCCATTATCAATATTTAAGAGATTAGGATTAGGAGAAATAACCCTTACAACTGTAACTCTGCAGTTAGCAGATCGTTTAATAACCTATCCTAAAGGAGTTATAGAAGATGTCTTAGTGAAAGTGGACCAATTTATCTTTCCTGTTGATTTCATTGTGCTAGATGTGGAGGAAGATAAAGAGATACCTATGGGATACCTTTCCTAGCCACAGTAAGAGCAATGATATATGTGAAGAAAAGGGAATTAACAATGCGCGTCAATGATCAAACTGTTAGTTTTAACATTTTAAAATTAATGAAATACCCTGCAAAAGGTAAAGATGATGAATGCTATAGAATGGATGTTATAAGATATCTGAGCGAATTCCATTTCAAGACTACTTATGAAAAAAAATTTGAAGAAAAAGATTTGGAACACGGGCAAGAAGAGGAATTAGATCAATGTGTAACCCTTTGTAAGGAAGATTCAAGTTATGTTCAAGAAAGTTTTGAAATTTTGGACATGATGGACAAAGATAAATCATTTTGTCCATCTATTGAAAAACCTCTAAGACTTGAGTTAAAATTACTTCCTCAACATTGAAAATAAGCCTTTTTAAGAGATTCCTCTACTTTACCTGTTATAGTTTCCTTGAAGTTAATAAAGGAAGAAGAAGAAAAGATGATGAAAATTCTAAAAATTTTTAAGAAAGCCTTCGGATTGACAATTGCTGATATTAAAGGAATCAGTCCTTCAATTTGTATGCATAGAATTAATCTGGAAGAAAACTGCAAACATATGTCTGATCCACAAAGGAGATTAAATCCTATTATGAAAGAGGTTGTTAAGAAAGAAAATTTAAAGTGGTTAGATGTTGGAATTATCTACCCAATTTCAGACCGTGCATGGGTTAGTCCAATTCACCGTGTTCCTAAGAAAGGGGGAGTAACTATAACTGTGAATGAGCATAATGATTTCCCCTTGTAGATCAAATGCTAGATAGACTAGCTGGGCACAAATACTTTTGTTCTCTGGATGAATATACCAGTTATCACCAAATTTAAATATCTCTTGAGGATCAAGATAAAACAACATTTTCCAGTCCTTATGGTACTTTTGCTCTTATTAGATTGTCCTTTGGTTTATGTAATGCCCCTGCTACATTTCAAAGATGTATGATGGCAATTTTTTGTAATTTAATTGAAAAAGGGATTAAAGTCTTTATGGATGACTTTTCAGTGTTTGGAACTTCATTTAACTCATGTTTAGAACATTTATCTAAAGTTCTTAAGCGCTGTGAAGAAACAAATTTAGTCCTTAACTGGGAAAAATGCTAACTTATGATAACAGGAGGAATTGTATTAGGTCGTCAAATATCAGAAAATGGTATGGAAGTAGATCCTGCTAAAATTCAAGTGATCGCTAATTTATCTCCCAATAAATATAAGGAAAATTAGGAGTTTTTTAAGACATGTTGGATCCTACAGGCATTATATTAAGGACTTTTCTAAGATTGCTGAAGAAAGATGCAAATTTCAATTTTGATGAGGAATGCCTAAAAGCTTTTAAATTATAAAAAAAAATTAATCACTACACCAATTATAGTTTCACCAAATTGGGAAAAATATTTTGAACTTATGTGTGATGCAAGTGATTATGCTATTGGAGTTGTTTTAGGACAAAGATATGATAAAATTTTTAAAGTTATTTATCATGCTAGTAAAACTCTTAATAAAACTCAAATTAATTATAAAATAACTGGAAAAGAATTATTAGCAATAGTATATGCCTTTGATAAATTTAGATCATATTTGATTGGAACTCATTATATAATNCTCATAATTTTAATTTTGGGGGACATTTTGGTGTTGATAAAATAAGATACAAAATCTTACAATCTGGATTTTGTTGGCCTACTACCTTTAGAGATGTTAATGCTTATATCAAAACTTGTGATTGATGTCAACGAGTAGGAAATATTTCTAGAAGAATTGAGATGCCACTCAATTATATGCTAAAAATTTAAATATTTGATGTTTGGGGATTAGATTTCATGAGATTATTTATACCATCTTTCAAAATTTTATATATACTGTTAGCAGTGGACTATGTATCCAAATGGATAGAAGTTGTTGCTTTACCTCAAAAATTTATATATTCTATTAGCAGTGGACTATGTATCCAAATGGATAGAAGCTGTTGCTTTACCTCGATGTGATGCTCAAAGTGTTGCAAAATTTTTGAAAACAAACATATTTTTTAGATTTTGGATGCCGAGAGTGATCATAACAGATGGAGGAAGTCATTTCAAAAATGTCATAATGGAGAAATTATTAAAGAAATATCATATAAACCATAGAATTGCTACTGCTTAATCTCTTAATAAGTGGTTTAGCTGAATTATCTAATCAGGAAATTAAAAAAATTATGAAAAAAATCTATGAATCCAACAAAAATGGATTGGTTAGTCAAACTTGACTATGCTTTGTGAGGTTATAAGACTGCGTACAGAACTCCTATAGGAATGTCCCTATATAGGCTAATATTTGAGAAAGTTTGTCACTCGTTGAACTTGAGCATAAAGTATATTGGGCGATTAAAGAGTTCAATTATAATTTGAAAGATGCTGGTGAGAAAACACTATTGTAATTAAATGAGTTTGAAGAGATAAGGAATGAGTCTTATGAGAGTGCTATGATATATAAAGAAAAGATGATGTGGCATGATCAAAGACTCTTATTAAAAATTTTCAGCCAGAGCAACAAGTTTTGCTATATAATGTGACATTAATATTATTTCCAGGCAAACTTAAGTCTAGGTGGATGGGCCCATTTGTTGTGATCAAAGTTTATTCTTATGGAGCTGTGGATATCAAAGATCCTAAAATTGCGAAAGTATTTAAAGTGAATGGTCATATACTGAAACCTTATTTTTAGGGGATCAGCTTAAATTTAATGATCAAATGATGTTGGTTCAACCAGAATAAGCACTGGTTACATTGGGCTGACGACGTAAAACCAAGCATTTTGTGGGAGACAACCCATAATTATCAGCGTGTTTTTGCTTTGATTGTTGATTGCGTGTGATTAAAAAAAATTAGGGTAGTATTTTTGAGACTATTATATGTTAGTAATGATTTTAAGATTTTATTTAGTGATCTAGACACGCTAGAATGAGTGTTTGGATGTTAAGTTGACGGTGCAAAATTGAGCACTGGCGCTTAAGCGCCAATATTCGGCGCTTAAGCGCAGATGTTAAAAACCATGTGCAAAATTTCAATTTCTAGAAGCTTTAACCTCCAATTAGTTAACTTAAACATGCCATGACAATTTTAGGACATGCCTAGAAGTTATTTGAGGGATTCTGGCCTATAAATAGAAGGGTTTAATGATGGAATTTCACGCCAAAATCATTTTTAGCCCTAAAGTCTAAGAGAAAGAGAGATTTAGAGAAAATGTCTTAATGGGAGAGGGATTTGAAGAAATAGGAAGAGCTCATGAGGAATAAATTCATTAGTCTGAGTGCATAAGAGATGTATAACATTTTCTTAGCCATTAGTATTGAAGGAATAGCGAAAAAGATCAACAAAATTGAGACTAGCGTGACTTTACTTGAGACAAAGGTAACTGAAGTTAATGCACATCTAGAGCATATTGGATGGAAATTGAAAA
>JXCR01141235.1:57422-77215 GCA_002079205.1 Phalaenopsis hybrid cultivar
GGTATTTTCTCAACCTCAATACATTAATTCAGCATCGCAATCCAAGCCACAACACTCAAAACGCTGAAAACAAAACATCCTATCTTAGTCTCAAATATACATAGATCTAAAAGCATAATTCTAAAGCAAAGAAAATGAAAAGTTCAAATTAAAAATACATAGATAGACACATAGGTAGTAATATAAATCTACTAATCTTCAGACTCAGTACTCGATTCTCCTCTGAGATCACCCATTGATTGCACATGAACAAAGAGGTTGTAGAAGGGTCGAAATGGAAATTCTTCAGTGGAATCCTCTTCTATTAATTTCATCCTCCTCATCAGTTGTATTAAGCTATCTTCTAAATGTCCAGAGTGCTCAAAATGTTCCTTCATTCTCCAGTCTAGATGATCGAAGAAATCAGAGATAGGCTGAAATTGAAGAATCAAAAGAGATTGAAGTAGAGAAAGAAGAAATTGAAGAATCAAAAGAGGACGCTCCGAAAGATTCTGAAAGACTTATTTCTCTGACAAAAATTGATTTAGAAAACCCACCACCTCCATTTCCTCAGAGACTTCGACAACAAAAGTTGGATAAGCAATTTTCAAAATTTCTAGAAATATTTAAGAAGCTTACAATCAATATTCCATTTGCTGTAGCCTTAAAACAAATGTCAAGCTATGTAAATTTTATGAAGGATATTCTCAATAGAAAAAGAAAGTTTGAAGATAATGAGACTGTTGCACTTAGTGAGGAGTGCAGTACTATAATTCAGAAGAAATTTCCTCAAAAGCTTAAAGATCTGGTAGCTTTACAATTCCATGTGCGATAGGAGACAGATTCTATGGGAAAGCTTTATGTGATTTAGGTGCAAGCATTAACGTTATGCCATTATCAATATTTAAAATATTAGGATTAGGAGAAATAACCCCTACAACTGTAACTCTGCAGTTAGCAGATCGTTTAATAACCTATCCTAAAGGAGTTATAGAAGATGTCTTAGTGAAAGTGGACCAATTTATCTTTCCTGTTGCTTTCATTATGCTAGATGTGGAGGAAGATAAAGAGATACCTATCATTTTGGGGATACCTTTCCTAGCCACAGGAAGAGCAATGATATATGTAAAGAAAAGGGAATTAACAATGCGCGTCAATGATCAAAATGTTACTTTTAACATTTTAAAATTAATGAAATACCCTGCAAAAGGTAAAGATGATGAATGCTATAGAATGGATGTTATAAGATATCTGAGCGAATTCCATTTCAAGACTACTTATGAAAAAAAATCTGAAGAAAAAGATTTGGAACACGGGCGAGAAGAGGAATTAGATCAATGTGTAACCCTTTGTAAGGAAGATTCAAGTTATGTTCAAGAAAATTTTGAAATTTTGGACATGATGGACAAAGATAAATCATTTTGTCCATCTATTGAAAAACCTCTAAAACTTGAGTTGAAATTACTTCCTGAACATTTAAAATAAGCCTTTTTAAGAGATTCCTCTACTTTACCTGTTATAATTTCCTTAAAGTTAATAAAGGAAGAAGAAGAAAAGCTGATGAAAATTCTAAAAATTTTTAAGAAAGCCTTCGGATTGACAATTGCTGATATTAAAGGAATTAGTCCTTCAATTTGTATGCATAGAGTTAATCTGGAAGAAAACTGCAAACATATGCCTGATCCACAAAGGAGATTAAATCCTATTATGAAAGAGGTTGTTAAGAAAGAAAATTTAAAGTGGTTAGATGTTGGAATTATCTACCCAATTTTAGATCGTGCATGGGTTAGTCCAATTCACTGTGTTCCTAAGAAAGGGGGAGTAACTGTAATTGTGAATGAGCATAATGATTTCCCTTTCTAGATCAAATGCTAGATAGACTAGCTGAGCACAAATACTTTTGTTCTCTGGATGAATATACCAGTTATCACCAAATTCAAATATCTCTTGAGGATCAAGAGAAAACAACATTTACCAGTCCTTATGGTACTTTTGCTCTTATTAGAATGTCCTTTGGTTTATGTAATGCCCCTGCTACATTTCAAAGATGTATGATGGCAATTTTTTGTAATTTAATTGAAAAAGGGATTAAAGTCTTTATGGATGACTTTTCAGTGTTTCGAACTTCATTTAACTCATGTTTAGAATATTTATCTAAAGTTCTTAAGCGCTGTGAAGAAACAATTTAGTCCTTAATTGGGAAAAATGCTAACTTATGATAACAGGAGGAATTGTATTAGATCGTCAAATATCAGAAAATGGTATGGAAGTAGATCCTGCTAAAATTCAAGTGATCGCTAATTTATCTCCCAATAAATATAAGGAAAATTAGGAGTTTTTTAAGACATGTTGGATCCTACAGGCATTATATTAAGGACTTTTCTGAGATTGCTGAAGAAAGATGCAAATTTAAATTTTGATGAGGAATGCCTAAAAGCTTTTAAATTATAAAAAAAAAATTAATCACTGCACCAATTATAGTTTCACCAAATTGGGAAAAACATTTTGAACTTATGTATGATGCAAGTGATTATGCTATTGGAGCTGTTTTAGGAAAAAGATATGATAAAATTTTTAAAGTTATTTACCATGCTAGTAAAACTCTTAATAAAAATCAAATTAATTATAAAATAATTGAAAAAGAATTGTTAGCAATAGTATATGCCTTTGATAAATTTAGATCATATTTGATTGGAACTCATTATATAATGCATACAGATCTTTCTACTATTAAGTACTTAATGAAAAAGAAGGATACTAAACTGAGACTTATAAGATGGATTCTTCTTTTACAAGAATTTGATTTTGAAATAGTAGATCTGAAGGGAACTGAAAATCAAATTGCTGATCATTTGTCCAGGCTTAACTTAGAAAAACCACTCTGTTTCGAAAAAAAAAATTATTGAATATTTTCCAGATGAAAAATTGTTCACTGTAAATGAGTGGTGTGTTTCGTGGTATGCCGACATTGAGAACTATATAGTTAGTGATCTTAAACACTATGGAATGACATACCAACAAATGAGGAATTTTATTTTTGAAGCTAAGAATTATTTTTGAGAAGACCCATATTTATAAAAACAATGAAATGATCTGATCATTCGAAGATGGTACCATTAGAAGAAACTTATGAAATTATCCAAAAATGTCATAGATCTGACTTTCGGGGACATTTTGTTGTTGATAAAACAACATACAAAA
This sequence comes from Phalaenopsis hybrid cultivar, assembly GCA_002079205.1. Taxonomy (NCBI): domain Eukaryota; kingdom Viridiplantae; phylum Streptophyta; class Magnoliopsida; order Asparagales; family Orchidaceae; genus Phalaenopsis; species Phalaenopsis hybrid cultivar. The sequence continues at coordinate 60,603 of JXCR01141235.1, forward strand.
TTCTATAATCTGGATTTTATTGGCCTAAAATTTTTAGAGATGTAAATTTTATATCAAAATTTATGATAGATGTCAAAGAGTAGGCAATATTTCTAGAAGAAATGAGATGCCCCTCAATTATATGCTAGAAGTTGAAATATTTGATATTTGGGGATTAGATTTCATGGGACCATTTATACCATCTTTCAAAAATTTATATATTTTGTTAGTAGTGGACTATGTATCCAAATGGATAGAAGTTGTTGCTTTACCTCGATGTGATGCTCAAAGTGTTGCAAAATTTTTGAAAACAAACATATTTTGTAGATTTGGGATGCCAAGAGCTATCATTACTGAAGGGGAAGTCATTTCAGAAATGCCATTATGGAGAAGTTATTAAGGAATATCATATAAATCATAGGATTGCTACTGCTTATCATCCTCAAACAAGTGGTTTGGTTAAATTATTCAATCGGGAAATTAAAAGAATTATGGAAAAATCTGTGAATCCAACAAAAATGGATTGGTCAATCAAACTTGACTATGCTTTGTGGGCATATAGGACTGCATATAGAACTCCTATAGGAATGTCCCCATACAGACTATAATTTGGAAAAGCTTGTCACTTACCAATTGAACTTGAGCATAAGGCATATTGGGTTATTAAAAGTTTAATTATAATTTAAAAGATGCTAGTGAGAAAGATTGTTACAATTAAATGAGCTTGAAGAGATAAGGAATGAATCTTATGAGAGTGCTAAGGGAACTATGAAAATGTGACATGATCGAAAGATTATTACTAAAAATTTTCAGCCAGGGCAACAAGTTTTGCTGTATAATGCAAGGTTAAGATTATTTCCGGGCAAACTTAAGTTCAGGTGGATGGGCCCATTTATTGTGATAAAAGTTTATCTTTATGTAGCTGTGGATATTAAAGATCCTAATTATGAGAAAATTTTGTAAGTGAGTGGACATAGACTGAAACCTTATTATATAGGGGATCAACATAAATATAATGATGGAATGATGTTGGGTCAACCAGAATGAGCACTTGTTACGTCGGGCTGACAATGTAAAACCAAGCGCTTTGTGGGAAGTGACCCATATTATCAATGTATTTTTGCTTTGATTGTTGTTTTGAGTCTGATTAAGAAATTTGGGGTAGTATTATTGAGTTTATTATGTGCTAGTAATGATTTTTAGACTTTATTTAGTGACCTAGACATGTTAGAATAAGCAGGTTTGACGGTTGTCGCGACGGCAGTACCTTTAGCCTACTTGCAGGCAGGGAAGTCTTGAAGGCAGTTCAGGTTGGATTTTGCAGGCGGTTCTTGCATTTNATTTAGACTTTATTTAGTGACCTAGACATGTTAGAATGAGCAAGTTTGACGGTTTTTGCAACGGCAGTAGCTTTAGCCTACTTGCAGGCAGGGAAGTCTTGAAGGCAGTTCAGGTTGGATTTTGCAGGCGGTTCTTGCATTTCCAGAGCAGCGATCTTCATTACCACGAATGAAGCTTTTCTGAGGATAACCTCAAGATCTTCAAATCCAGCTCCAAACTTGATGGTGGGAGCAACGTTACGGGCGCTACGGTCCGTTGGTAGGTTGCATGAAAAGGCCAGCGTTGGGTAAGCCATTGCAGCAGGCTTTAAAACAAAAGGTTTCAGGAATAGCTATACGGCCAAAACCTCGTAATTTTTAGTGCAAGCACTGAAAGTAGAGGTTGATCTCTAGACCGAGCGGGTCTTAATNGACGTTACGGGCGCTATGGTCCCTTGGTAGGTTGCATGAAAAGGCCAGCGTTGGGTAAGCCATTGCAGCAGGCTTTAAAACAAAAAGTTTTAGGAATAGCTATATGGCCAAAACCTCGTAATTTTTAGTGCAAGCACTGAAAGTAGAGGTTGATCTCTAGACCGAGCGGGTCTTAATTTATGAGTATTTCAAATCTTGTTTAAAATTTAATTAATGTAAGAAAATGTTAAAGTGCACGCAGTACAGCACGATTTGTTTAATTTTCAAAATAACAAATCAAATTTGGAAGGGAGATGTGAAAATTTTAGGACCCAGTGCAGAACCCANGTGTAAGAAAATGTCAAAGTGCACGCAATACAACACGATTTGGTTTAATTTTCAAAATAACAAATCAAATTTGGAAGGGAGATGTGAAAATTTTAGGACCCAGTGCAGAACCCAATTAGTGGAAGCAAATGCCCAGATGGAATTAGTCCACCGACACACCTACTGGGGATCCGACCCCATATAAAAAAAATTAAAGAATCCTTAATGGTCTTCTGAACCCCNCAGAAAATGCCCAGGTGGAATTAGTCTACCGACACACCTACTGGGGATCCGACCCCATATAAAAAAAATTAAAGAATCCTTAATGGTCTTCTGAACCCCTCTGTTCAAAGATGGTTGAACAACTAGTCCTGAAGTCCAAGGAGTTGACCATACCTTCCCAAGACAGAAATGGGTAAAGTATGTCAACGGAAGAAGGGCAATTTGGTCCAAGAAGGGCATGGACACATTACCGATGTGTGGAGATAATATTTTCTGATTTGTATGGAGAGAAAAGCTTGTCCCCAGCGGAGTTGCCAGAAGTTGTCGGCACTATTTTAGTTGGAGGGGAGTTGCCCGTATAAAGCTATCGGCCGCCGTAATTGAAATCCTGTCACCCGCTTTGGAAGGACATTGAAGTTTTGAAAAGTATAGAAACAAACTGACCCCATATTTTTTATAGTTTATATGAAGGAGCATTATACCTCAAACCCTGTATCTATCCCGAAGGATGAATACAAGACTTGAGGATGAGGCTCGATCAAATAAACTAAGGAAAGTATGACATCCGTCTAGTCTACAAAACCTTTGTATTTGCCGACAAGTTTTCCTATTTAATATAAATAATTAAATAAGATTTATGTTAAGCTGGGTTTGAACATGCTTCCTATAAGGGCAAGCCCCTAAAGTTAATTACATCTTAAACTACCAAAGTCACCTAAGATGACTCTCAATAAAAATCTAGAAATATTATCTTCATGGAGTTTCAATGGGTAGGACTTTTCAATGAGATCTGACAAAGAGGTGTGAAAGGAGATTGGTTCAAATTTGGAACATTTTATTGTAGAATCCAAAGGAGGAGGAACTAGGGGATGTCATGGATCCAGAGGAGAACCTCGATGACTTCCCAAGCTATCCTAATGCTAGAGTGATGTCATGGATCCATAGGCGAACCTCGGTGACTTCCCAAGTTATCTTAATGTTTGGCTTCAGTTTTGAGGAGAAATATTTAGGTGTTTCATCCTNTTGATTTGTATGGAGAGAAAAGCTTGTCCCCAGCGGAGTTGCCAGAAGCTGTCGGCACTATTTTAGTTGGAGGGGAGTTGCCCGTAAGAAGCTGTCGGCCGCCGTAATTGAAATCCCTTCACCCGCTTTGGAAGGACATTGAAGTTTTGAAAAGTATAGAAACAAACTGACCCCATATTTTTTATAGTTTAAATGAAGGAGCATTATACCTCAAACCCTGTATCTATCCCGAAGGATGAACACAAGACTTGAGGATGAGGCTCAATCAAATAAACTAAGGAAGGTATGACATCCATCTGGTCTACAAAACCTTTGCATTTGCCGACAAGTTTCCCTATTTAATATAAATAATTAAAAAGGATTTATGTTAAGCTGGGTTTGAACATGCTTCCTATAAGGGCAAGCCCCTATAGTTAATTACATCTTAAACGACCAAAGTCACGTAAGATGACTCTCAATAAAAATCTAGAAATATTATCTTTATGGAGTTTCAATGGGTAGGACTTTTCAATGAGATCTGACAAAGAGGTGTGAAAGGAGATTGGTTCAAATTTGGAACATTTTATTGTAGAATCCAAAGGAGGAGGAACTAGGGGATGTCATGGATCCAGAGGAGAACCTCGATGACTTCCCAAGCTATCCTAATGCTAGAGGGATGTCATGGATCCATAGGCAAACCTCGGTGACTTCCCAAGCTATCTTAATGTTTGGCTTCAGTTTTGAGGAGAAATATTTAGGTGTTTCATCCTGCCAATTATATTAGTTAGGGCAAACATTCGTGTGAAACAATCACACAAATAGTCTGGAGGATATGAGGATTTAGGTCGTGACAAACGACAACCTCGGAATCCTTAGACGAGTTAGGGCTTATATTGTATAGCAGGGCTATGCAAAGGCCTAAAAATGAGGTGAGGATTTACGTTGCATAAGCAAGCAACCTCAAAGTCCTATGGCTTTGTTGTCTAAGTCTAAGGAAGGAAAAGAGGTTTAGCTGGGGAAGACAGGTTTTCCTGTTAAAGATGGTCGTGCTGCCCATCGTGCTAGCTCCAAGCTCCTTGCCGTGACGAGTTTGAGTTTTCTAGTGTGTCAAGTTATGATATCAAATCAAGTGGCCTTATGTTTGAAGTTATTTAAATTTTTTGGGGGCGTATTAAAGTTGATTAGAGCGACACCGGTTTGGATCCTACGGTTCCCTCATTCCTGCACCACTATTTTCTATTGGATTCACTTAATCTAATTGAACTTACTGANGGATATGAGGATTTAAATCGTGACAAACGACAACCTCAGAATCCTAAGACGAGTTAGGGCTTATATTGTATAACAGGGCTATGCAAAGGCCTAAAGATGAGGTGAGGATTTACGTTGCGTAAGCAAGCAACCTCAAAGTCCTATGGCTTTGTTGTTTAAGTCTAAGGAAGGAAAAGAGGTTTAGTTGGGGAAGACAGGTTTTCCTGTTAAAGATGGTCGTGCTGCCCATCGTGCTAGCTCCAAGCTCCTTGCCATGATGAGTTTGAGTTTTCTAGTGTGTCAAGTTATGATATCAAATCAAGTGTCCTTATGTTTGAAGTTATTTAAATTTTATGGGTGTGTATTAAAGTTGATTAGAGCGACACCGGTTAGGATCCTACGGTTCCCTCATTCCTGCACCACTATTTTCTATTGGATTCACTTAATCTAATTGAACTTACTGAACTCAACTTAATGAGTTCCATAATTTCATTTGGGTCGTGGGAAGCCTCGTCAGCAACCGTAGGTTACCTCCTCTGAGGGATTCCCGATCATTCGATATAGATGTCTTAATTTAGTTGAAGTTGTAGTTTTTGTGTGATGTTTGTGATTAAATTTTGAGTTGTTTTGTATTTGGANTGGATGTCTTAATTTAGTTGAAGTTGTAGTTTTTGTGTGATGTTTGTGATTAAATTTTGAGTTTTTTTGTATTTTGAATGTTGTGGGGGTGAATTTTATCTTGGTNGTATTTGGAATGTTGTGGGGGTGAATTTTATCTTGGTTGATTTTAATTTTTGTTTTGGTTTTAGTTTTGTGGCTATCCTAATAGTTTTAGTTTTCCATACAAATTTTTATAAGCACAAAAAAATAACATAAAAGTACAAGAAAGACAACCCTGCAAACTATAAAAGCGTACCTGGCAAGTCTTCTCCTTCCACCACCTGAAACTTAAAAATGCATGTTAAAGCAGTTTATGCACAGCAGGAAAAGTAAATTTATGGTGGTTTTCTTTACCCTATGTCATATTTTTGTGGGTCCTTTTAATTAAGGATGATTTTTTCAAGCAAAACATATTAAGTTTAGTAGATCTTCAAGACATCCAACAGATCTAGAGAAAGAAACAGGTCCGTGCTACTCTCTCGCTGCCTGGTGGAAAATCTCGAGTTCTTTTAAACTTATTATGTTGATTAATATGTGATCCTGTAAATATCCTTATTACTCAATGAACATTGATGTCTCAATTATCCCTAAGAATAGGGTGATTATCACTTGTGATTCAATTTAAGAATTATGTGGGTGAAGACCTCTAAAGAGGCAAGTTAGTGTTGTTGGAACACTTAGCAAAATTTTAACCTAATTGGGATTAGTGGGTTTCAAGGATGTTTGATTATGTTATGCTTATTTCTCTAATTCTTATTTAGTCAATTTTGGTTTGGCCTAAGTCACCACTAAGCCCTTAAGACCTAAGTGAATGTCCTAATCAGTTTTGAAAATGTTAAGCTTTAAGTGGTCAAGATTGATGATTTGGATTTTATTTTAAAATCAAGATAGGCATATTAAATTTATNTTAACTTTGAAAACGTCAGAGGATGTTTCCCTTAACAGAGGCTACAACATGCCAAAATTTCAAGCCAAGGTGATGTATCAATATGCATGGAGAATCAAATATCCAAATAATATTTAATTAATTAAACATATTTTATGCATCAAATGGACATGAAATTTATTCCAAATTATTCTTCTCTATTCGCTGAGTAAGAGGGTATTTTTATTTTATTTTTGTGATTTTTCTACGAAAAGTTATGGATTTTTGAAGTTTAGGGAGTTTAAATAAATAGAAAAAAAACCCTCTTTTTCTATTTAAACCGTGTGTGCCACCTCAACCTACGACGGCTCCGATGGCATGTGTGGCGCGCTCTGGTTTGACGACGCCATTCACATAGCTGCTGATTCGACCCGTTGTTTATGTTATGAAGCATTGTCCGGCTCGATCTCCTCTGTCCATTTGATACACGCTTGATCAAACGGCTCCCCATCATCGTCCCCGATAGAATGATCCCGTGAGAGTCCACACTAAAACCCTAAGATCTCAGCTTATACTCAACCAAATCACCTTGAGTTTGGTCCTATTGACTCGTCTAATTGAAACGAACACATCCATATGGTAATCATGCAATTAAATTAAGTCTAATTAAATGGAGAATTGAAATAGGCTCGAGNGGACTCGTCTAAGTGAAACGAACACATCCATATGGTAATCATGCAATTAAATTAAGTCTAATTAATTGGAGAATTGAAATAGGCTCGAGATGAGGTGAGATTTATACTTTTTCTCTGAGAAGTGAAGCTTCAATCAGAGGGTCTTGGCATGCTTGTTATGATCCAAAGAGGCTAGGGATTGAGTCACTGGTCTTAGTATAAGGCCTAGGTGTGGATTCAACCAAGCTCGAATTTGGGTGTTGGTCTAGAGCTATGATAGAGGCTCTGTGGAAGGGGGATTTTATGGGGCTTTGGCTTCTTTCACTATTGTGAATGTGTGGGTGAAGTTAATTTGGGTTTGGTGGACTGTGGATCTGTATTGGGTTATGTCCTGGTTTCCGGCAAGGTTCCAAGCTCAAAATTGAGCTCCTGCAATGGGAATTGGTGAGGGAAAATGGTTGGAATGCACTGACAGGATCTTAAGAAAGCTCTGTGTGAAGTTTGGAGAGGCCTCACTAAGGAAATTTCAGCACTCCTTCTCATGGTCGTGGAGGTGGCTTTTTATATAAATGGGGTTATGGTGGTTGTCATGGTAAATTAAGAGGTGTAATGTGGTGCTTAGGTGGAGGGCAGAGGAGCTCCATAGTTTGATTTGGATGAGCTGGCCTCTAGGTTTGATTTGGGTCAAGCTCCATGGGGGGTGGCTCTTGGTTTTGAGCTTTTCCAGCCACTAGGCTGGCCGGCTGACCAGGGGGAGGTGGCTAGAAGCTCAGGCAACCCAGGGGAATATGTCACAACAATTTAGTGCAATAATACCTAATTTTGGTAAGGATACTTAAGCACATGCATTTTTAGAAATAATATCCCTTGATTTGGGGAACCTTTGGTCCATGGCTTGATTTAGGTGGTTTCATGGTGTTTGGATTGATCACTTAGTCCAACTAATGGCTGTGATGGAGTTAATTTGGTGACTTTAGGGTGGTTAGGTCACATTTAGTGCATGGGTCCAAGTGGGTGCAAATGACCAAATTTTGGGTTTGGTCTAGGCTAACCATGTCAATTGGCCCAATTAATTATTTTATTTGGTGTAGATGATCATAAGGAATAAATTTGGTTAAAAATGGAAGTGGTTTTGAGCTCAATTGAAGGGTCAATTTAAGGGAATTTTGAATTTTAGTCAATTTGGTCNTAGGCTCGAGATGAGGTGAGTTTTTATACCTTTGCTATGAGAAGTGAAGCTTCGATCAGAGGGTCTTGGCATGCTCGTTATGATCCAAAGAGGCTAGGGATTGAGTCACTGGTCTTGGTATAAGGCCTAGGTGTGGATTCAACCAAGCTCGAATTCGGGTGTTGGTCTAGAGCTATGATAGAGGCTTTGTGGAAGGGGGATTTTATGGGGCTTTGGCTTCTTTCACTATTGTGAATGTGTGAGTGAAGTTAATTTGGGTTTGGTGGACTGTGGATCTATATTGGGTTATGTCCTGGTTTCCGGCAAGGTTCCAAGCTCAAAATTGAGCTCCTGCAATGGGAATTAGTGAGGGAAAATGGTTGGAATGCACTGACAGGATCTTAGGAAAGCTCTGTGTGAAGTTTGGAGAGGCCTCACTAAAGAAATTTCAGCACTCCTTCTCATGGTCGTGGAGGTGGCTTTTTATATAAATGGGGTTATGGTGGTTGTCATGGTAAATTAGGAGGTAATGTGGTGCTTAGGTGGAGGGCAGAGGAGCTCCATAGTTTGATTTGGATGAGCTGGCCTCTAGGTTTGATTTGGGTCAAGCTCCATGGGGGTGGCTCTTGGTTTTGAGCTTTTCCAGCCACTAGGCTGGCCGGCTGACCAGGGGGAGGTGGCTAGGAGCTCAGGGAACCCAGGGGAATATGTCACAACAATTTAGTGCAATAATACCTAATTTTGGTAAGGATATCTTAAGCACATGCATTTTTAGAAATAATATCCCTTGATTTGGGGAACCTTTTGTCCATGGCTTGATTTAGGTGGTTTCATGGTGTTTGGATTGATCACTTAGTCCAACTAATGGCTGTGATGGAGTTAATTTGGAGACTTTAGGGTGGTTAGGTCACATTTAGTGCATGGGTCCAAGTGGGTGCAAATGACCAAGTTTTGGGTTTGGTCTAGGCTAACCATGTCAATTGGCCCAATTAATTGTTTCATTTGGTGTAGATGATCATAAGGAATAAATTTGGTTAAAAATGAAAGTGGTTTTGAGCTCAATTGAAGGGTCAATTTAAGGAAATTTTGAATTTTAGTCAATTTGGTCATGTTGGGCTAGGCTTGGGTCTAGCTTGGGTTAGCCATGGGCTAAGTCCAAATTGATTATTGTAAATGGTCAATAGGGACCTCATGAAGAGTTTTGAACATGTGACCTCATGAAGAGTTTTCAACATGAATTCTAAGTACAAATTGATTATTTTAAATGGTCAATGGGAACCCTATGAAGAGTTTTAAACATGAATTGGATGCCCAGTTTTGGGTTAAGGCAATCAATTGGGTGAAATTTGGAGACTTAGCAAATTTGGGGCTAAATTTGGGAATTTTGGATTTAGGCCAAAATCAAACGGATATGAGGCTTCTCCAAGGCCAATTGATGGCTGATTTTGATGTGTAGGAAATTCATAAAAGATTTTTCAACATTAATTGGGGTCAATTGTCTAGGCTACGGGTTCAATTTGGTGAGATTATGTCATATGGTCAAAATTGGGGTTTTGATCTAAATCAAAATTGGGCTTAAATAATGGGCCAATTAAGCTTTGATTTGATTTATCTTGGCCATATCAAAAGTTAATTTGATTTTAGGATTGAAATTGGGGTCAAATTAGATCAAATTGATGGACATTGGAGTTGAATTTGGGGAAATTTGGGCCCTTAAAGGTAAATTTGGGGATTTTGGTTAAAAATTGTCAAATTGGCCAAAATTGAGTCATGTGGTAGTTTAAAAAAATGAAATTGGGAATATTTGGGATNAGATTTTGGCTAAAAATTGTCAAATTGGCCAAAATTGAGTCATGTGGTAGTTTAAAAAAATGAAATTGGGAATATTTGGGATTTATTGGGATTTTTTGGGAATTTTTGGAATTTTTTTGGGATTTTGGGCTATGGAGGGGTATTTTGGTAATTTGACCATCTTTGGAGATTTTGGGTAATTTTGGATAATTTGGAGGTTTTCAACAGGTTTAAAATGAATTTTGATCAAATTTGGGTATTTTCGGTAAACTTGGAAATTTTGGCAAAGTTTGGGTTTTCAATGGTGTTTAGGTAATTTGGGGTGTTCAGGGGCAAAAGGGTAGGTTGGGTATCTTGGTAGAGTTTGAGTGTCAACTACCATCAATAAGCTGGACCAATGGAACCCTATTTTGGGTCCTCTATGTAGTGGTCTTAGCTAAACTATAGCCCCAGGGCTAGTAGGTTTAGGGGATCATCTACATGAGTATCCCAAAATGATCAAGGGACTTAGGCTAGAAATTTGGGTTCAGGGTTGTGAGTGCAGATATATGTAGTAAGTGCCTCAGCTCCAGACCAACACCCAGTGTCAACCTTAAGGTTTAGCAGTCCTAAGGGTGACTCATCTTGAGTTTCCCCCATAGTGACCCCACCTACTAANTGGTGTTTAGGTAATTTGGGGTGTTTAGGGGCAAAAGGGTAGGTTGGGTATCTTGGTAGAGTTTGAGTGCCAACTACTATCAATAAGCCATGAAACAATGAAAATCCTATTTTGGGTCCTCTATGTAGTGGTCTTAGCTAAACTATAGCCCCAGGGCTAGTAGGTTTAGGGGATCATCTACATGAGTATCCCAAAATGATCAAGGGACCTAGGCTAGAAATTTGGGTTCAGGGTTGTGAGTGCAGATATATGTAGTGAGTGCCTCAGCTCCAGACCAACACCCAGTGTCAACCTTAAGGTTCAGCAGTCCTAAGAGTGACTCATCTTGAGTTTCCCCCATAGTGACCCCACCTACTACGTATTTAGAGGTTGAGACCAATATGTGGAACTTCAAGTTGAGTAGAGAAGAGTTTGGAATTTTTAGTGGTGAGGGTGCATTTTCTAGTTTNTTAGTGGTGAGGGTGCCTTTTCTAGTTTTCTAAGAATAATCAATAAGAAAATCCTATGGCTAGACCATAGGCTACTAAAGAGGAAAAAATTAAACCTCAACCAAAAATGACGTCAACAAATGGACCCCCAATAGGTGTGGTGTGATGGGCAAGCACACTACGTATATTGGCGTTAACCGATGAGATCAACAAAAGCCAATACAAACTTCTAAATCAACAGACCTAGAAGTATGCATAGAATTGTGTGTTTGATTTGTTTCTGCTGGGGAATTAGCAGATGAGTGTTGGATCAAGTCAAGAAGTAGGGACTCTCGCTGGGGATTGGAGAGTGGACTTTGAGTTAAGAAATTTCAAAGATTTCCAAAGGATGAGAGTCGGTATGTAAGTGCTGACCCCGAGGTGGGAATTGAAATTTAGATATCAATTCAAAAAGAGAGAGAAGTATAGTCGGAATATAAGGACCAACCTCAAATGTAATGAATCAGAAATGTAGGACTGAGAATTGAAATCTATATCAATTCTCAAAAGAGAGTGTCGGAATGTAAGAACCGACCTCGAATGTAATGAATCAGAAATGTAAGGTTGATTCGAAAATGAAAATTGAAATGTAGGTCAATTCTCAAAAGAGAGTGTCAGAATATAAGGATCAACCTCGAATGTAATGAATCAGAAATGTAGGGCTGATTCAGAAGTGAGAATTGAAAAGTAGGTCAATTCTCAAAAGAGAGTGTTTGAATGTGATGAATCAGAAATGTAGGATTGATTCGGAAGTGAGAATTGAAATGTAGGTCAATTCTCAAAAGAGAGTGTCANGCCTTCTAAATCATGCTCCAGGATAAGAGTTCCTTTTGCATGTTCTTAGAGGTACAACCTTCTCACATCTCATATGGAAATAACTCTTCCAATTATGGGTCCTACTGGAGTCCATACGGTATTTTACTATCGTCCATTGTGCGGAAGGTTAAGACACCATACGACGTCGTACTCATGGAATGCAGTGCTTGGCAATGTCTGCACCATTGCCCTTCAGGACCAAAATTGAACCAACTGATAATGGAATCTCCACAGCTCCTCTGAAATTACCAGGGCCGACAACTTCAATTTTTTTTCCAAATAGAATATTTCTTTTACTAATGAACGAGACCGTGTAGAAAGGCCTCACAAAATCATGATGATCAATGTGTGGGGGAATGCAGTCACCATCTTCATAAATGTTAATGTGCAACAATTGGGAATGCAAGTACTGGGTAAAATATTCCACTTGACCATTCTCTTGATCATCCATTTTATCATTGGTAAAACCGAATCCACTTGGTCGTATCTAAGGATCCCAGACGGATTCCCCTGTCTGTCGTTCGTGAAGTTGTAGCAACAGCCGCATTGGATGGTGATTCTTCCCTTTCCCCTCATCCATTTCTTCGGCTCGGAATATGTCCTCTCCATGAGAAGGCACGTTTGACCTCTATCTCTTAAATTGAAGATGTAGTCCAGAATACTCTTTTCATCAGTCTCAGAGAAAACCTTGGTGTATAGCTCTAGGCCTTCCAATATATTAATGAACTTTCCCTGAACCTCTTCATAGAACTTAAATTCTCTTTTATTTACTCTGCTTATCTTGTAGTATTCTATCATACCAGGAGTTGTCAATTGTCGNTAGCTCTAGGCCTTCCAATATATTAATGAACTTTCCCTGAACCTCTTCATAGAACTTAAATTCTCTTTTATTTACTCTGCTTATCTTGTAGTATTCTATCATACCAGGAGTTGTCAATTGTCGTGGGCGTTCCTTCCTTTGTGCCTCGGCAGGAACCCAAACTGGTGTTGGTTGATCCAGAACATGAGTTTCAGCCTCTAGTGGGATGTATGATCCTGGGCTCCATGGTGCGTGTTGATCCATCCTCAGTGGGACATATGGTTTATTCATCGCGAAGTCTAGAGTCCGAGACTTGTTGGTGCTTGAAGTGTATTCTTCTAACGTACTAAAACGTTGTAGATGCAGAACATTGCAATCCGGGCATTCTACAAATGCGCCCGTGACTGATGTCCCGACTGGTACCTCANTGTACTAAAACGTTGTAGATGCAGAACATTGCAATCCGGGAATTCTACAAATGCGCCCGTGACTGATGTCCCGACTGGTACCTCAACGTTGCATGTTGGGAAACCCCTGCATAAGATATCTGGAACTGGGAGCACATCTGATTCTGTCACAAATTCTGACTCTTCATCTGTAGTGGGCAGGCTGGCAGAAATTTCTCTCAGATCTAGGTCATAAATATGTCCCTCAGGAATGGGGGGTAAGAAAACTGCTCACGTCTCTCTAGCATTTGTGTTCCTGTTGCAGAAAGGCTCTATGTCTCTTTCGGCTGGCATTTATGCGTTGCGTCCTGCAGAGCAGAGTATTTGGCAATCGTTCATTATGGGCAGCTATCAGGTCCCTTTTTGGATTAGCTACCATGGAGGGCAGACGGCTGGGCCCCTCCAGCTAATATTGTTCAGCTATCACGTTTTTACCTTTACGCGACACATTATCTTGAGTGGTTACCCTCAATAATGAAGGCAGTCCCTCCTTCTCTTTACTCCTTACTACGTCCATTAGAGGACCCTCGTAGTCCATATCAACCTAGTTGAAATCCACATTGAAATCTATGACACCTCCTTGTGGCGCCATCTCTTCATTCAGTGCGAGGTTCCAACCATCCTGAAAGGCAAAGATCAGCCTCCATCCTGACATTTTTCTGCAGACGATAGAAAAAAATGTCAGTGGGCCGAAGCTTGGCATGAATAAGAACAAAACAAAGTATTTATTAAAGTAAATTTTNTGCAGAAAGGCTCTATGTTTCTTTCGGCTGGCATTTCTGCGTTGCGTCCTGCAGAGCAGAGTATTCGGTAATCGTTCATTATGGGCAGCTATCAGGTCCCTTGTTGGATTAGCTACCATGGAGGGCAGACGGCTGGGCCCCTCCATCTAATATTGTTACGCTATCACGTTTTTACCTTTACGCGACACATTATCTTGAGTGGTTACCCTCAATAATGAAGGCAGTCCCTCCTTCTCTTTACTCCTTACTACGTCCATTAGAGGACCCTCGTAGTCCATATCAACCTGGTTGAAATCCACATTGAAATCTATGACACCTCCTTATGGCGTCATCTCTTCATTCAGTGCGAGGTTCCTACCGTCCTGAAAGGCAAAGATCAGCCTCCATCCTGACATTTTTCTGCAGACGACAGAAAAAAATGTCAGTGGGCCAAAGCTTGGCATGAATAAGAACAAAACAAAGTATTTATTAAAGTAAATTTTAGTTTGTTTTGGTGAAGAGGAAATATTCATTTTATGTGTGAGTTTCGTTTAACTTAGTAGGTTATTTAAATTCGAAAGTAGAAAAGAGAACGTGTGAAGTTCAAAAGTTTTCTCAAAATTTTCATTATAATCAAGCTAATTATAAAATTTGGACCTGGTCATAGACATTTTGCCACATAGATAACCCTAAAATAATCAAAGTTTCAAAGTTTCAAAGAAAGCAGCGGCAAGCAGCATTGAGTAGCATCAGGTTGCGTAATNTGTTTAACTTAGTAGGTTATTTAAATTCAAAAGTAGAAAAGAGAACGTGTGAAGTTCAAATGTTTTCTCAAAATTTTCATTATAATCAAGTTAATTACAAAATTTGGACCTGGTCATAGACATTTTTCCACATAGATAACCCAAAATAATCAAAGTTTCAAAGTTTCAAAGAAAGCAGCGGCAAGCAGCATTGAGTAGCATCAGGTTGCGTAATAGGTTTTTAGGTATCATCCATTTGTCGGTAACATGGGTCTTTCACCCTGGAAGTCCACTAACTGGTAGGCTCCTTTTGTATAGACCTTCTCAATGATAAATGGTCCCTCCCAAGTTGGCTNTTGGAAGTCCACTAACTGTTAGGCTCCTTTTATATAGACCTTCTCAATGATAAATGGTCCCTCCCAAGTTGGCTTGAATTTTCCACTTATTTTGCGGCGTGCAAGAATAGGTCTTTTGCGCACAAGCATGAGGTCACCAACTTTGAATGTCCTTGGGCGGACCAATTTGTCATGGGCTTGTACCATCTTTGCCTGGTAGAGCTCCAAATGTTGTTGTGCTTCTAGTTGTTTTCTCCAAGTCCGAGTTTTGCGCTTTCTTCCATCGTGAGTTGGTTGACAATGGCGACTCTGAGATATGGTTTCTGGATTTCTAGCGGTAGCACGACCTCGGCCCCATATACAAGCACATACGGTGTATACTGAGTGGGAGTCTTGAAAGTCATCCAGTAGGCCCACAAGGCTACTAATAGTTTGTTGGGCCAATCCCTTTTATTTTCATCCAGTGTTTTCTTTAAAATCTATACCAGTGTCTTGTTGAAAGCTTCAGCTAGACCATTTGCTCTGGGATAGTAAATTGTAATGTATCTCCAATTTATCCCATATCTTCTGACAAAATTTTTAATCTTTGTACTTTTGAAAATTGTCCCATTATCAGAGATTATTCTTCGCGGTACTTCGAAATGGTAGACGATCTAGCTTTTGAAAAATTGAAGGACGTGTTGTGCGGTAACCTTACGTAATGGTACTGCCTTTGCCCATTTTGAGAAGTAATATGTAGCGGCAAGTATAAACCTGTGTCCCTTGGAAGATGGAGGGTCTATCGAACCTATTATGTCCGTGCCCCAACACTCGAACAGCCACGAGGCAACAGTTGGGTGTAGCACATTCGGAGGCTAGTGTAAGACCACCCCATGCACTTGGCATTGGTGACATCTTCTGGTTGTATCCATGCAATCGGACACCATTGCTGACCAATAATACCCGAGTCTTTTAATTTTCATTTTCATTTTTGACCCTGAATGGTGAGCGCCACACAATCCGAAATGTACCACTTTGACAATATTTTGTGCCTCGGCTCTGCTCAAACACCGTAGCCACATTTGGTCGAACGATCTTCTGTAGAGAACATTTCCCACCAAGACGTAAGACATAGCCCTTCTTGTGATATGGTGCGCCTCAGACTTGTCTTCTGGCAGTTTTCCAGTATGTAAATATACGATTAATGGCTTGCGCCAATCTTCGTTGATGTCCGCAACTGTATTTATTGTTTCTTCTTTTCTAAGCTTGTGTAGAGTTTCAAAGTCATTTTGAGATAAGACTCGTCTTCCTTGCACCATGACTTCGATGGAATCCTCCGGGGGACATGTCATTTCCTTAGTGAGTTTTGCTAGAGCGTCAACATGGGCATTATCTCCCCTAAGAATCCGGTAGAAATTTACATCGGGAATCTGCTCCTGGAGTTTCATCGTGTACTGATGGTNCGGTTGAACGATCTTCTGTAGAGACATTTCCCACCAAGGTGTAAGACATAGCCCTTCTTGTGATATGGTGCGCCTCAGACTTGTCTTCTGGCATTTTTCCAGTATGTAAATATACTATTAATGGCTTGCGCCAATCTTCGTTGATGTCCGCAACTGTATTTATTGTTTCTTCTCTTCTAAGCTTGTGTAGAGTTTCAAAGTCATTTTGAGATAAGACTCGTCTTCCTTGCATCGTGACTTCGATGGAATCCTCCGGGGGACATGCCATTTCCTTAGTGAGTTTTGCTAGAGCGTCAACATGGGCATTATCTCCCCTAAGAATCCGGTAGAAATTTACATCGGGAATCTGCTCCTGGAGTTTCATCGTGTACTGATGGTATTCTGCTAATCTTGGTTTCAAAATTTTGTATTGTCCGATGACTTGTTGGATGACGAGTTGGGAGTCTCCATAAATGGCAATGTTTGTTATATTCATTGAGATTGTCATTTCCAATCCAGTGATTAAAGCTTCATATT
>JXCR01141235.1:133124-160433 GCA_002079205.1 Phalaenopsis hybrid cultivar
GGTTTCGCAAACCAAACGGATGTCATAACTTTCTTTAGTTTATTTTATCAAGCCTCACCCTCAACTCTTGTGTTCATCCTTCGGAATAGATACAGGATTTGAGTTAAAGCGCTCTTTCATCTAAACTATGAAAATTATGGGGTCAGTTTGACTTCATCTTTTTCAATAGAGCGCTCTTTCATCTAAACTATGAAAATTATGGGGTCAGTTTGACTTCATCTTTTTCAAAACATGCTCTTTCATTTAAACTATGAAAATTATGGAGTCCGGGATAGATACAGGATTTGAGGTAAAGTGCTCTTTCATTTAAACTATGAAAATTATGGAGTCAGTTTGACTTCATCTTTTTCAAAACTAACTTTTAAAAAGTCCTTCCGAAGCGGGCAACGGGATTTCAATTTCGATGACCGACAGCTTCTTACGGGCATAACGTCCTTCCGAAGCGGGCAACGTGATTTCAATTCTGATGACCGACAGCTTCTTACGGGCAAACCGTCCTTCCGAAGCGGGCAACGGGATTTTAATTCCGATGACCGACAGCTTCTTACGGGCGCGTCCTTCTGAAGCGGGCAACGGGATTTCAATTCCGATGACCGATAGCTTCTTACGGACAAACCTCACACCAAAAATAGTGCTGACAATCCTCTTTCAAGTAATCATTGTAATCAAAATCTTCATTGTCACTATTGACGGAAACTCCGTGCTCTCGAGCTAACTCGGAAATCTCAATATTGATATTAACTTTCTCCTCAATTATTGATTACTTGATTGCTTTAAGATCTAGAGGACCTTGGTGTATATCCTCTGCTTGTTCCTCCATCTCGCTAGCTGTTGTCGCGACGATGTTAGATATTTCAGGCACTGGTTTTACTTTCTATCCTGCAGGCTCACTGAACTGTATCGGTGCAGCGACCTTGGTTACCCATACCTCTTCTTCTTCGATGATGATGTCTCAGGACGAGATGTCTTAGTAGAGACATCGGTATGTCGAGGGAAGGTATGCTCTCTGTGGTGTAGACCGGCTACAGCATCAGGTAATCGCTTTGCCTTTATCTCTGGGATTGCAGGAATGGCGGGTAAGATCTTCGAACTCAGTCTCGACTTAATTGGTTGATGGTATGTGGTCCTGGTGGCAGTATGATCAATAGTAATTACTACGATATCAACTCTGTTCCCAAAACAGAACCATAAGGGGATGCGAGTAAGCGGTGCTCCAATTGTCTTACGGGATTGTCTGGTGAATTTGACTCCTTTCAAAATTTCCTTTTTCATGCAAGGGGAAATTGCATCTCCCACTCGTTTAAGTAACTCACTAACCAAACATCCTTCTTTGGTAGCAAGCCTTCTAAAAACTACGCTAACTCGAGTGATAGGAGTGAACTTCTTTTCCTCCTCACCAGGTCCATGAAGTGATGGTAATGCAGCAGCGATCCTCCGGAGACTCTCACATCCATCGGTATCTGTCAGGGGATGGAATCTACTCCCTCGTAGGAGTGGATAAATTTTCGGTAACACTTCTTCAACTTGATGAGGCTGCTCCTCAACGGGTGTCTTTTCAGAAGAATGGGCTTTGATAGCCCTCCAAACTTTTCTATTACAGTTCCTCCTTTGAGTTCGGGTTAGTGGTACAGTCTATGAGCTTGACCCGATTTCAAACACGGGTGGCGGGATAGTTAATCCTTCTATCGGCTCTTCAACGATCATCACTTCTTTCCCCTTAGCAGCACCAGGGATAACAGGTTTGACAGGTGTCGCGATGGCAGTAGCTTTAGCCTTCTTGTAGGCAGGGAAGTCTAGAAGGCAGTTCAGGTTGAATTTTGCAGGCTGTTCTTGCATTTCTGGAGCAGTGATCTTCATTAACACGAATGGGGCTTTTCCGAGGATGACCTCGAGATCTTCAAATCCAACTCCGAACTTGATGGTGGGAGCGATGTTATGGGCACTACTGTCCGTTGGTAGGTTGCAGGAAAAGGTCAGCGTTGGGTAAGCCATTGCAGCAGACTTTAAAATAAAAAGTTTCAGGGTTAGCTATATGGCCAAAATCTCGTAATTTTTAGTGCAAGCACTGAAAGTAGTTGTTGATCTGTAGACCGGGCGGGTCTTAACTTATGGGTATTTCAAATCTTGTTTAAAATTTAATTAATGTAAGAAAATCTCAAAGTGCACGCAACACAATAAGATTTGGTTTAATTTGCAAAATAGCATATCAAGTCTGGAAGGGAGATGTGAAAAATTTTAGGACCCAGTGCGGGCCCAATTAGTGGCAGAAAATGCCCAGGTGGAATTAGTCCACCGACACACCTATTGGGGATCTGACCCCATATAAAAAAAAATTAAAGAGTCCTTAATGGTTTTCTGAACCCCTCTGTTCAAAGATGGTTGAACAGCTAGTCCTGAAGTCCAAGGAGTTGACCATACCTTCCCAAGACAGAAATGGGTAAAGTATGCCAACGGAAGAAGGGTAATTTGGTCCAAGAGGGGCATGGACACATTACCGATGTGTGGAGATAATATTTCTTGATTTGTATAGAGAGAAGAGCTTGTCCCCTGCGGAGTCACCAGAAGCTTTCGGCACTATTTTGGTTGGAGGGGAGTTGCCCGTAAGAAGCTGTCGGCCGTCGGAAATGAAATCCTATCACTCGCTTTGGAAGGACATTAAAGTTTAGAAAAGTATGGAAACAAACTAACCCCATATTTTTCATAGTTTAAATAAAAGAGCACTATACCTCAAACCCTGTATCTATCCCGAAGGATGAACACAAGACTTGAGGATGAGGCTCGATCAAATAAACTAAGGAAAGTGTGACGTCCGTCTGTTCTGCGAAACCTTTGTATTTGCTGACAAGTTCTCATATTTAATATAAAGAATTAAATAGGGTTTATAATAAGCTGGGTTCAGACATGCTTCCCATAAGAGAGAGCCCCTATAGTTAATTACATCTTAAATGACCAAAGTCACCTAAGAAGACTCTCGATAAAAATGAGAAATATTATCTTCAAGGAATTTCAAAGGGTAGGACTCTTCAACGAAATCGGACGTAGAGTAGAAATATTATCTTCAAGGAATTTCAAAGGGTAAGACTCTTCAACAAAATCGGACGTAGAGGTGGAAAGATTATCTTCAAGGAATTTCAAAGGGTAGGACTCTTTAACGAAATCAGACGTAGAGGTGTGAATATTATCTTCAAGGAGTTTCAAAGGGGAGGACTTTTCAATGAGATCAGATGTAGAGGTGTGAAAGTTTCAAGGAGTTTCAAAAGGTAGGACTTTTCAATGAGATCGGACAAAGAGGTGTGAAAGGAGATTGGTTTAAATTTGGAAGATTTTATTGTAGAATCCAAAGGAAGAAGAACTATAGGATGTCATGGATCTAGAGGCGAACCTCAGCGACTTCCCAAGCTATCCTAATGTTTGGCTTCAGTTTTGAGGAGAAATATTTAGGTGTTTCATCCTGCCAATTTTATTAGTTAGGGCATACATTCGTGTGAAATAATCACACAAATAGCCTGGAGGATTTAAGGATTTAGGTTGTGACAAACGACAACATTGGAATCCTAAGAGGAGTCAGGGCTTATATTGTATAGAAGGGTTATGCAAAGTCCTAAAGATGAGGTGAGGATTTATGTTTCATAAGCAAGCAACCTCGAAGTCCTATGGCTTTGTTGTTTAAGTCTAAGGAAAAAAAAGTGGTTTAGCTGGGGAAGACAAGTTTTGCTGTTAAAGATGGTTGTGTTGCCCACCGTGCTAGCTCCAAGCTCCTTACCGCGATGAGTTTGAGTTTTCTAGTGTGTCAAGTTATGATATCAAATCAAGTGGCCTTATGGTTGAAGTTCTTTAAATTTTATGGGGACGTATTAAAGTTGATTAGAGCGACATAGGTTAGGATCTTACGGTTCCCTCGTTCTGGCACCACTATTTTCTAATGGATTCACTTAGTCTAAATGAACTTACTAAACTCAACTTAATGAGTTCCATAATTTCATTTGGTCGTGGGAAGCCTCGTTAGCAACCGTAGGTTACCTCCTCCGAGGGATTCCCGATCATCCGATAGGGATGTCTAAATTTAGTTGAAGTTGTAGTTTTGTGTGATGTTTGTGATTAAATTTTGAGTTGTTTTGCATTTTGAATGTTGTGGGTGTGAATTTTATCTTGGTTGATTTTAATTTTGGTTTTGGTTTTGTTTTTTGGCTATCCTAATATTTTTAGTTTTCCATGCAAATTTGTATAAGCACAAAAGTATAACTTAAAAGTACAAGAAAGACAACGCTGCAAACTTTAAAAAGCGTACCTGGCAAGTCTTCTCGTTCCATCACCAGAAACTTAAAAATGCATGTTAAGCCAGTTTATGGAGAGCAGGAAAAGTGAGGTTCTTGTGGATTTCCTAACCCTATGTCATATTTTGGTGGGTCCTTTTAATTAAGGATGATTTTGTCAAGCAAAACATATTAAGTTTAGTAGATCTTCAAGACATCCAACAGATCTAGAGAAAGAAACAGGTCTGTGCTACTCTCTCGCTGTCTGATAGAAAATCCCGAGTTCTTTTAAACTTATTATGTTGCTTAATAATTCATCCTGCAAATACCCTTATTACTCAGTGAACATTGATGTCTCAATTATCCCTAAGAATAAGGTAATTATCACTTGTGATTCAATTTAAGAATTATGTGGGTGAAGATCCTTAAAGAGGCAAGGGAACATTTAGCCAAATTTTAATCCTAATTGGGCTTAGTGGTGTTTCAAGGATGTTTGATTTTTGTTTGGGACACTTCACCAAATTTTAACCTAATTGGGCTTAGTGGTTTTTCAAGGATGTTTGATTATATTATGTTTATCTCTCTAATCCTTATTTAGTCAATTTTGATTTGGCCTAAGTCACCACTAAGCCCTTAAGACCNGAGTCATTAAATCACTATTGGAAGATTTCCGAAGACATTTGAAAAATCAAACGGTTGTCAAATCTAGCGAGTTNTCAATTTTTCATCATCCTGCACGAATTTCGGTGTAATTTTTTGAATAAGAAACATTCAAACTTTGATTAAGAGTCATCCGGAGCTTCGATTTCAACAAACTTATAGTCAAACTGNACAATTTTTCATCATCCTGCACGAATTTCGGTGCAATTTTTAGAATAAGAAACATTCAAACTTTGATTAAGAGTCATCCGGAGCTTCGATTTCAACAAACTTATAGTCAAACTGATCGGCTCGACGAGACGATCTAATGATATGAAAGTCAGTCCAATCCGAGTCAAATCAAGTCTGGATCAAGTCATTAANAAAGTTTATATTCGAATCGAGCGTCTCGACAAGACGAATCCAACGAGCCTAAGATTGCTCAATTTTGACATCATTAAGGCACTCAAATGTCCATCAAACATAATCTGATCAAGGGAAGCTTTCCGGGTCGTCCGATCAAAATGGTTCATATTTCTGCATTAATTGCACTCAAAACACTATAAATAGAGCCTCANGATTTCCGAAGACATTTGAAAGATCAAACGGTTGTCAAATCTAGCGAGTTCATAGTCGAATCGAGCGTTTCGATAAGAAAAATCCAACGAGCCTAAGATTGCTCAATTCCGACATCGTTAAGGCACTCAAATGTCCATCAAACATCATCAGATCAAGGGAAGCTCTTTGGGCCGTCCGATCAAAATGGTTCATATTCCTGCATTAATTGCACTCAAACTACTATAAATAGGGTCTTAACCCTCACATGAAAGGCAGGAGGCTTAAGAGAAAACTTGAGGCTTTGAGAAGGAGCTCAAGTCCAAGATCATCCTCGCCATCGTTGCTCGTCGTCGACTACCACTGTCCGTCGACAACCATCGCCGACCTCAGTCCACCACCGTCGGACACTGTTGATCGTCGTCAGCCACCGCTGACCTCCGTCGACCACCATCATTCGTCATTGACTGTCGTCGGCCACCGCTAACCTCCGTCAACCATCGCTGACCGTTATCGACTGTTGTCGACTACCGTCGATCACTGCCGACCTCCGTCAACCACTGCTTACTAGACGTCATCAGTCGACGTTGTTACGTAGAAAGCTAGTAACACTTTCCCGCCTGTGGGACAAGGAGCATCTGTAATCATCAACTTATAGTAGATTTTTACAATTGGACTAGGCCCCATGGTTTTTCCACTTTACGGGTTTTCCACGTAAAAAATTCTGGTGTTATCACAGCTTGATTCATTTTCATCTGAGTGTGTGTTGAATTCTCGTGCAACACTACGACGATAATTTATTACTCTACCGCCGCAAATTTTCTATCACGCATCAGTTACTGATATGCCACCGACAATTTTTCATCATCCAGCATGAATCTAGTTGCAATTTTTTGAACAAGAAACATTCAAACTTTGATTAAGAGTCATTTAAAGCTCCGATTTCAGCAAACATATAGTCAAACTGATCGGCTCGACGAGACGACCTAATGATATGAAAGTCAGTCCAATCCGAGTCAAATCAAGTCTAGATCAAGTCATTAAATCACTATTGAAAGATTTCCGAAGGCATTTGAAAGATCAAAAGGTTGTCAAATCTAGTGGGTTCATATTCAAATCGAGCGTCTCGACAAGACAAATCCAACGAGCCTAAGATTGCCCAATTCTGACTTCATTAAGGCACTCAAATGTCCATCAAACATAATCTGATCAAGGGAAGCTCTCCAGGCCGTCCGATCAAAATGGTTCATATTTCTTCATTAATTGCACTCAAAACACTATAAATAGAGCCTCAACCCTCACATGAAAGGCATGAGGCTTAAGAGAGAACTTGAGGCTTTGATAAGGAGCTCAACCCAAGATCATCCTCGTCATCGTCGATCGCCATCGACTACCACTGGCCGTCGACAACCACCGTCGACCTTTGTCGACCACCGTCGGACACTATTGATCGCCGCCAGTCACCACTGACCTCCGTCGACCACCATTGTCCGTCATCGACTGTCGTCAACCATCGCTGACCGTCATTGATTGTCGTCAACTACCGTCGATCACTGTCAACCTCCGTCAACCACCGCTTACTTGATGTCATCAGTTGACGTTGTTACGTGGAAAGATAGTATCATTTNGCACTGACCTCCGTCGACCACCATCGTCCGTCATCGACTGTCGTCAACCATTGTTGACCGTCATTGATTGTCGTCAACTACCGTCGATCACAGTCAACCTCCGTCAACCACCGCTTACTTGATGTCATCAGTTGACGTTGTTACGTGGAAAGATAGTATCATTTTCCCGCCTGTGGGGCAAGGGTAATCATCAAATTATAGTGGATTTTTACAACTGGGTCAGGCCCCATAGTTTTTCCCCTTTACGGGTTTTCCACATAAAAACTTCTGGTGTTATCACAGCTTGATTCATTTTCATCTGAGTGTGTGTTGAATTCTCGTTCAACGCTAAGACGATAATTCATTACTCTACAGCCGCGAATTTTCTAGCAAGCATCAGTTTGGCGCCGTCTGTGAGAATGTTTTAATTTCACAACTAAAGTACTTACGTGGTCTACTACATGGTCACGAGACAAAATGTTCGTGACAATGGAGCATCCCACTCCAACACCCATCGTTCCAAAGAGCAGTCACGAAGCCAAGGGTGGCATGCTTCTTTATCTTCCCGCTCTGGAAGACGCTATCCCGCCAACGAAGGTGTTTCAGGTCCTTCAATAGAAGATCAAATGCATATAATGGTGGAGTCACAACTAGAGATCCTACAGCTGCTACACGGTGCTCAACAGCCGCTGCCTACACCATTGGATGAAATTCGTTTACCATTAACTCCGCGACATAGGAGAAACATACCGCTTGGAGGAACTCGTACCGGCCTGCCTCCTCAGCAAGGAACACATCCCCTGTCAGGTCGTGATGCTGAACTCCTAGATACCGTAAGTTCCACTCATCCATCTCGTGCAACACACTCGACATCGCCACATCTTCCTGCCATTCCAGATAATTTCATTAGTAACAAACTACAAAGCCTCGTACAGGGTGATTTCCCCTTAGAGAAAAAGGATCGCTTCTACGCTCACCGTAACATCCATGAATCTTCTCCCTTAGCGGATGCGGTCCTCCAACACCCCATTCCAACAGGCTTTAAGCTTCCGAACACTGATTCATATGAAGGGTCAACCGACCCTTACGAGCATATTGATCATTATCGAACTATCATGCACATTTAGCGTGCCTCTGATGCGCTTCTGTGTCAAGTGTTTCCGACTACTCTTAAAGGGCAAGCTCAAACCTGGTTCTACTCTCTACTAGGGGGCACTATAAACACCTTTAACGAATTTTCCAAACTGTTCGCAGAGCAGTTCATTGCAAATCGAAGAATCATAAAGGATTCATCCCATCTCTCAGGAATTTGTCAAAATGAAGGAGAGTCGCTCAAGGACTACTTCTGCAGGTTTTCTGCTGAAGCACGTCAGATTCCAGGAGTGAATCCTGAGTTACTAAGGGGGGCCTTTCTTGGGGGGCTCCGCGCAGGACATTTATAGTCATCACTGATGCGGGAGACAATTTATTCTTATGTCAACCTTGTCTACCGTGTTGAGGCTCAAATCACTGTGGATGAGGCCATCAACGCACATAAAGAACAATTCGAGAAATTTGGGGCAAAGCGCAAGAATAACACCGGAGATAATAATCAATCTTCACAATGGAGAAAGTCTAAACAACAGAGAAATCGTGACCTCCTTCCTCAACCTGCAGGCCAACGAACTAAATATCGACCCAAAAAAGAGTATACACCACTCAGCATGTCAAGTGCTAACATCTTGATGACCATCAAAGATGAGTAAGTTGTTAAGTGGTCTCAACCCCTAAAACCTAACTCGGGAAATCAAGAACAATACTGTCATTTTCATCGAAGTCGTGACCATACTACTGAGGCATGTAAGCTCCTTAAGGATGAAATTGAATGGTTGATCCAACAAGGATATCTTGGTCGATTTATACAAAACAAACTTGATGGTAGTGATAATGCTCATACTGGTGGGCAACAAACACAAAGGCAACAACATGGGAGTCACCTAGTCGTGGGTGAAATTCAAACAATTGCAGGAGGCCCATTGCTGAATGATCAAGTCTTTTTCATTGTACCTGGTGAACCAATGCAAAGGAAATTGCGCCTCAAGTCTATAACTTTTGTTGATTCAAATTTGGAAGGAGTTCGAGCCCCCCACCAAGATCCTCTTGTCATTAGTGCAGGAATTGGCGAGCCCTGTTATAATGTAAAGAGGATCTTGATTGACAATGGGAGCTCTGTCAATGTCTTTTTCTATTCAACTTTCCTCTGTTTGGGATTGACAAGGGAAAGACTTCAACCTAAATCTGGATCATTATATAGTTTTGATAATCGACCAGTGAGGATCGAGGGAACAATAAATCTCCATGTTGTCTTGGGAGATTTTCCTCGACAAATAACCAACTCAATTCAGTTCATCGTTATCAAATCAGAATCAGCATATAATGCCAATTTTGGGAAACCGCTGCAATCAATCTTTGGAATTGTGACTTCTGTAACACACTTGAAGCTCAAATTTCCAACCTCACCATGGATCGGCGTCGTACGAGGAGATCAACAGATAACACAATCATGCTACGTCAGGCAAGCTCAGCCACACACATTGATGACACTTAACATTGAAAACTTTGATCTCCGAGATGAAGATATATCTCAAAGAGCTTCTCCCATGGAAGACTTGGTTCAAATCTCACTCTCTAACAAACATCCCTCGAAAAACAGTGCAGCTTGGTTCCCTACTCTCCAATGAGAAAAGATCGGAGTATGTAGATCTTCTCCGAAGGAACCAAGACATTTTTGCATGGACTCCGACTGACATGTTTAGAGTTGACCCAGAAATAATCATGCACTCTTTAAAGGTAGACCTGACTTTTAAACTGGTCATCCAAAAGAAGCGCAATTTTGCCTCAGACTGCTTACAAGCTATTGAACAAGAAGTCAACAAGCTTCTCGAAGCAAAATTCATACGAGAAGTACACCATCCTGCATGGTTGGTCAATGTCGTCACGGTGAAGAAAGCTACTAGTTCATGGAGAATGTGTGTCGACTATACAGATCTCAACAAAGCTTGCCCAAAAGGATAGTTTCCCCCTCACGAGCATAGATCAACTCGTTGATGCCACGTCTGGACATCAGATGCTAAGCTTTATGGATGCATAATTGGGATACGATCAAATAAAGATGAGCTCAATGGACGACGAGACCACCTCTTTTCAAACAGATAAGGGCTTATCTTGTTATCAGGTTATGTCATTCAGGATAAAAAATGCTGGGGCAACTTACAATGACTCATGAACAAGGTCTTCAAAGAGTTTCTCAGGCGTACAATGGAGATTTATGTTGATGACATATTAGTAAAAAACTTAGAAGCATCTCAACACATTTCTCATCTAGAGGAGTGTTTCCAACTCCTTCATCAATATAACTTACGACTTAACCCGACTAAATGTGCTTTTGGGGTCACATCAGGGAAGTTTCTAGGATTCATGGTTACTCATTGTGGAATTGAAACAAACCCAGAAAAAATCAAGGCATTGAGAGAGATGGTGCTTCCAAGGAACATCAAGGAGGTGCAACGATTGAATGGTCGTATAGCCGCCCTATCCCGATTTTTAGCTCATTCTAGAGATAAGTATCTTCCATTCTTCAAAATACTAAGAGGAGCTCAAAACACTGGTTTTCAATGGACATATGACAGTCAAATCGCTTTCGAGCAACTTCAGGCATATCTGGCTTCACCGCCCATTCTTTCAGAACATATCCAAGGGGAGATGTTATATATATATTTGGTTATTTCACCTCATGCAATAAGCTTTGTCCCTGTCAAAATAGAAAACACAATTGAGAAACCAGTATATTACGTTAGTAAAATTCTCTCTGATACAGAAAGTCGCTACCCGATGGCGGATAAAACTACACTAGCCCTAGTATTCTCAGCAAGGAGACTTCATCNAGTTAGTAAAATTCTCTCTAATACAGAAAGTCGCTACCCGATGGCGGATAAAACTACACTAGCCCTAGTATTCTCAGCAAGGAGACTTCATCTGTACTTCCAGGCTCACACTATTTGTATTTACACACAACTTCCTTTGAAGGTTATCCTACAAATACAAGAAGTGTCGGGAAGATTAATTAAATGGTCAGTAGCATTGAGAGAATTTGACATCCACTATTTACCACGACAAAACATCAAATCACGAGTGTTGGCCGACTTTGTGGTAGAGTGTACAGTGCCTACCTCTGATGAACCACCTTCTTCTCTTTCACAGCCACCTCAGTGGATACTATATGTAGATGAAGCATCTGAAAATTTAGGAGCTGGTGCAGGAATAATACTCATCTCCTCAAAGAAAGACATTTTAGAGTATGGACTTCGTTTAAAATTCCCAGCCACCAATAATGTTGCTGAATATGAAGCACTTGTCGTCGTATTAAAGCTTGTCATCAACTGTGAAGTACAAAACATGATTATCTACACTGATTCTCAACTCGTTGCATCCCAAGTAGAAGGAGAATTTGACACTTATAACTCACAACTGGTGTAGTATCTCGATTTGGTAAAAACACTTCTTACCAAAATTGAAACATGCCGCTCATTCATATACTTTGGGAGCATAACTCCCGAGCTGATACCCTCTCCAAGCTTGCAACTTCAACAACTAGAGATCTCTATAAAAAAAGGTATATTGAGGATATACAGTTTCCTAGCATCCATGGCCCATGGGAGATAATGTTTATAGATGGCTCAAGGGAGCCATCTTGGATGGATCCCATCATCTCCTTCCTTTGAGACGGAACACTGTCAGATGATGCTACTATATCAATTCGCATCCTACGCATGTATGCTAACTTCATCTTTATAGAGAATGTTGTACAAGAAAGCATTTGTAGATCCATATCTTAGGTGTCTTCCGCCATCTGAAGCTGATCACGCTCTACAAGAAGTTTATTCCGGAATATGTGGGGAGCATCTTGGTGGCAGGGCACTTGCTATTAAAATAATGAGATAAGGCTTCCACTGGTCCATGATCAAGCAAGATGCATTAGAGTTTGTGCAAAAATTCAAGAATTACTAACTACACTCCAATCTTACACTTGCACTGCCGGTGGAACTCACATCTTTTCTAAGTCATTGGCCTTTCGCCCAAAGGGGGGTAAATATCATGGGGTCATTTCCGATAGCTAATGAACAATGAAAATTCATTATCGTAGATGTCGACAACTTCACCAAATGGGTAGAAGCAAAGCCTCTTATCAAAATTGCCGAGGCAAATGCCAAACAATTTGTCTGGAAATACATCATCTGTCGCTTTGGGTTTCCTGCAAANACCTTTCGCCCAAAGGGGGGTAAATATCATGGGGTCATTTCTGATAGCTAATGAACAATGAAAATTCATTATCGTAGATGTCGACTACTTCACCAAATGGGTAGAAGCAGAGCCTCTTACCAAAATTGCCGAGGCAAATGCCAAACAATTTGTTTGGAAATACATCATCTGTCGCTTTGGGCTTCCTGCAAAAATTATCACAGATAATGAGACTCAATTCACTGGAAGGGCCTTCACATCATTCTGCAAGAATCTTCATATTCAGTTAGTGCACACTGCTATGGCGCATCCCCAAACAAATAGACAAATAGAGGTGACGAATCGTACGAACTGAAATGATTGAAAACTCAACTTGAGAAGGCTAGGGGGCAATGGGTAAAAGAGTTGCATAACGTTCTCTGGGCCTATCTCACCACCATGCGAACTCCAACTGGGAAAAATCCATATAACTTGTGTTTTGGCACCGAGGCTGTCATCCCCGTTTATATCTGAATTCCAAACCCCCGAGTCAAGACTTTCGACTTTGAAAGCAATGAAGAAAAGCTCCGACAACAGTTGAATCTTCTCCCAGAAATACACGATGTGGCCCACCTTAGAGCTACTTCATACCGCCAAAGAGTGGCTCACCACTTCAACCGGAGAGTCAAGCCTCGACATATCTCCCTCGGTGACCTGGTCTTGCGTAGCATTGAAGCCGTCGGTCATGGTCCCCAACGCAACAAACTATCACCTCTTTGGGAAGGCTCATATACCGTGGCTGCCATGATCAAGCCTGGAACCTTCAAGCTTAAGGATTCAGATGGGAAAATCTTGCCCCGGACTTGGAATGCAAAAAATCTTCGCAAGTACTATCAGTAATACCCCAGTCATGTAGTTCACATATGTTATTACATTGCAGCTCATATATCATCAATGTATCTCGAATATTACTCACTTATTTTCCTATACTTAAATGATATTTTGTGTAATGGCTCATTCACAAGTCACTTCATGCTTTCGACCCGAAATACACAACTCCGGTCATATCTTAGTCAGAGCACAATCAATCCCAAGAGGATTTGATCTAACCTCTTCCATATGGGTTAACATCACCGAGTTCTTACTCTGGTAAAGAACCTTGGATATGTTAACAGTCTTTGGTGGACTACACATGATCCTTTCCACACATATTCATAAGCAAGCAATGCTCCATCGAACAATCTCGGATGGGTTATTAAGTCCTCGGGTGACTTCCGTTGGCTCCTCCTATGCAGGTTAACTCATCGAGTAACACTCTGATGTACAGCCTCAGGAAAGTTAAAATTTGTTGACAATTTATCCTTATGATAACCTTGTTACATACCAGAATTTTTAAATAATACTGACTTTTCACTCTGACATTCACAAAAAAAAATATTTTGAATTCTTCTTTGGTGAACCATTACCACTCCTCAAAATCAAATACAAAAAACTGCATGTCGGCACTATTTTTGGTGTGGGGTTTGCCCGTAAGAAGCTGTCGGTCATCGGAATTGAAATCCCGNGGAATTCGTCAAAATGAAGGAGAGTCGCTCAAGGACTACTTCCGCAGGTTTTCTGCTGAAGCCCGTCAGATTNAGAATTCGTCAAAATGAAGGAGAGTCGCTCAAGGACTACTTCCGCAGGTTTTCTGCTGAAGCCCGTCAGATTCCAGGAGTGAATCCTGAGTTACTAAGGGGGGCCTTTCTTGGGGGGCTCCGCCCAGGACATTTATACTCATCACTGATGCGGGAGACAATTCATTCTTATGCCAACCTTGTCTACCGTGTTGAGGCTCAAATCACTGTGGATGAGGCCATCAACGCACATAAAGAACAGTTCGATAAATTTGGGGGAAAGCGCAAGAATAACACTGGAGATAATAATCAATCTTCGCAATGGAGAAAGTCTGAACAACAGAGAAATTGTGATCTCCTTCCTCAACCTGCAGGCCAACAAACTGAATATCGACCCAAAAAAGAGTATACACCACTCAGCATGTCAAGTGCTAACATCTTGATGACCATCAANTGACAACAGTTGAATCTTCTCACAGAAATACGCGATGTGGCATACCTTAGAGCTACTTCATACCGCCAAAGAGTGGCTCACCACTTAAACCGGAGAGTCAAGCCTCGACATATCTCCCTCGGTGACCTGGTCTTGCGTAGCATTGAAGCCGCCGGTCATGGTCCCCAACGCAACAAACTATCACCTCTCTGGGAAGGCTCATATATCGTGGCTGCCATGATCAAGCCTGGAACCTTCAAGCTTAAGGATTCAGATGGGAAAATCCTGCCCCGGACTTGGAATGCAAAAAATCTTCGCAAGTACTATCAGTAATACCCCAGTCATGTAGTTCACATATGTTATTACATTTCTGCTCATACGTCATTAATGTATCTCGAATATTACTCACTTACTTTCCTATACATAAATGATATTTTGTGTAATGGCTCATTCACAAGTCACTTTATGCTTTCGACCCGAGAAATACACAATTCCGGTCATATCTTAGTCAGAGCACAATCAATCCCAAGAGGATTTGATCTAACCTCTTCCACATGGGTTAACATCACCGANAATATTTTGTGTAATGACTCATTTACAAGTCACTTCATGCTTTCGACCCGAGAAATACACAACTCCGATCATATCTTAGTCAGAGCACAATCAATCCCAAGAGGATTTGATCTAACCTCTTCCACATGGGTTAACATCACCGAGTTCTTACTCCGATAAAGAACCTTGGATATGTTAACAGTCTTTGGTGGACTACACATGATCCTTTCCACACATATTCATAAGCAAGCAATGCTCCATCGAACAATCTCGGATGGGTTATTAAGTCCTCGGGTGACTTCCGTTGGCTCCTCCTATGCAGGTTAACTCATCGAGTAACACTCTGATGTACAGCCTCAGGAAAGTTAAAATTTGTTGACGATTTATCCTTATGATAACTTTGTTACATACCATAATTTTTAAATAATAATGACTTTTCATTCTAACATTCACAAAAAAAAAATATATATATATTTTTTGAATTCTTCTTTGGTGAACCATTACCACTCAACATCAAATACAAAAAACTGCAATGTTCCGCTACAACGCGCCGCGACAACGCCCCGTCGTGATGCTTCGCCACAACGCATCACATCGACGCCTCGCCACGGTACACCGTCGTAACACATCGTGTCGCCACGACGCCCCGCCCCGATGCACAGCCGCAACGCTTCACCGCAACTCTTTGTCGCANCTCTAACATTCACAAAAAAAAAATATATATATTTTTTGAATTCTTCTTTGGTGAATCATTACCACTCAACATCAAATACAAAAAACTGCAATGTTCCGCTACAACGCGTCGCGACAACGCCCCGTCGTGATGCTTCGCCACAACGCGTCACATCGACGCCTCGCCGCGGTACACCGTCATAACACATCGTGTCGCCACGACGCCCCGCCCCGATGCACAGCCGCAACGCTTCACCGCAACTCTTTGTCGCAACTCTTAAACGCTTTGCCGCAACACTTCACCGCAACTCTGCACCGCAACACCACGCTTCTCCACAACACTTCACTGCAACGTCACGCATCGCCACAACTCTACACCGTAGCCCTTCGCCGCAACTCTGCAACGCTCCGCTTCACCGGAACTCATCTCCACAACTCTTCGCTTCACTACAACGCTCCGCTTCGCCGCAACTTTTCTCCGCAATTCTTCACCTCGCCGCAACGCTCCGCTTCGCCACAACTCTTCTACGCAACTTTTCGCTTCGCCGCAACTCTTCTCTACAACTTTTCTCCGCAATTCTTCGCCTCGCCACAATTATTTGCTTCACCGCAACTTTTCTCTGCATCTCTTCGCTCTACCGCAACTATTCTCCGCAATGCCGGATAATNTGCTCTGCTTCGCCACAACTCTTCTACGCAACTTTTCGCTTCGCCGCAACTCTTCTCCACAACTTTTCTCCGCAACTCTTCGTCTCGCCGCAACTATTTGCTTCACCGCAACTTTTCTCTGCATCTCTTCGCTCTACCGCAACTATTCTCCGCAATGCCGGATAATTTTCTTCTCTTCCTCACTTGTGATTCTTCTCCTCATCCAATGCCTCTATTTATAGTCATGATACGAGACATTACATTAAATACACATAAAACAAAAATTTTCATTTCATATTCNAATAATTTTCTTCTCTTCCTCACTTGTAATTTTTCTCCTCATTCAAAGCCTCTATTTATAGTCATGATACGAGACATTACATTAAATACACATAAAACAAAAATTTTCATTTCATATTCCTTTTAATTTGACTTTTTAAGTTCTACCGTTTTAATTTTTAAAATCTGCTTGAATTTTTCTGCTCAAATTATTCTTTAACCATTCGAACCATTTAATTAAACCACCATGACCCGCTTAAGGCTTGCTTCAGCTTTCCGTATTCCAGCTCTCCATATTCCATTTAACCTGAATATTCCAGCTGTACGCCAAGAGTGAATATTCCAGCTCTCCATATTACATTTAATTAATCCTCTCATGGCTCGCTAAGACCTGCTTCAGCTCTCCATATTCTATTTAATTAATCAATTAATTAAATTCAGTTTAGCCCTTCAAATTCAGCTCCCAACGCCCGATTCAGGGCAACGCTTTAGCTCCCTCCGTTGGTCCCGCTTCATGTCCCGTCGGGCTCGCTCCTTCAAATCCCACCACTTCAAGCCCGATCCTTCGGATCCAGAGCCCGCTCCTTGCCCAGCAAGCTCAGGCCCGCTCCTTCCTTCAGATCCCGCTCAGGGCCCAGGGTTCGCTCCTTCACCCAATAAAATAAATAAATATATTTATATATGTCTTTGGTGGAATTTGATCTCGCGCGACCTACAAATAATTAAAAAAACCCCAACAATTGAGCTAGGCTTAATTTAATATTTTGTTTTGGATAAACAATAATTTTATTTCAATACTGATTGTAATAAAGTATTTATATCTAAAATTTTTATGCTTANACCGTTGGTCCCGCTTCATGTCCCGTCGGGCTCGCTCCTTCAAATCCCACTTCAAGCCCGATCCTTCGGATCCAGAGCCCGCTCCTTGCCCAGCCAGCTCAGGCCCGCTCCTTCCTTCAGATCCCGCTCAGGGCCCAGGGTTCGCTCCTTCACCCAATAAAATAAATAAATACATTTATATATCTTTGGTGGGATTTGATCTCGCGCGACCTACAAATAATAAAAAAAAACCCAACAATTGAGCTAGGCTTAATTAAATATTTTATTTTGGATAAACAATAATTTTATTTCAATACTGATTGTAATAAAGTATTTATATCTAAAATTTTTATGCTTAACAAAAATGAAAAAACTCCTAATCTAGATATTTTCATACGATGAAGTTGGTCTCGCCCGAAAATAGGGGGGCAACTGATATGTTACCGACAATTTTTCATCATCCGGCACGAATCTCGGTACAATTTTTTGAACAAGAAACATTCAAATTTTGATTAAGAGTCATACGGAACTCTGATTTCAGCAAACTTATATTTAAACTGATTGACACGAAGAGACGACCTAATGATATGAAAGTCAGTCCAATCNTTAGATATTTTCATACGATGAAGTTGGTCTCGCCCGAAAATTGGGGGGGGCAACTGATACGTTACCGACAATTTTTCATCATCCCGCACGAATCTCGGTATAATTTTTTAAACAAGAAACATTCAAACTTCGATTAAGAGTCATACGGAACTCCGATTTCAGCAAACTTATATTTAAACTGATTGACACGAAGAGACGACCTAATGATATGAAAGTCAGTCCAATCCGAGTCAAATCAAGTCTGGATCAAGTCATTAAATCACTATTGAAAAATTTTTTAAGATATTTGAAAGATCAAACGGACGTCAAATCTAGCGAGTTCATAGTCGTATCGAGCGTCTCGACAAGACGAATCCAACGAGCCTAAGATTGCTTAATTATGACATCTTTAAGGCACTCAAATGTCCATCAAACGTCATCTGATCAAGGGAAGCTCTCTGGGTCGTCCGATCAAAAAGTTCATATTCCTGCATTAATTGCACTTAAAACACTATAAATAGAGCGTCACCCCTCACATGAAATGTATGAGGCTTAAGAGAGAACTTGAGGCTTTGAGAATGAGCTCAAGTCCAAGATCATCCTCGCCATTGTTGATCGCNAAGAACTTGAGGCTTTGAGAATGAGCTCAAGTCCAAGATCATCCTCGCCATTGTTGATCGCCATCGACTACTACTGACTGTCGACAACCACCGCCGACTTCTATCGACCACCGTCCGACATCGTTGATCGTGGCCAGTCCCCGCTGACCTCCGTCGACCACCACCGTCTGTCATCGACCGTCGTCAGCCACCGCTAACCTCCTTCAATCATCGCTAACCATCATCGATTGTCGTTAACTACCATCGATCACTGCCGACCTCCGTCAACCACTGCTTACTAGACGTCATCAGTCGACATTGTTACGTCGAAAGCTAGTAACCCTTTCCTGCCTGTGGGACAAGGGGCATATGTAATCATCAACTTATAGTGAATTTTTACAACTGGGTCAGATCCCGTTGTTTTTCCCTTTTACGGGTTTTTCACGTAAAAAACTTTTGGTGTTATCACAACTTGATTCATTTTCATCTGAGTGTGTATTGAATTTTCGTGCAATGCTAAGACGATAATCCGTTACTCTACCGCCGTGAATTTTCTAGCACGCATCAATATGTATAATTAATCTAATAATGTGGTAATTAATTATTAATCGATTAATTAATACAATTAACATGTAAAATTAAGCTAATAAATCACCCAATTTTTTNTGTCGAAAGCTAGTAACCCTTTCCTGCCTGTGGGACAAGGGGCATATGTAATCATTAACTTATAGTGAATTTTTACAACTGGGCCAGATCCCGTTGTTTTTCCCTTTTACGGGTTTTTCACGTAAAAAGTTTTTGGTGTCATCACAACTTGATTCATTTTCATCTGAGTGTGTATTGAATTTTCGTGCAATGCTAAGACGATAATCCGTTACTCTGCCGCCGTGAATTTTCTAGCACGCATCAATATGTATAATTAATCTAATAATGTNCCTTCAAATTCAGCTCCCAACGCCCGATTCAGGGCAACGCTTTAGCTCCCACCGTTGGTCCCGCTTCATGTCCCGTCGGGCTCGCTCCTTCAAATCCCACCACTTCAAGCCGATCCTTCGGATCCAGAGCCCGCTCCTTGCCCAGCCAGCTCAGGCCCGCTCCTTCCTTCAGATCCCGCTCAGGGCCCAGGGTTCACTCCTTCACCCAACAAAATAAATAAATATATTTATATATGTATTTGATGGGATTTAATCTCGCGCCACCTACAAATAACAAAAAAAAAAAACCGACAATTGAGCTAGGCTTAATTTAATATTTTGTTTTGGATAAACAATAATTTTATTTCTATACTGATTGTAATAAAGTATTTATATCTAAAATTTTTATGCTTAACAAAAATGAAAAAACTCCTAATCTAGATGTTTTCATACGATGAAGTTGGTCTCGCCCGAAAATAGGGGGCAACTGATACGCTACCGATAATTTTCATCATCCGGCACGAATCTCGGTACAATTTTTTGAACAAGAAACATTCAAACTTATATTTAAACTGATTGGCACGAAGAGACGACCTAATGATATGAAAGTCAGTACAATCCGAGTCAAATCAAGCCTGGATCAAGTCATTAAATCACTATTGAAAGATTTTTTAAGATATTTGAAAGATCAAACGGACGTCAAATCTAGCGAGTTCATAATCGTATCGAGCGTCTCGACAAGACGAATCCAACGAGCCTAAGATTGCTCAATTATGACATCTTTAAGGCACTCAAATGTCTATCAAACGTCATCTGATCAAGGGAAGCTCTCTGGGTCGTCCGATCAAAATAGTTCATATTCCTGCATTAATTGCACTTAAAACACTATAAATAGAGCGTCACCCCCTCACATGAAATGTATGAGGCTTAAGAGAGAATTTGAGGCTTTGAGAATGAGCTCAAGTCCAAGATCATCCTCGCCATTGTCGATCGCCATCGACTACCACTGACTGTCGACAACCACCGTCGACTTCTATCGACCACCGTCGGACATCGTTGATCGTGGCCAGTCCCCGCTGACCTCCGTCGACCATCACCGTCTGTCATCGACCGTCGTCAGCCACCGCTAACCTCCTTCAACCATCGCTAACCGTCATCGATTGTCGTCGACTACCATCGATCACTGCCGACCTCCGTCAACCACTGCTTACTAGACGTCATCAGTCAACATTGTTACGTCGAAAGCTAGTAACCTTTTCCTGCCTGTGGAACAAGGGGCATATGTAATCATCAACTTATAGTTTACAACTGGGTCAGACCCCGTTGTTTTTCCCTTTTACGGGTTTTCCACGTAAAAGCTTCTGGTGTTATCACAGCTTGATTCATTTTTATCTGAGTGTGTGTTGAATTTTCGTGCAATGCTAAGACGATAATCCGTTACTCTGCCGCCGTGAATTTTCTAGCACGCATCAATATGTATAATTAATCTAATAATGTAGTAATTAATTATTAATCGATTAATTAATACAATTAACATGTAAAATTAAGCTAATAAATCACCCAATTTTTTNTAAATTTTCATGCATGAAGAGTGAGTTTTTCAAACCTAAAATTATAGTTTCTTTTCCATAAGCCATTATGATGATTAAAATTATATTTTGGAAGTTACATGATGTTTATAATCACATAAAAGAAGTATACAAATCAGTTTGGGGGTCACCATACACTATTTTTGACATAAAATTTTATACTTGGAATTTCATGCATAAAAAAAGTTCGGTGTAAAAATTATTTAATGAATCTTTATTTTTGAAAAAAGACTTTGCCATCACCTTCATATCATCAAAATCTTNCAAATTTTCATGCAAGAAGAGTGAGTTTTTCAAACCTAAAATTATAGTTTCTTTTCCATAAGCCACTATGATGATTAAAATTATATTTTGGAAGTTACATGATGTTTATAATCACATAAAAGAAGTATACAAATCAGTTTGGGGGTCACCATACACTATTTTGACATAAAATTTTATACTTGGAATTTCATGCATAAAAAAAGTTCGCTGTAAAAATTATTTAATGAATCTTTATTTTTGAAAAAAGACTTTGCCATCACCTTCATATCATCAAAATCTTTCAAATGAATCCCTTCATGCCCAAATCTAACTCCATTTGAGGGCTCGTTGAGCCGACAATAATCTAAAGAGAAAATCATAATTTCAATAATAAAAAAGATTGATTGTAATAATTCATGTCAAAATGAACTCAAATCAAATCAAACCTTAACTAAAGTTAATATGAGCTAAAATACTTAAAATAATCCATTGAAACCAAGTAAAAACTCTTAACTCCAAATCTACCAATATCCTATCATAAGGCTTGGGTTCAATTTGATTTGAAATATCTCGAGATAGGGCCCATTTATATTAAAACCAATTGCACTACTAAATTCTTCATTTTTTTTTCGACCAAATGAGCTTAAGTCAAACTTTTTGTCATAACCGCAACAACTACTCTGTAGCCACCTAGCCACTTTAACTTGACATATCTTCGGCTAGAGACATCGTTTTTCAAAACAAATTGGACCATTGGGTTCCTTGCTTCATTCTCTTCAAAATTAGATCCACTTTGTTTTTTTTTACCTAAACCACCCTAACTACCATAATCACCCCATTTGAAATTTAAATTTCCTCCAATTTTTTCCCCCATACCCCTTCTCTTATCATTTCCTTCCTAATCGAGCCCCTTAACCTCCCCTCTCATCCATCTAACCCCCACTTCTCTCAAAATTTTCTCTCCCTCTCCAAACCAAATTCCTTCCTCCCTCTCTCCCTCTATTGCCAAAATTCTCTCATTTTTTCCTTGTCCCCCTCTTGCCTGAAATCTCTCCTATGTTGCCTCTTCATTCTCTTGGCCAAATCCTTCACAATCTCTCTCCCTCTCTTCTTTTTTCTTTACCAAACCAAGAACACCAAGGAAGGCATATCATGGAAGCATACCACTTCACCAAGGAAATCCAAAGAAGGTATAATCTCTCGTCCCTCTTTGTTTCAATTCAAAATTGTTTCATAATGTATCCAACAATGTGTAGTTCTTCCTCTCATGCCTTCTCCTTTCACATCAGAGCTGAACCTAATCTTTCCTTTTTCCCTTTTTCTCACCCAAACCAATCCTAGTCTCTTTCCTTCCCCTAATTTTCACCCAATTTGAAAGCCCAACTCCCATATCTAACCCTAAACCGAGCCCTTTTCTTTTCTCCTCCTCGCTTTCACACTTTAACCAAAGAACCAATCAACCCATTATACCACCCTTCTTTACACTCTCATCTCATTACCCTACTTAAAATCCCACACAAAAAACACACACATCATTTCTTCTTCTTCACCAACCGAAAATCCACTCGCACACCCTAAATTCCCCTCCTCCTCACTTACCTAAAACAAAGTACAACAAAAATCATCCTCCCTCAACTTCGCATTCCAAAAATCCATTCACACACCCAACACATTCCCTACTCCCTCATTTACTTGAAACATTACATAATAAAAACCCACGTCATTCCTTCCTCTTCCCCAACCCAAAACACCACATGATAACACATCATATATTCTCCACTTCCTGTCTTACCTGAAAAGACTACCTAAAACACACTAAAGCCCATTAAACTTAGCATCAACATGAAAAATCCCTCATCAAATCCTAGCTCTTTATACTACCCAATAACTTAGAAACACTAACCTATAACCACAC
The DNA here is from genome assembly GCA_002079205.1 of Phalaenopsis hybrid cultivar. Classification (NCBI taxonomy): domain Eukaryota; kingdom Viridiplantae; phylum Streptophyta; class Magnoliopsida; order Asparagales; family Orchidaceae; genus Phalaenopsis; species Phalaenopsis hybrid cultivar. The sequence goes on from JXCR01141235.1 coordinate 156,299, forward strand.
TCGAACCTACTCTATTAGCCTACCAGAAAACATACAAGCACGCACACTCAGCCCAAACCTAAGCTCACACATAACCTAACTTAACCCTCACCCAAACCCCAACTCACTTATTAATTCACTACGAACCCAAAATAAAGCATATCTAACCCAATATTATCCCAATCCAAGTCCTCATCTATCTTAAACTAGCCCTACACAAGCCTAAACCTTAGCCTACACCTCTTTTATCTCCTCTCCTATCCTAACTCCTCTTCCTCCTAACTTTTCCACCATACGGAAATGCCCTGAAAATAGGGGGAGAGAGGAGAAAGTAAAATGCCATATGTGCATGCCATGCGAATGTGACATATATTTATGAGTTAAAGTATGTGTGAATAAGTGAATGACCTTAAAGGCATGTGTTTATGAGCATGTAAAAAATGAATATGTCAAATGAGTGTGCCTATGCATATATGTTAAAGTGAATGATCTCATGTGTTATGTAATTATATCATATGAGGATTCTTATGTACTATGTTAGTTTCGTGCAAAAAATCATGTGTTCTGTTATTTATATCATGTTAAACCTATGTTCCATAGTTTCTTGCAAAAAATCATGTGTTAGGTTATTTATATCATGTTAAGCCTATGTACAATGTAGTTNCCTCCAATTTTTTCCCCCATACCTCTTCTCTTATCATTTCCTTCCTAATCGAGCCCCTTAACCTCCCCTCTCATCCATCTAACCCCCACTTCTCTCAAAATTTTCTCTCCCTCTCCAAACCAAATTCCTTCCTCCCTCTCTCCCTCTATTGCCAAAATTCTCTCATTTTTTCCTTGTCCCCCTCTTGCCTGAAATCTCTCCTATGTTGCCTCTTCATTCTCTTGGCCAAATCCTTCACAATCTCTCTCCCTCTCTTCTTTTTTCTTTACCAAACCAAGAACACCAAGGAAGGCATATCATGGAAGCATACCACTTCACCAAGGAAATCCAAAGAAGGTATAATCTCTCGTCCCTCTTTGTTTCAATTCAAAATTGTTTCATAATGTATCCAACAATGTGTAGTTCTTCCTCTCATGCCTTCTCCTTTCACATTAGAGCTGAACCTAATCTTTCCTTTTTCCCTTTTTCTCACCCAAACCAATCCTAGTCTCTTTCCTTCCCCTAATTTTCACCCAATTTGAAAGCCCAACTCCCATATCTAACCCTAAACCGAGCCCTTTTCTTTTCTCCTCCTCGCTTTCACACTTTAACCAAAGAACCAATCAACCCATTATACCACCCTTCTTTACACTCTCATCTCATTACCCTACTTAAAATCCCACACAAAAAACACACACATCATTTCTTCTTCTTCACCAACCGAAAATCCACTCGCACACCCTAAATTCCCCTCCTCCTCACTTACCTAAAACAAAATACAACAAAAATCATCCTCCCACAACTTCGCATTCCGAAAATCCATTCACACACCCAACACGTTCCCTACTCCCTCATTTACTTGAAACATTACACAATAAAAACCCACGTCATTCCTTCCTCTTCCCCAACCCNGAAGATAAGGCAGCTAATCAATCTAATCTTAATATTGATAACAATATTGAAAACGGGGAAAAGCTTCTTGATATTAATCCTACTAATAAAGTAGCTTCTTATAATTTCATCCCTGTGGATTTTATGGTTGATTCTTTTTTTGAGGAGATTAGTCTTGTTAATAATAATAATAATAATGATGCTGAAGATAAGCTTTGTTTGGCTAATAAATTGGCTTTTTTTTAGCTGAATTGGAGGAGGAATGGTTGATTCGAGAAACTAAAAAGAAGAAACAAAAAGCTATCAGTGAACTTGGTTATGTTAATCGTGAGACTGTTGCTCTTTTCAAAGATGTGGTGAATGAAAAGGAAAAGAGAATCTCTTAACTTTTTCCTCTAGGATTACTAGAGGGAAGAAGTAGTTGTTTACTGATGTTTAACTTTCTCTGTTAGAANCTGATTCTTTTTTTGAGGAGATTAGTCTTGTTAATAATAATAATAATAATGATGTTGAAGATAAGCTTTGTTTGGCTAATAAATTGGCTTTTTTTAGCTGAATTGGAGGAGGAATGGTTGATTCGAGAAACTGAAAAGAAGAAACAAAAAGCTATCAGTGAACTTGGTTATGTTAATCGTGAGACTATTGCTCTTTTCAAAGATGTGGTGAATGAAAAGGAAAAGAGAATCTTTTAACTTTTTCCTCTAGGATTACTAGAGGGAAGAAGTAGTTGTTTACTGATGTTTAACTTTCTCTGTTAGAATATTAGAGGCATTGCTAAATTATATGCTTCTAATAAACTTAAGAATATTATTAGACATCATAAGTTATTATTCTTTGGTCTTGAGGCTCTTATGAGAGATAGAATAATGATATGTATGTATCGGTCGCCAAAGTAGAAATTTTCGGCCGCCAGAATGGATATCCCGACGCCCGATTTTAAAAGATGTTTAATTATATATATATATATATATATATATATATATATATATATATATATATATATATATANGATAGGGTAACACAAAAATATGGGATGTTATTTACTTGTTGAGAGAGTTTAATTCCATATGCTAATTAGGGGAGAGTGGTTGGCAATGCTTATGTAAATAATGATTACTAAAAAAATGTATTTTTTTTGAAGGTATATAAATTAAATGTGCTCTAAAAAATGATTATCGTTATAAAAATATATATGTATATAATCTCATCCTATAGAGTCATGAGGAGCTTACGGGTTTCTTGGAGCTCGAGCGAGCAATTTTTGGTTTCCTTTTTTAGAGTTTTCGATTGAGTTTGCTTCTTCGTTCTTCCTTCTGGTGGAGAATGGCTTCTTCTCCCCACCATCAATCTATTCATTCCTTTCTAGATGCTTTTGCAGGGATTCATAATTCTGTAAGTAATTCTTTGAATAATCTTCTCTTTCCTGCTCATTACAAGGAGCACATGGTAGATTACTCATCTACTAGTCCTTTGAAGAAAGCGACTCGAAAGAATGACAAACCTACTTTTTTTTTATGAGGAGACCTNCACATACAAGCACGCACACTCAACCCAAACCTAAGCTCACACATAACCTAACTTAACCCTCACCCAAACCCCAACTCACTTCTTAATTCACTACGAAGCCAAAATAAAGCATATCTAACCCAATATTATCCCAATCCAAGTCTTCATCTATCTTAAACTAGCCCTACACAAGCCTAAACCTTAGCCTACACCTCTTTTATCTCCTCTCCTATCCTAACTCCTCTTCCTCCTAACTTTTCCACCATACGGAAATGCCCTGAAAATAGGGGGAGAGAGGAGAAAGTAAAATGCCATATGTGCATGCCATGCGATGTGACATATGTTTATGAGTTAAAGTATGTGTGAATAAGTGAATGAACTTAAAGGCATGTGTTTATGAGCATGTAAAAAATGAATATGTCAAATGAGTGTGCCTATGCGTATATGTTAAAGTGAATGATCTCATGTGTTATGTAATTATATCATATGAGGATTCTTATGTACTATGTTAGTTTCGTGCAAAAATTCATGTGTTCTGTTATTTATATCATGTTAAACCTATGTTCCATAGTTTCTTGCAAAAAATCATGTGTTAGGTTATTTATATCATGTTAAGCCTATGTACAATGTAGTTCCATGCAAATAATTCATTTTTTGGGTTTTTAATATCATGTTAAACCTATATGCCATGTTAGTTCCACACAAAATTACAGTGATATCTATTTACCATGCAAAAACTTGTGTGTCATATGTCTAGTATGATATCCCATGGAAAATAGTATATACTTAAATTCATACGTCAGACAAAAGTTTCTCATGCTTATTTACATGTTTCATGGCCTATGCAAGTTTTATGTTTACGCTTCATGGCCTATGCAAGTTTAATGTTTATGTTTCATGGCCTATGCAAGTTGGATGTCTATTTTTCAAGGCCCATGCAAGTTGAATGTTTTATGTTTATGGCAACATGCAAGTTGTCATTTCATGACGATAGGGTAACACAAAAATATGGGATGTTATTTACTTGTTGAGAGAGTTTAATTCCATATGCTAATTAGGGGAGAGTGGTTGGCAATGCTTATGTAAATAATGATTACTAAAAAAATGTATTTTTTT
>JXCR01141235.1:169463-179489 GCA_002079205.1 Phalaenopsis hybrid cultivar
CACAAATAACCTTGAAGATGTGAGGATTTAAGTCATAAAGAACGACAACCTCGGAATCCTGAGGCAAGTTTAGGGCTTATATTATACAATATGGTTGTACAAAGGCCTAAAGGATGTGTTTGANATTCATTCATAAAACAATTTGGCATCATCTCCCCATAGTTTCACCAAGGGCGCCAGATAGAGAATAAAAGATGTTATAGTAATCACCACACCTATAATTCTATCCCTCATAGAAATGTGCATCAAGAGAACATGGAGGAGATGAACAAGGATTCTTATACGAATCAGAGAGAAAATTACATGCAATAACTTGGTATACATTATACATTATTGAAATTGTCAATTTAGTCTAATGAAAATTTATTACAAATAAATCAATCTTTATTATATAAAGAAGAAAAGTAGTTACCTAAACAAGGCTATTATAATAACCAAGTTCATAAGAATAACTCATAGGAGCTTTTGGCACAACCTAACTCTTAGAANAAGGCTATTATAATAACCAAGTTCATAAGAATAACTCATAGGAGCTTTTGGCACAACCTAACTCTTAGAAGTCAGTTGGCACAATCAAGAAGAAACAAACAACTTCCAATGATAAAATTGTCCAACTCCTTAGGAGTTCTAAATGATTCTACAAGGGAAAGAGGAGTTATATCTTAATGATGAGCGAACCTACTATGTATACAAAATTTATTTAAAAAGAGCACTATATTATGGCACTTTCAATACCATTTTTGTAGCCAAAAGTTTTCAACGGGCCTGCTCTTCAGATGCACATGATTCCTCAATTATTTTTAGTAATGTTCAAAAGAAAAAAATCATAATGAATCTGTGAAAAAAATACCAAAATGCCACAAGCAAAATATAGAAGGGCGGAACCCTAACAGATTAATAAGGCATGCAACATTGATGAAAAAAATTGAGATTTTGCACCAAAAAACAAAATGAAAATCCATAACATTACGTAAAACTGTAAAATATTATAGTTCGAGATATGAGTGATGTGGCTAAGGATCGGAGAGCTTGCACCGAGGAGAAATCAGGATGGTCACATCAGTGTTGAATGAGGGAGCAGAAGAAGAAAGGAACCAGATAGCAAGACGCGGACAAAGGATCTCGCGGTGTGTTCCGGAGTGGGTGACCGAAATTGCGGCGGAAACTAGAGACTTGACGTCGGTGGCGGAGCTCGCTGCGAGATTATGTTGGCCAGTTGCAAGCGATCGACTGGCATAACAGACTCAAAGAACGCGCGTCGGGGCAGAGAAATCTCACCTGCAGCTTTCGCAAGGCAGAAGCTTGGAGGGCNGAGGAACCAGATAGCAAGACGCGGGCAAAGGATCTCGCGGTGCGTTCCGGAGTGGGTGACCGAAATTGCGGCGGAAACTAGAGACTTGACGCCGGTGGCGGAGCTCGCTGCGAGATTATGCTGGCCAGTTGCAAGCGATCGACTGGCATACCAAACTCAAAGAACGCGCGTCGGGGCAGAGAAATCTCACCTGCAGCTTTCGCAAGGCAGAAGCTTGGAGGGCAAAGACGATGTTAGGGGGAAAAGCTGACAATACTTGGTCAAGGACGCGCGCCACAGGGACGAACCCGCGGCCCCGCATTTTGCCGAATTCAACGTACCCAGCCCGCCACTGCTACTTTCAAACAGAAAAAAAAAAATTTGCCGCCCCAGGCTGCGCCGCAAAAAAAAATCGGTCCCAAACAGAGCATAAGAAAATGAAAGATGATTATGTTAATGATATGGTTGATTACAATACTTTGTTATCTAGCCATGATGAATTGAACTCTGTCATTGCTATGGAAGAATCCTTTTAAAGTCAAAAAGCTTTTGGCCATCAATTTGTGGATGGCGATGGGAACACTATTTATTATCATGCTTTGATTAAAACAGGTGAATGACGAATTCTATTATCAAAATTAGGAAAAGTGATGGTTCTTTTTTACTTAATCGTAATCTTATTGAAGCTGATATTATTTGTTATTTCTCTAATCTTGGCGAGATTTGGAAAGGATTAATGCTAATTTGTTTGTTGATAATCTAGAGCATACGGGTTAGATTGATTTATCATTGGTCCCTGATTATGTTGAGCCTAGACAAGCTTTATATGCTTTGGACAATAGTAAAACTACAGGCCTTGATGGCTATACGGCTGCCTTTTACAAATGTTGTTGGGATATGATGTGTACAAAAACATGCTTAATTTTGTTTATATTTTACAAATTTTTATGAACAACATTGCACTTTATAAAAGGGTGTTTTCAAAATTTTCTTGTAGATACAACATGTACTAGAAGTAGAATGAAGTAGAGAAAAAATGAAGCAAAGCAGAGTTGATATGGAGTATTTGAAGATCAAAGAGACTGGTGTTTAGGCAGCAGCCATTGAACGTCAAAGCGCTCCTACCAAGTGCCTTGGCATCACTTATCTAGGCGCCTAGGCGCCACTTACTTGGNAAGAATGAAGTAGAGAAAAAAATGAAGCAAAGCGGAGTTGATATGGAGTATTTGAAGATCAAAGAGACTGGTGTTTAGGCACCAGCCATTGAACGTAGGGGTGTAAACGAACCGAACACGAACAAACAGAGCTTGTTTTCGTGTTTGGTTCGTTTAAAATTTAGTTTGTTTGAAATAAACTCGTGTTCGTTTCTTAACGAACGAGCCGANCCTAGCCGAGTACTTAGAGAGGTTGGCGCCTAGGTTCCAATAACTGCTAGACAGCTTTACAGCAGTTCTTCCCATGACGTGTGGAGTTATTTGGTGGTTAACAACGGTTCTTTAATGAGTTTTAGAAGGGGATTTTCAAGGAAAAGAAGAGGAGAACATTAGGGGTTTGCTATACAGAGATTTAGGGCTTTTGCTTAGAGATTTTGGTGAGATTTGAGAGGTTTATTGTAAGGAGATTATTCAGTACAGTAGCCAGGGGTCTTGGAAATCCTAAAAGAGCATTTTCAAAGCATTGTAAAAAGGAAAAAGCTAAGTTTTGTGTATTTCTTTTATTGTATTTTTGTAAAAAAAAAATTCCTAGTGGATTTACTTTGTGTTAATAACGTTTTGTATTGTTTTCTTCATACTTAGTGAGTAGTCTTTTCACCTTTCTCTTGTAATGATTACATTGATTGTGTAGGAATCGTAGAATGCTTGTAAAATTGGTTTTCAATCTTTAATGTGATGAGTATTCTTCGATGCGTCATTTACTTTTTATTACGACCAAATGATTAGCTAAAATACATTATGATCCATAATCGCTCGGGAGAGCTATGAAAGAACGATTAGATTATTCACATTGAATATACGTTATGAAGAAAAAGCAAAATATAGGGAAATGCAAATAGATAGATAAATAATCTTTGATGGGTTCATATTGAGGTTTAAGGAATTAAAACCAGTTTAACTAAACTTTTTTATGCACTCGATAAAGGGTAAAGAAGAGAATTACTCTTATTTGTCACTAGCCACAATTACAATTTAAAGTATACATTTTCCTACACACTACGTATATCATTGCAATGGAGGGTAATTTTATATCTTAATTTTCACCAATTCAAATTAATATAGTAGGTTTTCTTTAGGAGTAGATTTTTAATAGTAGCTTATAATTCTGTAGAACTAGTTTGCACAATTTAAAACTAACTTTACTTCCAGGCTAGGACTAATTTTAGTAGGCTAGAACTTCTCTTAAGTCTAACTGCCTCACTCCCTGTGGGATCGACATTTTGGCTCAAAATCCAATATTACTAATATGATACATACACTTGTGTAGGGCCCTTGCACTTAGAATTAGGGTGTGTCAGGATTTTAGCATTTGTTCAGGGCGTGTCAAGCATACAAACGACCCATCATCATGGTATTGTCAAGGAGGATGTTTTCCAGACAATTCAGGATTTTTTCAAACACATTGATTTACTCGGGTATTTTAAATCTACTAATCTTATTCTTATTCTTAATAATAAAGATAACCATAGCTAGATTGCTTATAGAACTATCAGCCTTAATTTTTTTATCTCAAAAACTATTTCTAGAATCATAGTGTCTCGTGTTCAGCCTCATTTACATCTTCTTATTAGTAATAATCAGCCAGCTTTTGTTAAGTGGAGATTTATCTTTGAGAAGCTATGATTGCTCAAGAGTTGTTTCTTGACTTGGATAAGAAGGGCAGAGATGGTAATGTTAATTTTTAAAATAGATAATAAAAAGGTTTTTGACACTATTAGATGTGAATTCATTTTGGATATTTTTAAAGCTAGAGGTTTCTCTATTTCTTCTTGTTGGATTATTAAGAGAATTTTGGACAATTACTATTATACCATTTTGATAAATGGAAATAAATGTGGCTTCCTCAAAGCCTCTAGAGGTATTAAATAGGGTGATCATCTCTCCCCTCTCATATTTATTATTTCCTTTGATTATCTTTCTCGATATCTTAAAAACATGTTCAATATATATATCCAAGTATGTTCTTAAGCATAAATGTGACTTTGGGATTTCACATCTTGCTTATGCTGATGATCTTGTGATCTTTATTAATGCTAATAAGGACTATATCAAAAGACTTTGGGATGGTTTTGAACATTTTCAGGATGCTTCTGATTTTCTATTTAATAACAACAAATGCAACTTCTATTATGCAAACTCTGTTTCTGTTATGAAGAAAAATTGGGTTCATGACACTGCTCATTGTGTTAAAGGTGTCCTCCCCATGCTTTATTTGGGTTCATATCTTGATACAGGTAAAAAAAGGAGCCATCTATTTAGAAACCTATTGAATAAAGCTAATAAGAAGATTCTTTCTTGGGACAACTGTTTCCTCTTTTTTGGTCGTAAGATTACTCTTCTAAAGAGTATTATGAGCTCTATCCTTTTATACACTTTACAAAATCTGAAAAAGCCTACTTGTATCATTAAGAGATTGGAAAACAGTTTTAATGGGTTGGAAATGAGGATAATATTCTTTGGAGAAGTTGGTTTAAGCTTTGTAAACCAATTTCTAGAGGTGTTTTGGGCATTATAAGAATTTCTGATTCTATGAGGCTTAATTTCATGAAACTTTGGCTTAGATTTCGAAGTGGGGGTTCATTGTGGGCTCAATTCATGAAGAATAAATATTGTCCTCACTCTAATCCTTTAGTTTAGTCTATTATTTTTATGGATTTTTTTATTTGGAAAGAAATGTTAAAGGTTTCCTTTGAGCTGAGAATTACATGGTTTGGGACATTAGTGGTGGGGATTATAGCTTCTAGTATGATAACTGGTTTGGTAGTGGTGATTTAGTTTATCATTATGGATGTCCATTTACTATAAATCTTACTGGTAATAATTGTTGGCACAATTACAGTTGGGATGCTAATATTTTAGGCAATATGGTTAACTTTACTGATACTCATATCATTGCTAATATTCCCATTTCATATGAGAAAGATAAAGTCAATGTTAAAGGCATGTTTGGTGATTCTTATACAAAAGTTTTTGCTAATTTTATTACTTTTGATTCAGGTCTGGATTTAAATTGGGCTTGGAAATGGTGGAATAGACCTTCACTCTCCTCCTTTTGTGGAGAGATTTGGAGTGCTGATTACCTATTGACGACATCTTGAAGCTTAAAAGTTTGAGATTAGCTTCTTAATGTCTTCTTTGTAGACGACATGAGAAAAATTTGGAGCATATCCTTATAAATTGCAAATTTGCTATTGATATATGGAATTATATTTACAGTTTCTTTAGCAGAAGAAAGTAAAGAAGCTTGAGTCACTCTATTGCTGGTTATATTGCCGATTGGAAAATTTTGGGAGATGGTTTTTATGCTATTGTTCCTATTATAGATTTTTGGTTTATTTGGTGGGGTAGGAATGGTCTGAAACATAATGATAAGTTAGTTGTTTCTTCTAATACTTTTAGAATGATTACCAACTACTTTTATAAATGGCTTAAATTGGGGAAGTTTAAAAATGTTAGTAATTTGATGCTTAAGCTTTTCATGAAGTTCAATATGTCTAATCCTTTGTTTCATAAGTTGAAAGCTTCTTTGTGTTTGAAATAAACCTATAAAAGGTTTTATTAAGATAAATGTGGATGAGAGTTGGAAACCTAATTTAACTAGTTTTAGCGGTGTTTGCATAGAATATAAAGGAATTTGTATTGCATTGTTTGTTGTTCCTTCGATTTCCTATTCCCCTCTGGTTACTGAAACTAAGGTCATTGTTAATGCTTGATTATTGCTAATAATTACTGTTGTATGTTTGTGCAGCTTGAAACTGATTCTCTTTTGATGTGGAAATTCTGCTCTTTAATGTTAGATTATCCTTGGAATATTATTGTTCATATGAAAAATATTTTTGCTCCTATTTCTTCCTTGTTGGTATTATGATCTTATGTTTCTAGGTAAAAGGTAATAGGCCAGCTATGTGAGCGGCTAATACCGGTGCTTCTTCTTACAATAAGTATGCCGAGAGGATGCTTTGCTTGTTCATGGTGATATCATAAATGTTAGATTGGTTCTTAATGATTTTTAATTGTTTGTTTGTTGAGTTGAGTTGTAATTGTTGTTTGTTTTTTTTTGGTTTGCTGGTTCCTAGGACTTGTTTTGTTGTGTTGAGTTGTAATTGTTAAATATTTTTTTTTTATTTTTTGGAAATGGTAGAACTGTCTCACGAATTTTGTATCATTTTTTGATGATTATAAAATTTCCAACAAAATTCTAAAAAAAACGAAGTATATAAACTAAGCACTAAAAAATGCTAAATTTCAAAAATGCCATTTTCATAAAAAATCATATATGCAACTAAATCTACTCCAAAATGGTATTTCTATAAAAGTTCAAGCTCAAGAGAACCTTTTTAAGGATTTTGAGGGAGATTTCAAAACAAAATTTAAATTTAATAAAATTTAAAATACTAGTCTTTTTTCTAAGTATATATTCAAAATTAATTAAATAAATAATAATTAAAAAAATAATCAAATATAATAAACTTAAANGTAAAAGGTAATAGGCCAGCTATGTGAGCGGCTAATACCGGTGCTTCTTTTTATAATATATCAGTTGACACTAGTATGCCGAGAGGATGCTTTGCTTGTTCATAGTGATATCATAAATGTTAGATTGGTTTCTAATGATTTTTAATTGTTTGTTTGTTGAGTTGAGTTGTAATTGTTGTTTGTTTTTTTTCTAGTTTGATGGTTCCTAGGACTTGTTTTGTTGTGTTGAGTTGTAATTGTTATATTTTTTTTTTGATTTTTTGGGTATGGTAGAACTGTCTCACGGATTTTGTATCTTTTTTTATGATTATAAAATTTCCTACAAAATTCTAAAAAAATGAAGTATATAAACTAAGCACTAAAAAATGCTAAATTTCAAAAAAAATTCATAAAAATACATATATGCAACTAAATCTACTCCAAAATGGTATTTTTATAAAAGTTCAAGCTCAAGAGAACCTTTTTAAGGATTTTGAGGGAGATTTCAAAACAAAAATTAAATTTAATAAAATTTAAAATACAAGTCTTTTTTTCTAAGTATATATTCAAAATTAAATAAATAAATAATAATTAAAAAATTAATCAAATATAATAAACTTAAAACCAAAATTGAACAAATTAGCGAAAGTTCTTATTAAAAATTTAAATTAATAACACTTCAAAAAAAAAAAATCAAAACTATTTTTGAAAATGAAACTAATAAACATGATATTTAAAACCAAAATTAAAACGAACAAATTAATCAAAACTCATTTGAAAACTAAAAAAAATAAAACCCATAGAATTAATGATATACCCAAATAAGCTTTTTTCATAAAACACGAGTAAACTTTTTCTAAATGAAATGTTAAGAAACAAACTGAAACAATTTTAACTTTAACATTTCCTTAAAATTATGATTTTAACAAACCTAAAAAATTGAATCTAAAATTGATTAAAAACTTAAAACTAACTTTTAACAAAATTATGCAATTCAAGGAATTTTCCAAANTAAACAAGCCTTTTTCATAAAACACGAGTAAACTTTTTCTAAATGAAATCTTAAGAAACAAACTGAAACAATTTTAACTTTAAAATTTCCTTAAAATTATGATTTTAACAAACCTAAAAATTTGAATCTAAAATTGATTAAAAACTTAAAACTAACTTTTAACAAAATTATGCAATTCAAGGAATTTTCCAAATCATAAACCCTAAATTCTTAACAAACTTGACCAACTCGAACTTAAACTTTCCTAAGACCTAAACTTTTAACAGATTTAAACAATTCAAGCTTAAATGTTTTTCAAAACAAAAAGTTAGAAAAAGCTTTGCATGTCCTCTTATGCAGCTTATTCTAACCAAGAGTTATATACGTTCGTAAGTATAGTTTCGTGAATGAATAAGTTTCTTTCCCATTAAACATACAAGTCTTGGGCATTTTTATCGTATACCTTTTCTAAGTAAATTCAAATTGATTATACTTTTTGCTTTGAGAGAATTACTTTTAAAAAAATTTTGTTTTTCCTATGTCTAAAAAAATTTGAGAAATAAAAATGTGAATGAGACTTAAATATAAAAATTTTAAGTATGAAAGTTTTGAATAAAGCTTATTCTTAACATATATTGATCAACACAGAACAATAAGTCAAATGCTACAGGTCAATCATAGGAGAGAAAAAAAGACTTATGATAGAAAACCAAATGAGAGCTTAAACTAGAAGTTCTCTAATTTTTATGCTAACTGATAAATTATTAACAACAACAATAATAACAAATCTTTATCCCACTAAGTGTGGTTGATCACATGAATCCTTTTCTCCATTGTGTTTTATTGAGTGTCATATTTTTATTTAATTCTAATAATTTAAGATCTTATACAATATGACCAAGTCTTTGTTGACCTCACTTTTTATTGAGGTTTAGCACTTCTTTCTTATAAGCTTAGGATCTAGTCATAGAATTTTCTCGTTGACTATTCCTAGAGAACTAGTAAGGGAACCCTCACAATTAGAAATTCCAAATGCCTCTTTTCTATCTTGAAGTTCCACATGTTGGATCTAACCTCTAGTACTTAATAGGTGAAACTAACGTAGGGGAGCTCAAGAGGAGTCCCCATAAGACTGTTTGGCATTAGGCTTAGCCCTGGGTCGTGTGGTTTTGCTCAGTTTTGCGCACACACACTTGACCCCCTAACTTTCACTCACAACCTAAAACTCTTAACCAAGTATGCTTAGCTTGATCCCCTACTCTTTTGAGAAACTAATGTGGATAGTCCCCCAAACCCATAGTCATAGGCTAAGGTTTGGCTAAGACCAACACATGGAGGATCCAAAATAGGGATTACCTTGGTCTCATTACACCATAAGAGTAATTTTATGATTAACATCTTCACTTAACTTCAATTCTAACCAAATTCCTAATTTTGACTTTTGGCCCCCAAACTTTCCCAAAATTACTAAATTACCCCTGGAGCCTTAAATTTTCCAAAATTATCCAAATTGCCCAATTTTACCCAAAAATCATTCCAAACCATTTCAAATCACCCAAATTGCCCAAAACACCTCAAAATTTCAAAAATTTCCAAAATACCATTAACTTAACCAAAATCACCAAATGCCCTTCATGACCCTAAAATTTCCAAAACCTCCCAAATCGTTCCAAACCTCCCCAAAACCAATCCTAGACATCCATTGAGGACCAATTTTGACAGAACTCCCAATTTTACCCCTAAATGCATAAGATCTCCAAATCACCCCCAGTTTCCACCAAATTGATTTTAAACTTCCCCAATTTTAGATCCAAATCAAATTTCATCAAGAATAAGTCTAATTGAAATAAAATTCAAGCCCAATTTAAAATCCCATTAAGCCAAAATCCCATCAAATTGAATCCCCTACTCCATCCAATTTTTCCAATTTTAAATTCTAAACTCTTCATGACATTCCTCTAAATCAAATTGAACCCTTAATTGGCCTTAGATTAACCTCAAACCTAGCCCAAACTCAGTCCAAACCAAAACCTCCAATTTTGTCCCAAAGTCAACCCCCCCCCCCCCCCCCCCAA
>JXCR01141236.1:0-34099 GCA_002079205.1 Phalaenopsis hybrid cultivar
TTTTATATTTTTATGATTTTTAATTTATTTATTATAATTATTTTAATGAGAAAAATAGGAAAGCACATTTTTGGGCCTTTAAAAATTTATTTTTAACTTAGATAAATTAGAAAAAATAATTTAATTAGTCATAAGTGATGAGGAAACCATTATGAACATTTTGAAATATTTTAGTATTTTTGGAATTTATAATTATTTATAATTATTTTTAATTTAAAATATAGATAAAAAATTAAGTATTTTATCAAAAATAACTTATTTTTCCTAGGTGCTCCTGATCATAAGAAACTGAGAGAACCACTTTTCATAATTTTCCTAAGTGTATTTGATTTAATATAATTACTTTTGTGCAAAAATACAATGTTTCTCAAAAAAATCAACTTTAATGCTTAAACTTAATTAAACAATCTTCAAATTTTTACAGTGAGTTAATATGATTTTTACACACATTTTGGAATTGATTTTGTCAAATTTTTATTAATATTTAATTTACATAAATTAATACAAAATATAGACACTTAATTAAATACAGAAATGCACAAAATTATTCAGACCATCGTGATATTTTTCTTAAGCTTCTTCTGACCACAAAAAACCTACTAAAATTTATTACATAATTTTCTAAGTGATATTTTAATTTAAGTAAGTAATTTAAGCCAAAATTGTCATCTTAGTATGAAAATTAGGGTTAGAAGCCCAAAGATGTCCTCTGACCTTAGAAAAATCAGAGAACATAGCCCTCTCATGAGGAATAAACCTTAAAAATTTCAAGCTAGGGTGAGCAATGCTTAGTCATAATGAATTGTAATATCCCAGAGAGTATTTAATTAATTAAAAATCAAAGAGTCAAAAAATAATTTTAATTTTAGTCCACATTATTCTCCTCTATTCACTGAGCAATAGGGTATATTTAATTTATTTTTATAATTTTTTTATGAAAACATATGAATTTTTGAAGGTATAGGATTTAATTAATTCATAAAAAATCTGTTTTTCTATTTATCCCAGTCACCCGCCGTGTCATCCTCGTCCTCTCCGAAGCCCAAGTATTGCACTCTAGTTCAGCGCCGCCATCTAACTTGATAGCCACACATCCTACTATTCATGTCATATTCCCTCATCTGACTTGATCTCATTCGTACGCGCGATTGGACAGTCCTCCATCATCATCCCCGATGAACAAAATTTGTGAGCCATCCAACTTCTAGACCAAAAATCTCACTCGATACTCAACTAAATCCAGTGCGGTTTGTTCCTACACCTTCATCTACTTGAGGCAAACACATCCATATGGTTACAATGAAATGAAATTAAACTTCACCTCACATTGGGTGAAAATTGAGCTCAAGATTAGGGTTAATGGCCTATACCTTTGTATGAGAGGGGAGGCCTCAATCAGATGCTCGTGGAAGCTTCAGTGGAGTCCAACAAACCTCTTGGATGTATTGGTTTCCTCTAGTGTAAGCTCCAAGTACAATTTCAATGAAATGGGGTGCGGACTTGGTATAGGAGTGGTTTGGAGAGCTCAACTGAGGGGGTTTTTAGTGGGAATCTTCCTCTCTTTCTCTAGGGAAGCTCAAGAGCACCTTAATTTAGAGTTTAGGAGAATTTGGAGGATGGTCAACATTTGTCTTGATTTTGAGCTCAAATTTGGGCTCAGGTGGTGCGTGGAATGGCCAGGAGATAGTTACAATGAGCTTAGGGAGTCTTGGAGAAGTTCTGGGCGGCTAGGTTTTCAAATTGTGCGCAATGTGGAGCTGAGGTAGAGGGTTTCAAAGTGCTAAAGGCCAACCATAGCTAGGCACATTGGATGGGTTTAAATTTAATGGGTGTGCCTCTCAATTTTAGGGTTTTCCAGCCACTAAGCTGGAAGAACAGGGTAGAGGAGGCGGCCAGGCAGCAAGGTGAGCCAGTGGGAGGGTTAATAATGATTAACCTCTAATGGTATGACATTATGGAAAGGATAATTTGATTTAGGCCAAAAATGGGATAAGATCCCTTAAATTAAGGGACTATTAGTCCATATCTCATGTAAGGTGGCTAAGTGAGTCTAGCCTGGTCACTAGAGTTCAAAAGGTGGCTGTAGAGGCTTTGGTTTGATCAATTTGGCATGACTTGGTCAATTTTGGTGCAAGGGTTCAATTTGGGTCAAATTGGCTTGAAGTTTGGTTTGCCTTGGGCTATCTAAGAAATTAAATTCAATTGATTGATCAAGATAGTGTAGATGAATGTCACGAGGAGTTTAGAAAAGCTTTGGAGTGATTTTAAATTGATTTGGAGGTTCAATGTGAAGGAATTTGGACATTTGGTCAATTTTGTGGTGTTGGGTTAGACTTGGGTTTGAGTTGGGCTAGATTTTAGCTAAGGCCCAATTGATGGTTCAAATTGGTCCTAGGGATTTTTATGAAGAGTTTTGGTTAGAAATTGAGTGGAAAGTTTGAGGTTATGGGGGTCACATTTGTTGAATTTGGGGACATGGTCAATTTGGGGCAAAATTGAGGGTTTTGGTCTAAGTTGATTTTGAGTCAAATGGAGGCTTGACCAAGGCCAATTGAAGGTTCAATTTGATATGTGGAAATGTTGTGAAGAGTTTGTGATTCAAAAATGGGGCAGGTTCAATTGAGTGAGATTTTGGTTTTAGGTCAAATTAGGGCTTTTTTATTTGGGTTGAAATTGGATTCAAATGTGAGCCAATTGAGCTTGAATTTAGTCACAATCAAGCATAGACATGATGAATTTGAGTTTAGAATTGAAATTTGAGAGAATTGGGATTAAATTGGTGGAGATTGGGAGTGAATTGGGGGTAATTAGACCTTTAAAGGTAATTTGGTGTTTTTGGTCAAAATATGTCAAATTGATTAAATTGAGCTCAATGGAGTGTTTCAAATTGATTTTGGGGACATATGAAGTGATTGTTTATGTTTAATTGTGACTAAAAACACCAAATTGCTTTTATTTCTATCTTTCTCATTTGTAGGATAAGTGGAGAGTGATAGAGAGTGTGAAAAAGAGAAGAGAGAGAGAGAGAATAGAAACGAGAGGGATGGGAAGGGAGGGAGAAAGAGACATTGAGATAAAGAGCTATAGAAGAGAAGAATAAGTGAGAGAGAATGTGTGGAACTTCAAGTTAAGCAAAGAAGAGTTTAGAATTTCTAATGATTAGGGTTCCTTTCTAGTCCTCTAGGAATAGTCAACTGGAAAGTCCTTTAGCTAGACTGTAGGATACAAAAGAGGAAAAAAAACTAGACCTCAACCAAAAGTGAGATCAACAAATGGACCCCCAATAGGTGTGGTGTACCGGGAAAGCACACCACACGTATTGGCATTGACCGATGAGATCAACGAAACCAACACAGACTTCTAAGTCAACAAATTTAGAATGAAGTGTAGAGTTGAGTGACAGTTGTTTCCGCACAGGAATCAACAAATGAATATTTGAGTGAAACCGAGGATTTAGAACTCTCAGTGGAGATTAGGAGGTGGATTTCAAATTATAAAGTTTCAGGTGCTTCGAAGGATGGGAATCAATATTTAGTTTTTGACCCCGAAACGGGATTTGAATTTGGGTATCAATCTTAGAATGAGAATCAAATGTCATACTCCATTCAAGATGGTCTTAAACCTATCTTAAAGAAATTGGGTAGAGAATCAGATGCCATAATCCATTCTAGGTGGACTTAAGCTGATCTAAAGGAAATTGTGTCACATTAGGAAGGAAAGCTCAAGGTCTCACATTCAACTTAAGAGGTGGTAGAAAGATCAGGTTGAGAAGGAAATCATGATGACTCACATCCAACTCAAGAGCTGATCGGAAATATAACACTACATTGGGAAAGAAAGATTGATGACCCACATCTAACCCAAGAGGTAGCAAAAATACCAGATTGAGAAGGAAAGCACGATGACTTACATTCAACTCAAGAGCTAATAAAAAATATATCACTACGTTGGGAAGGAAAGCTTGAAGACTCACATCTAACTGAAGTGGTAGCAGAAAGACCAGATTGAGAAGGAAAGCACAATGAATCACATCCAACTCAAGAGCTTATAAAAAAATATCACTACGTTAGGAAGGAAAGCTCGACGACTCACATCCAACCCAAGAGGTAGCGGAAAGATTAGATTGAGAAGGAAAGCATGATGGCTCACATCCAACTCAAGAGTTGATCAAAAAAATATCACACGTTGGGAAGGAAAGCTCGATGACTAACATGTAACCCAAGAGGTAGCGAAAAGATCATATTGAGAAGGAAAGCACGATGACTCACATCCAACTCAAGAGCTGATTGGAAACATATCACTACGTTGGGAAGGAAAGCTCGATGACTCACATCCAAGCCAAGAGGCGGTGAGAAGATCGGATTGAGAAGGAAAGCACAATGACTCACATCCAACTCAAGAGCTAAATGGAAACATATCACTACGTTGGGAAGGAAAGCTCGATGAATCACATCCAACCCAAGAGGTAGCGAGTAGATTAGATTAAGAAGGAAACCATGATGACTCACATCCAACTCAACATCTGATCGAAAACATATTACACATTGGGAAGGAAAGCTCAATGACTCACATCCAACTCAAGAGGTAGCGGGAATATCATATTGAGAAGGAAAGCACGATGACTCAAATCCAACTCAAAATCTGATCAGAAACATATCACTACATTAGGAAGGAAATCTTGATGACTCACATCCAACTCAAGAGGTAGCGGGAATATCATATTGAGAAGGAAAGCACGATGACTCAAATCCAACTCAAAATCTTATCAGAAACATATCACTACATTAGGAAGGAAAGCTCGAAGCTCACATCCAATCCAAGAGGTAGTAGAAAGACTAGATTGAGAAGGAAAGCATGATGACTCACATTCAACTCAAGAGCTGATCAGAAACATATCACTATGTTGGGAAGGAAAGTTCGATGACTCAAATCTAACCCAAGAGGTAGTAGAAAGACTAGATTGAGAAGGAAAGCACGATGACTCACATCCAACTCAAGAGCTGATAAAAAATATATCACTATGTTGGGAAGGAAAGCTCGATGACTCACATCCAACCCAAGAGGCAACAAGAAGATCAGATTAAGAAGGAAAGCACGATGTTTCACATCCAACTCAAGAGATGATTGGAAACATATCACTATGTTGGGAAGGAAAGTTTGATGACTCACATCCAACCCAAGAGGTAGTGGGAAGATCAGATTGAGAAGGAAAGCACAATGACTTACGTCCAACTCAAGAGCTGATCAGAAACATATCACTACTTTGGGAAGGAAAACTCGATGACTCACATCCAACCCAATAGGTAGCAAAAAGGTCAGATTGAGAAGGAAAGCCTAATGACTCACATCCAACTCAAGAGCTGATTGGAAATATATCACTATGATGGGATGAAAAGCTTAAATTGAGAAGGAAAGATTAAATTAAGAAGTAGAAAGATTAAATAGTAGAAAGATTAAATTGAGAAGGAAAGCATGATGACTCACATCCAAATCAAGAGCAGATCGGTAACATATCACTACTTTAGGAAGGAAAACTTGATAACTCACATCCAGCCCAAGAGTTAGTGAGAGGGAATCAGAATCTCAGTATTGACCCCGAGAATAAGATGAAAATAGTGTAGATATGTGGCATATAAAAGTTAATATTGGTGAGAAAAATTTGTAAGATTTTCTGCAAAGTGTGAAACTTTGCGGGGATGTGTGCAGACAAGGATAGCCCTACTGCGAAAGCAAAGAGTAAGAGACCTTAAACTCAAGGGAAACAAACTCAACAAACCTATCATTTTCTTTTCTTGTTTTTTTTATCATAATTTAATTATCAAACTATATTTTTTTCAAAATTTAATTTTCATTGGTTGATTTTCAAAAACAAGTTTAAATTTTAATATCAAACTTTCTTTGTAAACGTATAGTTCCACTGCTCTTTATCAATCACACAAACAGGGCAATTTGACAAACATGTTGAAATTTGAAAGAAATTTCATTAATCTCCTTCAAACAGGTTTACAGACTGAATACATGTTGAAGCATCAAAAGAGATAACATGCTGAATATATTTGAAACATCATATCTTGAGTACATATCATATATTGAACTCATCTAATACATTTCACACCATATCTGCTACATCATGGCGCAGAACAAAAGTGTCCACTAGTTGATTGTATGTTCTATGTGCAGCTCCTGATCAAGCATACCGCTAAGCCATGCTTCGGGACAAGGATTCCTTTTACGTGTACTTAAAGGTGCAACCATCTCATAGCTCATACGGGTGCAACTCCTCCAATTTTGGATTCGGACGAACCCATATGATACTTTATTGTCATTCATTCTACTAATGTTACAGACACACTGCGATGTCGTACTCATGAAATGCAGAGCTTTACTAGGTCTGCTCCATTTCCCTTCAGAATTAGTACCGAACCCATTGGTAGCAGAATCTTGATGGATCCTCTGAACTCTCCAAGACAAATAACATCAATTTCTTTCCCAAACATGATGTTACTTCGACCCATGAAGGACACCGTGCCTTACAAAGTCATGGTGGCCTATGTGTGGAGGGATAAAATCTCCTTCATCTTAAATATTGATTATTGAACTATTCGAAATGCAATCCACTGGTATTATACTCCATCTAACTATCCTTTCGATCATTCTCTTTATATTAGAAGGTAGATGATCCACCTCATCGTATCTGAGGATACCTGGGGGGTTCCCTTTCTTATCTTTGACAAATTTATAGCAGCAACCACACTGGATGGTTATCCTGCCTTTCCCGTGCATCCATTTCCGCAGCTTTGAGTTAGTTTTCTTCATTAGTAAACCAGCTCGACCTCTATCTCTCAGGTTAAATAAACAGTCAAGAATTATTTTTTCATCATTTTTAAAGAAAACACTTGTATGTAGCTCAAGGCCTTCCAAAATGTTGGCAAATTTTCCATGGATTTCTTAATAGAACTCAAATTCTCACTTCTTAACTATGTTCATCATTTTCAATTCTGTTGTAGAAATCCTTTGAGATCGTCGGGGCGGCTCCCTCATCTCAACATCTGTAGGATACTATGTATGACTTGGCTTTGTAGATAATGAAATATATAACTCAGTATCTGGGTATGCTGCCTTCTGGCACCCTGTATCAGTGGCTGTGAACTCTTCAAAGAAATTGTAGTAATCCAAATTGAGAACATTACAATCAGGAATTTCCATGAATGCTCCTCTTGTCATTGCTTGTATGGGATTCTCAACGTTGCACATCGAGCAACCCCTAAAAAGTGCATCTGGAATTGCTGGTAGTGTCAGCTCTGTAACAAACTCTGACTCATCCTCTGTAATAGGCGGACTAGTAAAAGTCTCTCTCATGCAAGGATCATAAATTTTCCTGTCAGGAATCTGAGTGAGTTTATTTTTTACCTCTTTCATACATCTCTTTTCCTCAAGTAAGAAGGCTCTATGATTGCGGTGATTAGCGTTACGACACTGAGTTCTTATTAGTGGCGCATATGACATTCTTTCTTCATCAGGATTGATTAAATTCCTCGTCGGTGCAGTTATCATGAACAACAAATGAATAGTCCCTTCCATTAAATTTTGTTGTGTTATCACTTTTTTTCCTATTTATCAAAGAGTCCTCCATGGTACCGATCCTTAGCAACGACACTAATCCATCTTTCTCTTGGTGCTGACTATGTCCATCAGGGAACCCACATAGTGCATTTTGACCTAAATGAAGTCTAAGTCAAAGTCTACGATGCCACCCTGAGCTGCCCTTTCTTTATTCAGTGCGAGATTCAAGCCATCTCCAACGGCGAAAATAAGCTTTCATCCCGACATTTTTCTGCAGAAGACAGAAAAACATCAGTGCACTTAAATTCAGTAAGAACAAGAACAAAAAAATGAAGCACTTATTAAATAAAAAATTTAATTTATACACGTGCAACTTTTATTTGATTTAATTTAATTTATTTAATGAAATTTCAAAATTAGAGAAAAAAGGAGGAAAGTAAAAAAATTTATTTTATTTAGGTTAATTTTAATACAAAATTTTGGAACCAGTCACAGATGCTTGGTCAAATAAATAACCCCGAAACATTCAAAATTTCAAAATGTTGGTTTCAAGCAACGTCACGTTGGGTAATATGTCTTCAAGTAGCGGCTATTAACCAACAACATAGGTCTTTCACTCCGGAAATCCACCAATTGGTAAGATACTCTTAAATAGACCTTCTCTATGACAAATGGTCCCTCTCAAGTTGGATTTTCCACCTATCTTACGGCGTGCAAGAATAGGCCTTTTGAGAACAATAACGAGGTCACCAACTTTGAACGCCCTCGGGCGGACCAATTTGTCATGAGCCTGCACCATCATTGCTTGGTAGAGTTCCAAATATTATTGTGATTCTAGTCTTTTTCCCTTGAGACTTTCCAATTCTTCAAGTCTGAGTTTTGCACTATCTTCTATTGTGATTTGATTGGCGACGGTGAATCTAAGAGACGGAGTCTGGACTTTTAGCTGCAGTACGAACTCGAACCGTACACAATTGCGTAGGTTGTACATTGAGTGGGAGTTCTGAATGTCATCCTGTAGGCCCACCAAGCTTCTAATAATTTATTATGCCAATCTCTTTTGTTTTCGTCTAATGTTTTCTTCAAAATTTGCTTGAGTGTCTTATTGAGGGCTTCAACTAGTTTATTTACCCTAGGATAGTAAATCATAGAGTATCTTCAATCTATCCCATGTTGTTTGAAGAATTTATCGATCTTTGTGATCTTGAAGGTTGTCCTGTCAAAAATCACTCTGTGCTGTACAACAAAATGGCAGACGATCTGACTCTTGAAAAATTGCAGAACACGCTATGTTGTAACCTCTCGTAACGACACTGTCTCTTCCTACTTGAAGAGATAATTCATAAAGACAAGAATAAATCTATGTCCCTTAGAAGATGAAAGGGCTATCAGACCTATTATGTCCATGCCCCAACACTTGAATGACTACGAGGCAACAGTTGGGTGTAACACATTTGGAGGTTGGTGTAAGATCACCCCATGCACTTAGCAAATGTGACACATTCTAGCTATATCCATGCAATAAAATATCATTGTCGGCCAATAAATCTTGAGCTTATTGACCTTTATTTTAATTTTTGCCTAATAGGTGAGCACAACACAATCCGACATATACTTCTTTGATGATATTCTCTGCTTCTGCTCTGCTCAGACATCACAACCACATTTGATCAAACAATCTTCTGTAGAGGACATCACTCACTAGAGCACATGACATAGCTCTTCTCGTGATGTGGTATGCCTCAGAATTATCTTCTAGAAGCTTTCTAGTTTGTAAATTTTCTATCAATGACTTGCACCAGTCTTCGTTAATGTCAGCAACTACAATCATCATTCCTTTTTCTTTTTCAAGTTTATGTAGATTGTCGAGGTCGATCCAATACAAAACTTGTCGTCCCTGTACTATAATGTCGATGGAATCCTCCGGTGGACATGTCAGTTCATTGGAAAGTTTTACTAGAGCGTCGACATGGGCGTTATCTCACCATGGAATCTGGTATAGAGTCACGTTAAGGATCTGTTCCAGTAGCTTCATTGTGTACCGGTGGTATTCTGCTATCCTTGGTTTTCAAAATCTTGTATTATCTGACAACTTTTTAGATGACGAGTTGTGAGTCTTCATAAACAAAAATATTTATTATATCCATCGAGATTGCCAACTCCAACTCGATGATCAATGCTTCATATTTTACTTCATTATTTGTACACGGCTCTATCAGGTGATAGGAGAATCTTAACATACCCTTATCTGACGTGAAGAAAATCATTCCAATTCCTACTTTGCCTGGTATAATTATCTCTTATCCTTTGTCTTTTCTGGTTGAAGAAACTTCATCAAAGTACATTTCCCAATATTTGGCACTGGATGGTTCTACTTGTAGTATCTGCTCATCTGGTAAGTCATTGTTGTTAGAAGTAGGTGCGCTGCGAGAAAATATGTTAGAATTTGTCCCTTGATAGCTCAGAGGGGAACAAAAGTTATATTAAATTGCAATAAAATCATTGACAATCTTGCTAAATGTCCAGAGAGTGTTGGTCGGGTTATCAAATATTGCAATGGATTAACTTTAAAAATAAGGGTAATCTTATGAGAAAACATATAATGTATAAGCTTTTGGGCAGTGAAAATTAAAGCTAGACAATGTTTATCAAGAGGTGGAACTTTACCTCAGTCAATATTAGACAACGAAACAAGTAGTAGAGCACATTTTCCTTACCCTCAGCATTGACCCGGGCTAACAAGGCTCTGAGAGAGTCATCTAAGGCCGCGGTATAAAGTATCAATGGTTTTTGTCGAGATAGGGCAAGCTGCCAAAACAAAAGGTGTCATTAAGTATTGCTTAACGTCCTCTAAGGCCTGCTGACATTTCTCTTCCAAAATGAATTTAGTGTCCTTTTTAATTAATGTTGAGAAGGGTTGACACCTACCTGAAAGATTAGAAATAATGCGTCTTAGATATGTCAACATTCCTTGGGGAGGAGTGTAGTTGTTTCAAGGTTTTAGAAGGAGGCATTTCGAAGATAGCTTTAATCTTATCTGGGTCAATCTCAATTCCCCAATGACAAATAATGAATCCTAGAAATTTCCCAGAGGTTTATCCGAAGATGTATTTTAAGGGATTCATCCTTAGATTATATTGTCGTAATCGTTCAAACACGATCCTCAAATCATACAAATGGTCTATTTTCTATTTGTTTTTATTTCCAAATCATCCACATAGCACTCCACTTGGTTATGAATGAGGTCATCAAAGATCTTCATCATAGCTCGTCGATATGTTGCTCCGACATTCCTCAACCCCAATGACAACACTGTGTAGCTAAAGATCTCAGTCGATGTATTAAAATCTGTAAGTGCTACAACATCTGCAGACATCTTGGTTTTGTTGTATCTTGATGATTCATCGATGAAAGAGAAAATCTCATGTGTCGATGCTATGTCCACTATCAATTCTGGTGTCAGTAGTGGAAATTCATCTTTTGGACATGCTTTGGTTAAATCCATGAAGTCAACACAAACACAAATTTTTCCATTTTTCTTCTTAACTAGCACAATGTTGG
This sequence comes from Phalaenopsis hybrid cultivar, assembly GCA_002079205.1. Lineage (NCBI taxonomy): Eukaryota > Viridiplantae > Streptophyta > Magnoliopsida > Asparagales > Orchidaceae > Phalaenopsis > Phalaenopsis hybrid cultivar. Next base: position 11,125 of record JXCR01141236.1, read on the forward strand.
CTAACCATGTGGGGTATTGCTCTTCTCTTACAAAGTTAAAGTTTATTAATTTCTTTATCTCGACAATGACTAGCTACTCTATCCCGAGGCGCATTCTTCTGGGAGCTTGATTTGATGGGTTCATACCTATTTCTACCCCGAGCTTATGAACTGCAACTTCTGTTGATAGCTCTGGCATTTCATTGTAGCTCCAGGCAAAGCAATCTTTAAATTCTAACAATAACTTTATCAGTTCTGAGGATTCTCCCTCATTGAGTAGAGAACTTAAGAAAGTGGGTTGGGGCTGCTCCTTAGTGCCGAGGTTGATCTCTTTTAATTCATCCACTGTTGACTTAATTTCTTCTTCAAATTTTGGTGGGGCATCACCTATTAACTGATTTTAAGAGTCATCCTCTACCTCAAGGCAATCCTCTTCCAATCCTCTAGTAACAACCATGCAAAATTCTGAGTCATCGACTGGTCCTACATTACCAAATTCGAGACCTTCTTTCGAGTTAGGAGTTTTGATTTTTAACATTCTACAATTTCTCAAAAAGTTTTAGCTTATCCTTTGGCATTTGTTTTGGCACATATCTCTGTTTAATTATCTTTTGTACATAAGGAGAAAAGTAACCAAAAGGTAATTATATTAATTCATTAGAATCCTCATCCAAATTTACATGATTTTTAGAACTAGTAGAAGGGGAAACACAGTAAAATTTGATCAGCGTTGAACCAATGCTACAGACTTCCTTGACCACTAAAATCTCAACCTTTTGAGGGTGGATTGGAGTAAGGGTCATGGTATTCACATAGTGGTTGATCCGATCATACATGGACTCATATTCATCTTTCTCGACAATTCTAAGGAAATTTCATAATGTGGTTTCTTCTGTTTTATCATCATCATTTCTTCCTCCTAGCTTTCTTCATCAAAACTTTCTTCCATGTTGATGTTGATGGTCGGTCTAGTCCGTTCAACAATCGTGTTGATTCTTCCTCATCCACATTCCTGACCTCAATCTCGGGTGTATGGGCTAAAAAAACCTCTAACAGATTGCTGTGAAGAAACGGTAGTAGATCGTTGAAGCGGAGTTTAATGGCATCTTCTTTGTGATTCTTTTGAATCTTCCACTTTATTTTCCACAAATTCATGGGAAAAGACATTTTTCTTTGGAGGTGCATAGTAGGCGGCGTCTTTATGAATGCCCACTTCATGAACTGAAAATGGTAAATCTCCCTTAATACATTGTTTTTGCTCTTCTTTAAAATATTTGATGCATTGGTGTAGGGATGATGGAACCATGTTATGCTCATGAATCCGTGATGTGGAATTTTGCAGCTGTTACTAGTTCTCCAACTTTCATTAATAGTGTAATCGATCCATGGGCTCTTTCTCCTTTCTGGTTAAATCCTCTTAACATCATTTTATCGGTTGTAAGCTCTTGAGCCTCAATATCCAAATGTGTCAATCTCTGTAGACTCATTAAGTTACGTGATGCTTCTGGATCTACCAAAACTCAGGACAATACAAATCTGTCGGTATTAATAGAGATGTAGAACGGTCGGTTATGATCAGTGGTACATAGCAACAAGTTTTCATCTGTGAAGGTTATCCCAGATTTTTCCTTTAACAAACAAACTTCATCTGAGGATGTACTGGCCAACTGAGCTAAGTAAATCTCTGGGTCAAGCAAGGTTGTAATCAAAGATTCTCTCATTTCCTTTGACATGATTAGATCGCTGTAAAGGCTTAATTTGGCCGACAACCTCCTAAGATGAGCTAGCACATTATAATCCACTTTATACAATCATCTAATCTTCACTTGATTATGTAGCTCTTCCACTAATGGAGGCAGAGGTAGCCCTAGTCTCGATGACATGAATAACCATAAAATCTTCATCAAGATAATCGTTAAGATCAAAATCTTCATCATCATCAATGGCTACTCCATGCTCTTTGGTTAACTCGAAAATCTCAGCCCTGAGCATTTCAATTTTCTCTTCAATTATTGCTTCCTAGATTGTCTTAAGATCTAGAGGATTTACCTGAACATCCTCCATTTGTTCATCAAATTTGGTAGCATTAACTACAACAATGTCTGATATTTCAGACCCTTGCTTCAATCCACAACTTTGCCCTGCGGGCTCATTGAACCGTATTGGTATGAAGACCTTGGGTATCCATACCTTCTTCTTTGGCGGTGATGACTTGAGACGGGGAGTCTCCATGGAGGCATCAGTATGCTAAAGAGAGGCATGCTCCTCGCGGTGGATACCAAATACAGTATCAGGTAACTTCTTTATCTTCTCCTTGGGGCACTCTTACGAGCAATGACTGACGGTATCCTCAGACCCAGACATGACTTGACCAGTTGACATTCTACAAACTTTGGAGCAGCAGTGGTAACAAAATCTGTGGTAGCAACAGTAGTATCAACTCGACTCCCCAAACAGAATCTGACGAGAATAACTTCAGTTGATTTCTGAGACGGTCGGCCAGATTTTACATCCCTTAAAATCTCTTTCTTCATTCAAGGGGACACCACACATCCCACTCGCTTAAATAGTTCAACCACTGAACATCCTTCTTTAGTGGCCAATCTCTGGAATGCTTTATGAATTTTGGTGATAGGAGTTGGCTTCTCCCTCTCCTCACTACAACCCTGAAATGATGGCAAGGTAGCAACAATTTAAATACTCTCATATCCACTAGTATTCATCAGTGGGTGAAATCTACTCCCTCATAAAAGTGGAGAGGCTTCCAGTAATCCAAGTTCCTCCTCATGAGGAAACTCATCAACATATACCTTTTCTGGAATTTGGGCTTTAGCGACCTTCTGATCCCTTCAACTGTGGTTTCTCCTTTAAGATCGAGTTAATGGCACAAACTTTGAACTTGATCCAATTTCAAATACCAATGGTGGGACAATAAATCCTTCAGTTGTATCTTCTACAATCATAATCTCCTTTCCTTTGGTAGAAAAGGGGATAACAAACTTGACAGGTGCTGAGGTAGCAGCAGTTTTCACCTTCTTGCAGGAAAAGAAATCCTGAGGAAAGTTCAGGTTAAATTCAGAGAAGGTTCCTGAACTTCTGGAGTGGAAACTTTCACTATGACAAATGGGTATTTTATGAGAACAAATATAAGTTCAGCGAATCTAGTTTCAAACATGACGGTGGGAGCGACATTACGAGCATTGCAGCTAGCTGACAAGTTGCATGAGAAAGTGAGCGTCGGGAACGCCACTACAACAGCTTCAAAAAGAAAGCTCTGAGGTTAATTATTTGGCCAACACCTTATAATTATAGTGTGAACACTAAAAATTAACAAAGGTCGATCTGTAGACTGGGCAAGTCTTTATTTAATTTCTAGTTTGTGAAGAATTTTAAAATTTAATAAAAATAGTTTGAAAGTAGAAGTATTTAATTAAATAAATAAGAAAGGTTAAAGAGAATGCACAACACAACACAATTTGATTTAATTTGTAAAGTAGCAAAACAAACTCAAAAGGACACGAAGGGGAAAGTAAAGTTTATGACCCAGTGCAGGACCAACTTTCCAACACACAATACTAACTCGTCATACTCTTGCTATCAATGTCTCCAGCTATATTAGCATCAATTTAGCCCAATACCTATAAAATATTTCCTGAGAAACACAAGAAGGTTTTTGAGGAGCCCTTTAGGTACCTCAAAATCCACTTCACAACTTCCCAATGTTTCTTTCTTGGGTTACTCATGTATCTGCTCACAACTCTCACAACAAGAGTAATATCTAGTCTTATGCAAAACATAACATACATAAGTGAGCCAATAGCTTAGGTGTAAGGGATCTTAATCATGTAGTCTTGTTCCACCTCTAACTTGGGTGACTTATTCTTACTGAGTCTGAAGTGACTAACCAAAGGTGTGCCAACTAATTTAGCCTTGTCCTTATTAAACTTGCTGAGTAACTTCTTCACATACTCTCCATATAAGAGTTTCAACATGCCTCTGACTCTATCTTTGATAATCCTCATGGCAAGGATTTGTTTTGCATCTCCCAAATCCTTCATTGTAAATTGCTTAGACATATGCTACTTCAGATTACTGATCTCATCAATGCTGGAGCTTGTAATAAGCATGTCATCCACATAAAATAGTTGAATAATATAAGAATTGTCAAATTGTATGACATAGCAACAATGGTCTGCCTAACATCTGATGTACCCTGCATTATGCATAAAATTATCAAATTTCTTGTACCACTGTCTAGGAGCTTATTTCAGGCCATACAAGCTCTTCTTCAGCCTGCGAATTGAATCTTCTGTTCCCTGCACTACAAACCCCTCAAGCTGATGCATGTAGATGTCTTCTTTAAGGTCTCCATGAAGAAAGACTTTCTTCGCATCTAAGTGCTCAAGAAATAAATCTTTGGTAGCCATCATAGATAGTACCATTTTCATGGCTGTGAGTTTCACCACAGGAGAAAAGATCTCAGGGTAATCAATGCCCTGCTTCTGCTAAAAGCCTTTTACAATAAGTCTAGTCTTATACCTCTTACTACCATCATGCTCAATTTTCACCTAGTACACCCACTTGTTGTGTAATGTCTTAATTATTAACAGAAGTTTTGCCAACTCCTAAGTCTAATTCCCTAGCTGGGAGTCCATCTCTTCTTTCATGGCCAGCTCCCACTTGCTAGAATTTTCATCTTGCAGGGTTTATTTTTAACTCTGTGGTTCTCCACCATCTTTTAATAGAATGAAATTCAAAGTTGGTGAGAAAAGCTGAGTATAACGTCTAGCACTGATTGGCCTGAAAACTGTAGCTATAGAAGTGGAAGACTCTGAAACTGACTACAAAATAATAGGAATGGGTGCACTAGACCCACTTTCCTTGTCACTCACATCTCTACATTGCACTGTGACCTCTGGTAGGTCATCAAACCTTACAACTTCAAAAACTGTACTAGAAAAATCCTTGTACACAATCTTCTCATTAAAAATCAAATTCATGCTTCTTATGATCTTCCGATCCTGATAATCCAGAAACGATAGCCAAATACGTCGTCTTCATAGCCAATGAAAGAAAATTTTTTTTACTTAGCCTCAAGTTTTCTACGAGTAACATGATTAATAAGAATATAAGAGAGACAACCAAAAGTTTTAAGGCGAGAAAATTTAACTTCTTTCTGGCTCCAAACCTCCTCAGGCAATTCACAATTTAATGGAATAGAAGGCCCCCTGTTGATCAAGTAAACTACGGTGCTGACCACATCTTCCCAGAAAGTTGGTGGTAGTCTGACATGCATGCTCATTTATGGTCTTGTTCATATGTTTTGCAACACCATATTTCTGTGATGTCCCAGAAATGTTCTTCTCCATTATGATATCCTGAGCTGCACAATACTCATTGAACCCCCTATCAATGTAATCACCATTATTTTCAGACCAAAAACATTTTAATTTTAAGTTTGTTTCTGCCTCAACCATGGCCTTTCATATTTTGAACACATTAAATACACTAGATTTATGCTTCAAAAAATAAACCCATGCCTTTCTGTTATGGTCATTAATGAATGTGACATAGTAATGAGAACCTCCAAGAGATGCCACTGGAGAAGGTCACCACACATTTGTTTGTACAAGATCCAGTTTTTCTGTCTTTGGAAACTGACCTTCTTCTATTTTCCCATAAGGCAACTCTCACAGATTCTGAGATTAACTATCTTCAATTCTGGTAGGTTCCCTCTAGACTGAAGTTCTTTGATACCTCTCTGACTCGTGTGGCCAAGCCTGTAATGCTATAAATCTGTTATGCTCCCTGCAATGGTAGTATCAACACTGTTAATTAAAACAGTAGTCATATATATTGTATCCGTTTTCTTACCACGAGTAGGACCATTGCCCCTTTTGTGACCATCTAGGTGCTATCTGAGAATACTACTGAATGACGGCACTCATCGAGCTTCCCAACAGAGATGACGTTTTTCCTTAACTCAAAAATGTGTCTGACCTTTTACAAAGTCCATTTGTTCTTGTTAGGGATTGCAATTTCTATTTCTCCCATCCCCATCAAGTTCAATGCTTCTCCATCAACCAAACACACCTTCCTAAAGTCACCTAGAACATAATTTCACATTAACTACATGTGGGAAGATGTATGAAAAGAAGTCTCTGAATCCAGTATTTAATCATCAACAAAACTGTGAACTGCAAGCAATAGTGCATCATGTACTTCTTCAGTTACAAAATTAGCACTGATGTTCTCTATCTTCTTAAGATTTTTACTGTTCTTATTTATGTGGCCAGTGATACGCCTAAAATATATAGTGTTTTTAGAAACATTTTTATACCTATTTTTTTAGATATTGCGCTTTAATAGAAGATATTTTTGTGTTTTTCTTTCAAGTACATGTAAAAAGGTGAAAAATGCTTAAAGGAGTGAAAAAGGATCAAATTTTGAGCAAATAGGTGAAAAATGTGCAAAAGTGTTTTGAGCGCCAGATCCGACGCATAAGCGCCAATTAAACAAAGAAGGCTGCGCCAAAATGCCAGAGTCTCACACTTAAGCGCCAGTGGCAGTTATTGGATGAGTAAATTTGGCTTTTGTGAATTTTGAAGAGGTTTTTGAGGCACCTATTGGCTTAATAGGTGGTTACAACCACCATGGATGAAAATTATTGTGAAAGTATGCATCTCTTGGGGAAATACATCGAATGAAGACACATTTTGAAGAGATACCAATGCACCTTTTGGAGAATTATAAAAGAAGGAAGCTTGAAACTTTGAAAGGAGTCCTAAAAGTACTGGGAAAGTTTTGAAAGTTCTAAAATTGGGGAGTTAGTTGGAGATATTTTTAGGCACCACATATTTATCCTTTTTTATTTTAGTTTTATATTGAGAGTATTGCAAAAGAGAAGAGATTCAAAGGAACATTAAGAATTTGGTGGAGGACTTGAGATAAGTTTTTATCTTTCATTTTAGGCTACTTTTGGTTTTAATTAAGACTTGCTGTTTGTTTGACAATGATTTATACTTTTAACTAAAGTGTGGTTTTATTTTCTCCATGGATTCTAAGTAGTTTTCTTTACCTCTCTTCTTAAAATGATAAGTAATTAAGTAATGGATGGAAGTTGTAGAGAGTATTGATCTTTAATGTTGGAAGAAGTTGTGATGATTTAAATCCATGTACATCATTTACTTCTTGATTTGGCCAATCTAGATGTTAAAATTTGCTGTGAGAACATGTAAGAACCGGGCTGGTACTGTCTCAGTCAACAACTGGAAAGAATCACATGAGGTTGTATGAATGAGAATGTAGTTCAAATGATTGAGTGAAACTTAATAGGGAAATATTCATTGAAGGGTGTAGAGTTAGAGGACTTTAAAATGACGGGTTTAAGCACCCACTTAGTTTATTATTTTAGGTTCTGATACGAGATGTTAGCCCCCAGGTGGAGGGAATAGAGGGAACTCTAGAGTGAGAGCTAGTATCTTCCATGCCTAGCCAGTCCTCAGAACTATTCAAACTTTAAATTAGCCAATGTTCTTTATAGCATTTCTAGTAAGGGTAAATAATATTATTGCTCCTATTTAGTAAAAACACAATATGCATACTTCCACAACAAAATCCCTATACTTATTACTGATTCATGATAAGAAGAAATATATTTTCATATTTGGCGCTTTTCCTCTACAAAAACTGAAGTTCTTTTTTATGTTTGTTCTATTTTTTTCAAAATATTAAAATTACCAAAAATATTTAAAATTTCTTTACTGTGAAAACATCTTTAGTTTAAATAATTTTCTTTTTAAAAATAGAAAGTTTTTCAAAAGGTGCATATTGCATATATTCCCTGTGGGTTTGATATTCATGTCTTAATCAAAAAGTCCTATATTACTTGATAATGATATGTATACTTGCTAGTATCCCAACATATATAAATTAAAAGTTAAATTCTTGTTTTTCTTCAAGATCAAGTTTTTGGTTTTGTTGCAAAGTAAGGAAATATAAGTGAAAAATATAATCAGAATTATTGTTATACGGTTGCATATAAGCAGTTTCAGGATCAAGTTTTTGGAGCCGTTGCCGGGGAAGTGAAGTAAAAATTGTAAAGAACCTATTGATTTAAAAAAAAAATTTATTTTTAGAAACTCTTATTTAAACTTTAAGTTATTGTATTTTATTTTGTGTGTGTTTATTTTTATTTTATTTTATGTTAGTGTATGTGTAGTTCGGTTCTGAAGGACTAGTGCCCTACGATTCTGAATTAGAGAGAACTATTACAAAAATCAAAAAAAAAAAGCTTGAAAAATCCAAAAAAATTACAAAAATGGCAAACCAAAATGTTCAAAATGCTGAAATTCATCAAGAGTTTAGACCTTTAAGAGATTATGCCAACCTTACTGTAGATAAACTTCATTGTAGTATTCAAAAACCTACTGTAGTGGCTAATTCATTTGAGCTTAAACCTGTTATTATTCAAATAATATCAAATAATCAGTTTGGGGGATCACCAACTGAAGATCCAAATTTACATCTTGCCAATTTTCTAGAATTGTGCGCTACATTTAAATATGATGGTGTATCAGATGATGTCATAAGACTTAGGTTATTTCCTTTCTCATCGAGGGATAAAGCTAAGATGTCGTTGAATTCATTAGCACCTGAATCTATTAGAACTTGGGGTGATTTAGCACAAAAATTCCTTGCTAAATGTTTTCCACCATCAAAACTGCAAAGCTTAAAAATGATATTAGATCTTTTAATCAGTTTGAAGGGGAATCTATTTATGAAGCATGGGAAAGATTTAAAGAACTCTACTATACCAGATTGGTTAATAATTCAAACCTTTTATAATGGATTAATTGGTTCTCTTAGATTTATTATTATACCATATTGGTTAATAATTCAAACTTTTTATAATGGATTAGTTGGATCTCTTAGATCAATTATCCGAGATTGGTTAATAATTCAAACTTTTTATAATGGATTAGTTGGATCTCTTAGATCAATTATCGAACTGCTAGTGGTTTAATGATGTCAAAATCATTTCATGATGCTTATGCTTTAATTGAAGAAATGGATACCAATAACTTTCAATAGCCTTATGAGAGGGTGAATCCTAAGAAAGTAGCCAATATTCATGAATCTGTTGCATTTAATATATTAGCAAATCAAGTTGCTGCAATTTCAAGAAAGTTAGACAAATTTGGAATGGAATTTTCTCAACCAATTTCCATGACTAAAGAGAATTCTTTAGGCCAAATGGTAGAATCTCAAGCATCATTAGAAACTTTGAATGCCATAAATAATAAGTAGAATAACCCATATTCAAATTATTATAACCCAGGTTGGAAAAACCATCCCAACTTTAACTAGAATAATAATTTGAATGGTAATAATCAGTAATGGGGGAACAACCAAGTAAACCCATTGGGAAACTGGAGCAATCAAATGAATAATAGTTATAGATCTACTTATCCTCCAGGTTTCAACAGTAATACACAATTTAAGGAGAAGAAGTGGTGTTACAAATGGAAAATCAATTACAAAGTCATGGAGCTACAACTAGAAATATTGAGAATCAACTTGGTCAAATAACAAATTCATTAAGTAATATATCCCAAAGAACACTTCCTATTAATACTGAATCAAATCTAAAAGACCAAAATAAAGACCAAGTAAAAGCCGTTCAACTTAGAAGCGGAAGAGAGTAGGAAGGTAGGGTTAAAAAAAATTGAAGTAGAGAGAGAAGAAATTGAAGAATCAAAAGAAGGCACTCCAAAAGACTCTGAGAGACTTATTTCTCTGCTAAAAGTTGATTTGGAAAAACCACCACCTCCATTTCCTCAGATACTTCGTCAGTAGAAGTTGGATAAGCAATTTTCAAAATTTCTGGAAATATTTAAGAAGCTTACAATTAATGTCAACAAAAGTTGGATAAGCAATTTTCAAAATTTCTGGAAATATTTAAGAAGCTTATAATTAATATTCCTATTAGTTAAAGCCTTTGAACAAATGTCAAGCTATGTAAAGTTTATGAAGAATATTCTCAATAGGAAAAAGGATGTTTGAAGATAATGAAACTGTTGCACTTAGTGAGGAGTGTAGTGCTATAATTCAGAAAATACTTACTAAAAAGCTTAAAGATCCTGGCAGCTTTACAATTTCATGTGCAATAGAAGAGATTTTATGGCAAATCTTTATGTGATTTAGGTGCAAGCATTAAACTTATGCCATTATCAATATTCAAAAGATTAGGATTGGGAGAAATACCCCCTACTACTGTAACTCTGCAGTTAGCACATTGTTTGATAACATACCCTAAAGGAGTTATAGAAGATGTCCTAGTGAAAGTGCATCAATTTATCTTTTCTGTTGATTTTATTGTGCTAGATATGAAGGAAGATAAAGAGATACCTATCATTTTGAGGAGACCTTTCCTAACCACAGGAAGATCAATGATAGATGTGCAGAAAGGGGAATATCAATGTGCGTTAATAATCAAACTGCTACTTTCAATATTTTAAGATAAATGAAATATCCTACAAAAGCTAAAGTTGATGAATGTTATAGGACGGATGTTATAAGATATCTAAGTGAATGTCATTTTGAAACAACTTATGAAGAAAAATCTGTAGAAAAAAATTTGGAACACGAGCAAGAAGAGGAATTAGATCGATGTAAAGAGCTTTTTAAGAAAGATTCAAACTAACTTTGAGAAAGTTTTAAAATTTTGGACAAAATAGACAATGATAAATCATTTTGTCCATCAAGCAAAAAACCTCCAGAACTTGTGTTGAAGTTACTTTCTGAACATTTAAAATATGTCTTTTTAGGAGATTCCTCTACTTTACCAGTTATAATTTCCTCAAAGTTAATGATGGAATAAGAAGAAAGGTTGATGAAATTTTAAAAAATTTTAAGAAAGCCTTTGGATGGACAATTGCTGATATTAAATGAATCAGTCCTTCAATTTGTATGCATAGATTTCATATGGAAGAGAACTGCAAACCCAGGGCTAATCCTCAAAGGAGAATGAATCTTGTTATGAAACAAGTTGTTAAGAAAGAAATTTTAAAGTGGTTAGATGCTGGAATTATCTACCATATTTTAGATAGTGCATGAGTTAGTCCAATTCACTACGTTCCTCAGAAAGGAAGAGTAACTATAATTGTGATGAGCCTAATGAGTTAATACCTGCCAGACAAATTACAGGGTGGCAAATAAGCATTGTTTATAGAAAATTAAATCTTTCTACTAGGAAAGAATATTTTCCATTACCCTTTCTAGATCCAATGCTAGATAGACTAGCTTGGCATAAATACTTTTGTTTTCTAAATGGATATACTGGTTATCACCAAATACAAATATCTCCTAAAGATTAAGAGAAAATAACTTTTACCAATCCTTATGGTAATTTTGCTTTTATAAGGATGCCCTTTGATTTATGTAATGCCCCTACTGTATTTCAAAAATGTATGATGACAATTTTTTTGTGATTTAATTGAAAAAGGGATTGAAGTATTCATGGACGATTTTTTAGTGTTTGGATTTAACTCATGTTTAAAACATTTATCTAAAGTTCTTAAGCACCGTGAAGAAACAAATTTAGTCCTTAATTGGGAAAAATGCCAATTTATGGTAGCAGGAGGAATTATATTAGGTCATCAAATATCAAAAAATGGTATGGAAGTAGATCCTGCTAAAATTCAAGGGATCGCTAATGTTAGGTCATCAAATATCAGAAAATGGTATGGAAGTAGATCCTGTTAAAATTCAAGTGATTGTTAATTTACCTTATCCAACAAATGTAAGGAAAATTAGGAGTTTTTTAGGACATGCTGGATTCTACAGGCGATATATTAAAGACTTTTTAAAGATTGCTAAGCATTTATGTCATTTACTAGAGAAAGATGCAATTTTCAATTTTAATGAAGAATGCCTAAATGCTTTTAATGTATTAAAAAAAATTAATCACTGCACCAATTATAGTTTCACTAAACTGGGCAAAACCTTTTGAATTGATGTGTGATGCTAGTGGTTATGCTATAGGAGATGCTTTAGGACAAAGATATGATTAAATTTTCAAAGTAATTTACTATGCTAGTAAAACTCTTAATGAAACTCAAATCAATTATACAACAACTGAAAATGAGTTATTAGCAATAGTATATGTTTTTGATAAATTTAGATCATATTTAATTGGAACTAGAGATATCAAAGTGGCTCGTTGTTCACGAACAGCTTGTGTTTAGCACGTTAAGAAGCTTGTCTTGGACTCGTTCGCTAAGTTAACGAATCGAACATGATCAACACGAATAAATATTTGTTTGTTTGTGTTTGGCTCATTTTGTCTTGAAATACTACCAATCAATTATACATATATATATATATATNGATTAAACTCATGACTGCAAAGTTAAAAACCATACACTCTACCAACTTAAGCTCAATGTACTTAATATTTTAATTTAAAATATAATATTATTAACATATAATTTTTCTCAATAAAATTTTTTAATAATAAAATCATCATATCAATAGGTGATTTTGAGTGTTGACATGCGAAGAAAAATCACTACTTCAAGGAGCGATTTTGTCGTTCATGCGGCAAAATCGCTGGTTGATGTTGCGATTTTGTAAAGTAAAATAATGATTTTATAAAAATGCTATTTTTAAAATTTTGTCAATACTTTTCCCCGGGAAAAAAATATTACATCAGTACTTCACACGTAGAGCTACGTGCGGAGTCCAATGAAATTACACCGTGGAGGTGATCGACCCGGTAACACAAGAGAATATTCCACTCGTGTTATTCAAGTGTCATTGTTTTATTCATGTGTTATTGTGTGTTATTCAAGTATTATTGATGTGTTATTGTGTTATTATAACACCGAAAATATTCTCAGAACACAATAACGCTTGAATAACATACAATAACACCTGAATAATACATTATAACATCTTTATAACACAAGGGAATATTTCTCGTGCTACTGGGCTGATCACCTCAACGACGTAATTTCATTGGACTTCGCACGTAGCTTTACGTGTGGAATCCTGATGTAATATTTTTTCTTTCCTCGGTCTCTCACACACACGAACGATTGGTTATGTGGTTAGAGTAACAAAGAAAATTTCATTGCGTCAAACTGAGAAGCGAGGATTATTAATTCACTTCCTCTTGTAATAAAGAAATAGATAAAAGAGTAGAGGAAATGATAAAAAGAAAAAAAATGAAGTTGACACACACACACACATCTAAGAAGCTAGATGTGTCTAAAATAACCAGTAAATAGATATTGGCTAGTAAATGAGCTTATGTATTATCCAAAAATAGTCTTATCAAACTTTGATAAATTTGGGCAGTCAAATTGGTTCTTAATTGACATGAAAATATCCCTAATTTGTATCATTTTATCTTAAATATTTGTTAATAGAGCCGACATGTTTTCTGGCCATACTTTCTCTTCAAGATTGGTTATGTGGTTAGAGTAGCATAGAGAATTTCATTGTGCTAAATTGAGAGGTGAGGATTATTAATTCACTCCCTTTTTCTAATAAAGAAATATATAAAAAAGTAGAGGAGATGATGAAAAGAAAAAAAAAAGTAAATGAAGTTGATTATGGAACTCTATTGTCTTCTTCAGATGTCATTCATATTTTTTGTTGTTACCATGATCAATAGCACCATTGTCTTGCACAATGTGTCACCAATTACTATTATGAGCCTCTATTGTAATATTTTCTTAATAATACATAGCTTTTTTAAAATGCTTCAAATAGTAAAATAAAATAAAATAAAATGATGATAATAATAATAATAATAAATTTATCAATCTCTTTTTTTAGGTTAGTGTGCCACACTACTAAAGTGTGGTAACTATTTTACCAGGGATAGGGAGTTGAACAGTGAGATCCTGTTTTAGGTGGGTCTCGTTAGTCATAACTCTTTATAACATAGTGCAAATCCTAACAAAAGCATAAAAATTAAAATATATTCCCAAAATGTCAATAAGTTGAATTGGAACCACCTATTGTTAAAAGTTATACCTTAAACTTAAAAAAATTAAAACTCAAACATAATGTCCAGGCTCATTTAAGACTCAATAAGTTGAATTGGACATTATGTTTGAGTTCCTTAAACTTAAAAGTTATACCTTAAACTTAAATGTCCAGGCTTTGTTCAATAGGGTTTCATTTAAGTTTTAATATTCTTTTCAGTTTTTAGGGGTTTAAATTTAGGTTGCTTTAAACTTTTTAGTGATTTTTTTTTTCTTTTTTTTTTGTTTGGGATGACCCGTTTAAGATCCTATAGTTCCATCATTCCAGGCTCATTAGGGTTTGCAATTTGATTAGTCACAAATGATTAGAAGGTATTTTATTAGCAATCATGGGTTGCCTCCTTTAAAATACCTTCTCAAACCTATTTGCACTTTGTGGTTTAAGTTTAAGTTTTAGTGGCTTTTATGGTAAATTTTATGTCATTTTGTTTGGGTTGGTTTGTAGTTTGGCTCAAATTGTCCTCGGTTGAGGCTAAGTGTGCTTTTGTTCTCGAACGAGAAGTCAAACACTCTTTAACCTTCAGTGACCTATGTCTACATTGATTATTTATTAGTTCATGTTAGGTTGAACTGATCTTGGATGAGTTTCTTACGTAATCCTAGTGAACCTGATTTAGGTTGTTTTTCCCACATATTATCTTTAAACTTGTAAGTCAACCAAAGTTTAATAGGATTGACATAGATTGGCCTAATTTGATTGGAGTCAAACTAGTCTTACTTGGTTTAGATTGGCTCGAGGTGAGCCAAATCAAATCAAGTCAGGTTAACTCGGGACCAAACCGGGTTGAGCTGGACTGATCCGAGTTAAACCTCTTGGTTGAATCAAGTTTAAGGTAAATTAGACTTGATGAAGTCTAAGTTTATTTAGAGTTCAGTTGTCATTTTTTAATTCTAACTTGGGTTAGTCTTAAATCAATCCTTGATCATACTTGGTTTGAGACTTAAGCTAAGCTTGAAATTGAGTCTCAAATCGAGTCGATTTGAGTTAAGTCTGTTAGATCAGAGGAAAATTTGATTTGGGTTAACTTGAGTTAGGGTTGAATAGCTCAATAAGTTGATTTAAGTTGGGTTAACCTAAGTTAAGTCGCGTTAAACTAATGATTCAGTTGAATTGGTTTAACCCGAGTTAGGTCAGGTTGACCCGATGGTTCATTTGAATTGGGTTAACCTAAGGAAGGTCCGAACAACCCGATGATTTAGTTGAGTTGGGTTAATCAGAGTTAGGTCGGAGTTAACCCAAGTTAAGTCTGATCGACCTGGTGATTCAGTTGAACTAGGTTAACTTGAGTAAGGTTGGGTTAAGCCGGTGATTTAGTTGAACTGGGTTAATGATTCACCTAAAAATAACATATGCTCTACCAGACTGATTAATCATTCAAAATTTTTATAATGAGTTAGTAGGATCCCTTAGATTTGTCATTGATACTGCTGTTGAGGTTCATTAATATCTAAACCATTTGTTGAAACCTATACTTTAATTGAAGAGATGACTACAAACAATTTTCAATGGCCCTTTGAAAGGGTAAATCCAAAAAAAAGTAGCCAGCATTCATGATAATGATGTTATCTCAATGGTTGCGTCTCAAGTTGCTGCATTATCTAGAAAAATAGACCAAATTGGAATGAATTTTTTTCAAACACCTCATGTGATTGAAGAAAAGTTATTAGGACAAATAATTGATTCTAAAACTTCATTAGAAAATATGAACTCTATTAATAGACCTAAAAACTCCTATTCTAATTATTACAACCCAGGTTGGAAAAACCATCCTAATTTTAACTGGAACAACAATTCTAGTGGTAGAAGTCAACAATGAGGGAACAATCAAGTAAACCCACTAGGAAATTAGAACAACATGAGTAGTACTAACTATAGACCTACTTATCCTCCTAGATTTATTAGTAACCAACAAGTTAAGGAGAAAAAAGTTGTGCATAGAAGAAGTGATGTTACAAATGGGAAATTAATTACAAATTCAAAGTGTCGTTATTCAAAATATTGAGAATCAATTGAGACAAATTGTTAATGCACTTAGCAATAAGTCTCATGGATCACCTCTTACTAATGTTGAGATCAATCCTACAGACAAAAATAAAGAACAGAAACAAGTTAAAGATATCCAACTAAGGAGTGGAAAGGAATTAAATATTAGAGTTCAAAAAGAGATTGAAGTTGCGAGAGAAAATACTGAAACTGAAAACCTTGAGGAGACTATTCCTAAGGAAGTAGAATCACCTATCTCCCCAACTAAGATTAAGTTAGAAAGACCACCACCTCCTTTTCCTCAAAGACTTAAGCAAGAAAAGTTGGATTAATAAATTTCAAGATTTTTTGAGATATTTAAGAAGCTTACAATTAATAATTTGTTTGTAGAAGCTTTGGAACAGATGCCAAGTTATGCCAAATTTATGAAAGAAGTTTTAAATATAAAAAGAAGTTTGAAGATTATGAGATTGTTGAACTTAGTGAAGAATGTAGTGCAATAGTTCAGAAAAAGCTTCCTTAAAAACTTAAAGATTCTAGCAGCTTTACCATATCTTGTGCAATTAGAGAAAAATTTAGTGAAAAAACTTTATGTGATATAGCAGCAAGCATTAATCTCATGCCATTATCTATATTTAAAAGTTAGGTTTAAGAGAGATATCTCTCACTACTGTAACCCTACAATTAGCTGATTGATCTATTACATATCCTAAGGGGGTAGTAGAAAATGTGTTGTTTAAAGTGGATAAATTTATCTTCCTTATTGATTTCATTGTGTTAAATATGGAAGAAGATAAGGAAATTCCTGTCATTTTGGCGAAACATTTCCTTGCTATTGGGCGTGCTATGATAGATGTGCAAAAAGAAGCATAAACCATGGAGTTAATGTTCAATTACATTTAATGTGCTTAAATTAATAAAATAACCTGATAAAGGAAAAGATGGTAAATGTTACAGAATGAACATTGTTAAGCATTACCAAGAAAGATGTGAAGTCATAGCATATCAAAAAAGTTGAGATCATATCAAATCAAAAAGAACTAGAAAATAAAACTAAAAGTGATTTTGAAGATAAAACATATGAGCTAAAAACTGAGGATTCAAATTAATTTCAGGAAAACTTTGAAATTTTAGATACTACTGAGAATAGTAAACCTCTACTTCCTTCTCTTAAAAAATCTCCTGAACTTGAGATGAAAGTTCTTACCACTCATTTAAAGTATGCATTTTTTGGGAACTCATCTACATTACCTGCTATTATATACTTAGATTTGACAATAGAACAATAAGAAAAATTATTGGAGACCATGAAAAATCATAAGAAAGCGTTTGGATTGACATTAGCTGATATCTTAAGAAAGTCTTCTATTGAAAAACCTCCTGAACTAGAGATGAAAGTTCTTCCCACTCATTTAAAGTATGCATTTTTTGGGAACTCATCTACATTAACAGTTATTATATCCTCAGATTTGACAGCAAAGCAAGAAGAAAATTTATTAGAGACCGTGAAAAATCATAAGAAAGCCTTTGGATGGACATTAGTTGATATTAAAGGAATAAGCTCTTCAATCTGTATACACAAAATTTTAATGGAAGACGATCATAAGCTTAGGGTTGATCCTCAAAGGATATTCAATCTGATAATGGATGAAGTTGTTAAAAATAATTGTAAAGTAGTTGGATGAATGAATTATTTATCCTATTTTAGACAACTCATGGGTTAGTCCTATTCATTTTGTTCCTAAAGAAGAGGGGGTGACAGTTGTTGTAAATGAAAAGAATGAGTTAATTCTAATAAGACAAGTCAATGGATGGCAAGTTTGTATTGATTATAGAAAATTAAACACCGCCACTAGGAAATATCACTTTTCTTTACCTTTTATGGATAAAATATTGGATAGCCTCGCTGGACACTGCTCTTTTGCTTTTTGGATGGATATACTGAATACCACCAAATATCAATAGCTCCTGAGGATCAAGAGAAGACAACATTTACTAGTCCTTATGGAACTTTTTCTTTTAGAACAATGTCATTTGGATTATGTAAGGCACCTGTAACTTTTTAAAGATGTATAATGTCAAATTTTTGTGATTTAATTGAGAAAGGAATTAAAGTTTTTATGGAAAATTTCTCAGTTTTTGGAACCTCTTTTAGTTTATGTTTAGATCATTTAACAAAGGTTCTAAAATGCTGTGAAGAAATAAACCTTGTTCTCAATTGAGAAAAATGTCAATTTATAGTTGCAGGAGGAATCGTGTTAGGCCATAAGCTTTTTGAGAAAGGGATGGAAGTAGATCCATAAAAAAATCAAGTTAATGTTGAATTACCACCTCCTACTAGTATAAGAAGGGTAAGAAGTTTTTTTAGGACACGTTGGATTCTACAAGCATTATATTAAAGACTTTTCAGAAAATTTCAAACCTTTATGCCATCTTTTAAAGAAAGACACTAATTTTGATTTTAATGAGGAATTTTTGAAAGCCTTCAATTTATTAAAAGAAAAATTAATCACTGCATCTATTATTATTTCACCAGATTGAAAAAAACCATTTAAATTAATGTGTGATGCTAGTGATTTGCTATAGGGGCTGATTTAGGGCAAACATATGATAAGATTTTTAAAGTGATATACTGTGCTAGTAAAACCCTTAATGAAGCTCATATTAATTACACTACTATTGAAAAGGAATTATTAGCTATATTCTATGCTTTTAATAAATTTAAGCCTTATCTTATTGGAGTTAAATGTATTGTGCATAGTGATCATTTTGTTATAAAATATTTAATGATGAAGAATGATGTAAAACCACGATTAATTAGATGGGTCCTTCTGATATAAGAATTTGATTATCAAGTTGTGGATAGGAAGGGATATTGATAGTCAAATTGTTGATCATTTGTTAAGGCTTGAACATAAAAATAATGTTAGATTTAATGATAAAATTAATGAAAATTTTTCTGATGAACAACTTTATGTGATTAATGAATGACAAATTCCGTGGTATGCTGATATAGATTACTACTTAGTAACATTTTACCCTTCGAATTAGATAGCCATCAAATTAAAAAGTTTATGCATGCTGCAAAATTTTATTTTTGGGATGACCCTTATTTATATTAACAATGCAATGACTTAATTTTTGAAAGATGTGCAGCGTTAGAAGAAACCTATGAAATTATGCTAAAATTTCATAAATCAGAATCTGTGAGACATTTTGGGGTTGATAAAATTGCATTTAAGAATTTAAAATCTAAATTTTATTGACCTACTTTATTTAGAGATGTTAATACCTACATAAAATCATGTGATAGATGTCAAAGAGTAAGCAATATTTATAGAAGAAATAAAATACCCCAAAATTTTACTCTAGAAGTTTAAATATTTGATATTTGGGGTTTTGATTTTATGAGACAATTTATACCATCTTTTGGAAAAAAAATTATATTTTTATAACTGTGGTTTATGCTTCTAAATGGATTGAAGCAATTTTTGTACCTCGTTGTGATGTTAAGTGTGTTGCAAAATTTTTAAGGAAAACTATTTTTACAAGGTTTAGAATGCCTAGAGTAATCATTACAAATGGGGGAAGTCATTTTAAGAATAGAATATATGAAACATTAACTCAAAAGTACGGGATTAAACATATAATTTCCACAACTTATTATCCTCAAACCATTGGATTAGCAGAAGTATTCAATCGTGAAATCAAAAGAATTTTGGAAAAAAATGTAAATCCTAAAAGGACATATTGGTCTACTGGACTTGATAATGTATTATTGGCTTATAAAAGCGCTTAAAACCTATAGGAATGACACCACAAAGGCTCATATATGAAAAATCATGTCATTTGCCAGTTGAATTGGAGCATAAAGCTTATTGGGATATTAAAGAATTTAATTATAATTTGAAAGATGTTGGTGCGGAAAAGATTATTACAATTAAATGAGCTTGATGAGATGAGAAACGAATCTTATGAGAATGCCAAAATTTATAAAGAGAAAATGAAAATGTACCATGATCAGAGGATTATTAAAAAACTTTTTCAGCATGGATAAGAAGTTTTATTATACAATATAAGATTAAAATTATTTCCAGGAAAACTTAAGTCCAGGTGGTCAGGGCCATTTATTGTGGTAAGAGTTTATCCATATGGTGTTGTTGATATTAAAGATCCTAAAACAAAGAGAATAATTAAAGTAAACAGACATAGAATAGAAGCTTAAATAAGTGGAGACTGTCCTACATTTAAAGAGATCCTAGTGTTGGGTCAACCAAAGTAAAAACCTTAGATATTTTGAGCTAACGATGTTAAACCAAGTGCTTTGTGGGAGGCAATCCATAGTTATTGGTGTGGTTTGACTTGTTTAATGATTGTTGATATGATGAGTTTATGAAGCGATATTGAGTCTTACATGATTATGAAGACACAAAACATTAATTTATTGATGAAAATAAGGAGGGGACAAAAGAAATTTGAAGTTCAAAAAAGTTGATTTGGCGCTATAGCACCAGATCTGACACCGTAGTGCCACGGCTCGAGTAACTCCCCTTAACTGCCCAAAATTTGGTTTTCTACCTTCTTCTTCTCTATTCTTATTTATAAAATGATCTAGAATGAGAATGGATGCATCCCTTCACAACTCTAAACATTTTTGAGAGAGTAGAGAGTAGAAAATCCATACATAGAAAAGCAATGGAGAGTAGTAGTAATGGATGGTTTGAAGATAACAAGATGGTACATAAAGATGCTCAGACCTACTACAATGGATTTCTTGCAATAAGTCTAGAGCAGATTATGGATGAACCTAGAAAGATTGAAGAGGAGTTATCTCATCTCCACAACAATTTGAGTGACATGTATCATCAGTATGAGCACTTCGAGTGGCAGTTGAAACTTCAATTCAACCACATGTCATGCTTCTAAGATTACCAAGTAAGTATGTATAACAACAACAAATGGATTGATGATAAGGTAACTCAAGATTTTTCTCATGCTTCGTTCTACCATCTCTTTGATAGTACTTATTTTGAAGGAGAAAATGTGGGGGACAACATTCAGCTTAATTACTCTTAAGTGTTTTGTGAAAATCTTGTAGTATTGAGTGTTTGTTGTGTTGTGTGACGACTTTTTTCCTTCTTGTGGCTCTAACAGTTTTGTATGTTTGTCTATGTGTGTATTGATATCTAATTATGTCCATGTTATTTTGTATGTATTTAAATTTATAATTAATAAAAGAAAACAAGTTCTGTTCTGGTGTGAAAAGTTGGTCTTATGTATTTAAATTTGAAGTTGCACACTTAAATTTTGCAACGTGGATGAACTCAATAACTATTGAAATGGCCATTAAAATTGAAATATTAACGTATGAAAATTTTAGTTTTGCTTTTCTCTTTCAGAATATACAAAAATTTAAAAAATATGGACATGTTTGAATGGTGTCATAACATCACTATTGAGCGCTATAGCGCTACTCATGAGGCAAAACATGGCGACATAACATCATACCTTGGCGCTATAGCGTCGAACAGACCTAAAACTCATTTTAGTGCCAAACCAATCGGTTTTCACCATTTTTTCACCTTGGTTTGTCTCCTTCCTCCTCTATTTCACAACTTGCTCATTCAGGGCATGGATTTGTGCTTGATTGGCTTGGAGTTGAGGCTTCATAGTCTAAACTTCATCTTCTCTTGGTAAGATTAAAATTTTGGTATTAAATATTTTTAATTTTACCATGGATTTCTTCCACATTGTGGGTAGGCCGAAAATTTGAAATTTTGATGAAAGCAGTGAGAAATCCATGGATGAATGCTTATTTGGTTTAGAATGCGTTTGTTGGAGCCTTATGAAGTTATATTTGGAACTCATTGGAAATTTTATTGAATAATTTTAGGTTACACATGGTTCCTAAAATGAAGAGAGGTAGAGGACAACTTAGTTTTGATAGCTAGAGATTCTCTAGTTCTAAAGCTCAGGATAGATATGGAGATCTGCAATCCAAGAAATTGATTGCTGAGCGAAGTTTTCTTCATTCTGGGGGAACTATTGAATATCTGATTGCTGAAAAATAGTGGGAGAATTTTTTTAATTTCACTATTGTTGTTTTGATTTTTGTGGTTCATGAGTTTTATGCAAACATTCCTGATGAATCAGATGATTTAGTTTATGTTCGTAGGCAATATGTGGATATCAGCCCTATTCAGATCAATCATGTTTATCAACTATATAGTGTTCTTACCTTCTTTTATTTGGATTTCAAACCTTTTGAATATTGAATTGGATGAGATCATTGGGGTTTTGACTAATAGAAATGATGATTGGAAGTTAAAGAATGGACGCTAGGTAAACTTTTCATTTTTAAAGCTTAACATTCATTCTCGTGTATGATATTATTTTATTTATGGTAGACTGCTTTCAACTAACTATTTTAGTGAAGTAACTCGAGAAAGAGCCAATTTGAACTATTGCATTCAGATGAAGAAATTTATTGACATTGGCTCGAATATATACAAGAATATGATTAATTCTTTTAGGGGAGGAACTACTGTAGGTATGGGTTTCCCTTTCTTATTTCCATCATGTGCATTCAACATGGATTTAAGTATGAAATATGGGAGGAAACTTTACCACCCCATAAGCCTATTGGAAAAAAAACTTAAAATTTTATGGAAAACATACCAGTTCAAGATCTAAAAGTGAAGGTCCTGATATTCCTTCTACATCAACCTCTAGACCTTCCACTTCTGGTACTTCTTCACTAGATACTGTAATGGAGCAATTATTCATACAACAAGGAGAAATTTTGACATTACAGAATCACGTGAGGGGTTTAGAAGAATACAACAACAACAACAACAACAACAACAAAGCCTTAATCCCACTACGTGGGGTCGGCCACATGAATCCTTTTTCTCCATTGCGTCCTATTTAGTGTCATATTTTCATTTAGTTCTAA
>JXCR01141236.1:36560-64391 GCA_002079205.1 Phalaenopsis hybrid cultivar
TCCTTAGCCTTTTCTCCAACCCACTTAGTTTCTTGAATACATAAGATATTAATTTTCCTATGAATCATAATATCAACTAATTCCATTAATTTACCATTGAGAGTGCCTATATTCCAAGAACCTATCCTAATATTAGTTTCATTAGTTTCATGGACTAACTTCTTTACCCGCATTCGTCCGTAATGTGGGAACCCTTGCTTATTTAACACTACACCCGGGCGCCGGTATAGCGGCCCTTGCACACTTTTCACTGTATTCAAGCTATACAGCGCGTCGCTTCCAGGGGACGCCCTAGCACTTACACAATGATCAAAAGGATTCATGTCATGATTTTTTCGACAAGTTTTACGCTGGCTGTCGACTACCTAACGCAACTTACACAATGATCAAAAGAATACATGAACCATAATAATGAGTATATGCATAAGAGAGTAGAATTTGATATTTTTTATCAAGAGGATATGAAGTGATACATCAGTGGTGATCATTCAGTGGAATTTCCAAAATGTCCGAGTTTTACACCATATTAGAGAGGAAAGTTAGACAAGGCTGTAGATCTTGGTGGTGATGATGATGATGATGATGATGATGAAGATGATTAGGTTATTATTTTTCCTTTAATTTTGTTCTTGTATTTAGATTTTCTGTTGTTAGTTATTTATTGTAATTTTGTTGGAATGTTAAGATTGCACTTTATTTAGTATTATGGAGTACATTCGTATTGAACTGTTGTGTTGCACTTCTTTAGTTCTACTATTTTACTATTTACTTTTTGTTCCAGCTTTCATTATTAATGTGCTAGAGTAATTTTTAACTTTTGTTTTGAATGTTATGCATGTTAAATTTAGATTTACTGCTGCTTGGAACCTTTTTTATTACTTTTACTTGTAGTGTTCTCTTGCTTAGAACTTTTAAAATTTTATCTTTCTTCAGGCCTATTATGGAAATGTACTGCATTAAATTAATTAAAAATTTATATTTAGGGGAAGGAAGAAAAACTTTTTGAAACTAAACATTATTTGTCCTCAATAAACTGTATTTTTATAGTTATTTTAACATAACCTGTGGCATGTTGAGTTAGCTTTAGATAAAAATATTTTTGATTTTATAGATGTCATAGTAGACTTAAGTAAAATTTTTTAATGATAAAGGTTAGTTAAGGAGTTAAGATATTTAGTATAAGAGTATTAGATCATGCTTTTACTATTTAAAGTAAAGAAAATAACATTTTTAAAAATATTAAGGATCTTAGAATTTTACTTTAAAAAAAGGAGAATTGAGACTCTGTGAAAAATCCTTTTTAAAGCTAATACACATTTAGTAGTAAAGAATTGTGGGAAGTTTTTAAATTTAATAGAAGGATGGTGGAGTTTAAAATCATTAAAAGGCTATCCAGATATAGTAATCCTCATATAACATGAAAAGAAAAATAAAGGATTTAAAATGATCCTGGAAGAAAAAGAAAAGAAAATTCAAAAGTAAAAAAAAGCAAGAAAAAAGGAAAAATATGTGAGGAGAAGCTTGAGGAGATGCCTAATCAAAAAGTTGGCATCACTTGAATCATCTTAAGGAAAGGAACATATTTACATTTCTCAACTCATTTTTGAAGTAGTAGCATCCTTACTAGTAGAGTTATCATAAAATTCTTTTTTTCTTGTATTTTTATAAACATCCTTTGTATGAAAATTTACAAGTATTCTTGAAATGAATTGGAAATCAGAACTCTTAGACTTGATTATTAAATATTCTTACATTTTAGTTTTAACCTGATATTGACCTCACTTTTCGTTGAGGTTTAATTTTCCCTCTTTCGTAGCCTAAGATCTAGCCATGAGACTTTCCTACTGAATATTCTTAGAAAACTAGACATGGAACCCTTACCATTAGAAATTCTACACTCTTCTCTACTCAACTTGGAGTTTCACATATTAGTCCTATTCTCTAGCACTTAGTAGGTGGGGTCACTATGAGGGAAACTTAAGATGAGTCACCCTTAAAACTGTTGGACCTTTGGGTTGACCTTGGGTGTTGGTCTGGAGCTAGGACACTCACTACACTCATCTACACTCACAATCACTCACAACCCGAAACTCAAATTTCTAGCCTAGGTCTCTTGATCTTTTTGAGATACTCATGTAGATGGTCCCCTAAACCTACCAGCCCTAGGGCTATGGTTTAATTAACACCAGTATATAGAGGACCCAAAATGAGATTTTCTTTGGTCCATGGCTCATTTAGGGTGATTATTTACCCAATCCTATCAAAAATACCCATCTTGGCCTTTTGCCCCTAAACACCCCCAAATTACCTAAACACCCTTGAAACCCTAAACTTTGCCAAAATTCCCAAGTTTGCCCAAAATACCCAAATTTGATCAAAATTCATTTCAAAACTTTTGAAAATCTCCAAACACCCAAATTACCCAAAATCTCCAGAAATGACCAAATTACCAAAATACCCCTCCATAGCCCAAAATTCCAAAACTTTCAAAAATTTTTAGAAAATCTCAATAAATTCAAAATCTTCCCAATTTCATTTTTCTCAACTATCACATGACCCAATTTGGCCAATTTGACCATCTTTAACCAAAACCCCCAAATTTGCCTTTAAGGGCCCAAATTTCCCCAAATTCAACTCAAATGTCCATCAATTTGATCTCAATTGACCCCAATTCCAATCCTAAACTCAAATTAACTTTTTATATGGCCAAAATAAACCAAATACAAGCTTAATTGGCCCATTATTTGAGCCTAATTTTTATTTAGGTCAAAACCCCAATTTTGACCAATGAATTAATCCCACCAAATTGAACCCATATCCTAGTCAATTGACCACAATTAATGTTGAAAAATATTTATAACATTCTTATAAATCAAAATAAACCATCAATTGGCCTTGGAAAAGCCTTAAATCTATTTGATTTTGGCTTGAATCCAAAATTCCCAAATTTAGCCCCAAATTGGCTGTCCCCAAATTTCACCCAATTTATATTCTTAACCTCCAAATTGGCATCCAATTCATGTTGAAAACTCTTCATGGGATCCCTATTGACCATTTACACTAATAAATTTGGACTTAGCCCAAGGCTAACCGAAGCTAGACCCAAGCCTAGCCCAACATGACCAAATTGAATAAAATTCAAAATTCCTTCAAATGACCCTTCAATTGAGCTCAAAATCACTTCCATCCTTCACCAAAGTTGTTCCTTATGATCATCTACACCAAATTCAACATTTATTTGGGCCAATTGACATGGCTAGCCTAGACCAAACCCAAGATTTGGTCATTTACACCCACTTGGACCCATGTATTAAATGTGACCTAATCACCCTAAAGCAACCAAATTAACTCCACCGCAACCATTAGTTGACCCCTAGGGCTGAGCCAAAACCACTCTAACCACCTAAAACTATGCCATGGACCATAGGTCCCCCAAATTAAGGGATCTTATTCCCAAAAATACACATGCTTAAGATATCTTTGCCAAATCAAAACACATTTGCATTAAATTGTTGTGATAGATTCCTCTGAATGCCCTGAGCACCTAGCCACCTCCCCCTGGCTGGACGGCCAGCCTAGTGGCCGAAAAAGCTCAAAACCAAGAGCCACCCCAATGGGACTTCACGCAAATCAAGCCTAAAGGCCAACTCAGCCAAAATGAGTTGTAGAGATCCTCTGCCTTCCACCTAAGCACCACATTACACCTCCTAATTGGCCATGACAGCCACCATAACCCGATTTTTATAAAAGGCCACCTCCACAGCCATTAAACCAAGTGCTGAAATTTTTTTGGAGAGAGTCCATGAAATCACACACAGAGCCTCTTTGTGACCTCCTCAGTGCAATCCAACCACAACATTGCCCTGAATCTCCTTGCCGGAGTTCAATTTTGAGCTCGAAACCTTGCTGAAAACCAGGACAGAGCTCAATATATCTCCATAGTCCACCAAACCTAAATTAACTTCACCCACACCTTCATAATAGTGAAAGAGGAAGAAGCCCCATCAATTTCCCCTTCCACAGAGCCCTTAGTATAGACTTCAATCAACACCCAAAATCGGTCTATATCAAAATCACACCTAGGCCTTACACCACAGAAAGAGGCTTAATCCTTAGTCTGCTTGGGCCTTAACGAAAGTGTCGAGCTCCTCTGATTGAAGCTTCTCTTCTCAGAG
Organism: Phalaenopsis hybrid cultivar; assembly: GCA_002079205.1. Lineage (NCBI taxonomy): Eukaryota > Viridiplantae > Streptophyta > Magnoliopsida > Asparagales > Orchidaceae > Phalaenopsis > Phalaenopsis hybrid cultivar. The sequence continues at coordinate 40,736 of JXCR01141236.1, forward strand.
CAAAGGTATAAAACTTCTCCTCCTCCCGAGCCTATTTTGATTCTCCATTTTCTTAGGCTTGATTTCATGATACATTTACCATATGAATGTGTTCGTCTCACTTAGACGAGCATTTAAAAAAAATTACTTAATTTGGTTGAGAAATGAGAGAGATCTCAAGTCTCAAAGGTGGACGGTTCTAGGCCTAAGCTATCAGGGACGATGACCACGCACCATCCGATCGCACGTGTATCAAATGGACGGCCAAGATAAAGCCGGACATCGCTTCAGAACATAAACTGTGGGCCGAATCGGGCTGAGGTGGATGTTGGCATCGAATGGGAGCACGCCACGTGGAGTTTGGAGCTGCCTAGGATCTACATGGTGCCGCACAGTTTAAATAGATAAATAGGAATTTTTCATATTTATTTAAATACCCCTAACTTCAAAAATTCATATCTTGGTGTAAAAAAATCACAAAAATAAAATAAAAATACTCACTTTCTCAGTGAATAGAGGAACATGATGCGGAATAAATTTCAAGTCCATTTGAAGCATATTTTATTTTTAATTAATTAAACACTGTTTTGAATCATTTGATTCTCCATGCATATTGACACATCACCTTGGCTTGAAATTTTGACATGTTGTAGCCTCTATGAAGGGAAACATCCTCTGATTTTTCCAAACTTAGAGGAGGTTCCTAGACAGAGATCCATATTTTTTAAATTTTTGCACATTATTTTTTTAAAATAATCATGGAAATTAGCATGTTAATTAGAAAATTCCAAGAAAATTTTAGAAGGTCCACCATAACTAAAGTAGCTTTTGGAAATAATTTCATGGGTCAAGTCATTTAAAATGTACTTAATTTTTATGAAAACTAAATCATTTAAGATAATTAATATTGTAAAATATAAACATTTAAATGACTTGATTTTTAATCTCCACTGTGGTTCCTGATCCAAAGAACTCACCATAGAAATTTCAAAATATTTTGAGTTCATTTGATAACTTAAGTTGATTTTTAAAGATAAACATAACTCTTGGCATTTAAATGATTTTTTAAAAATCAAATTACAACTCAAAAAATTATGAAACTTAGTTTTTTGAGTTTTCTGTGATCAGAGGTATTTTCTAAAAATAAAATAATATTTAGAATAAAAACTTGATTTTTTAACCTATTTTAAATATTTAAATAATTAAAAATCCCTAAATATCACAAAAATAATAAAACTCATAGAAATGTTTTAAATTGCTTCCAAGCACTTAAGAACAATTATAAATTTTTTTTGTGGTTTTCTAAATAAAGATATTGAATTTTAAAGCTTAAAAATGATTTTTAAAGGCTAAAAATGAGTTTTCATTAAAATAACTCCAATAAATGATATAAAATTTAGAAAAAATATAAAATCTTCTCCTCTGAGTTCTTTGACCTCAGGGAGACTTTTCAAAAATACAAAACTTAACTTTCTCAATTTAAAATATTTTATATTTAATAAATACCCCAAAACTTAAAATAATTCTTAAAATTCACATAAAATTCAAAAAATCATGAAATTTGGTCCAAGGCTTCTCTGGTCTAAAGATACCTCCAGTAAAAATTTCAAGGGATAAGGATTTAACTTGTTCAAGTTAAAATTTTTCTTTGAAAAATCCTATTTTTGCATGAAAATAATTATATAAATTAAATTAAATTTTGCAAAATCACATTTTCTCCTCTGATGTCTTAATTGACCCATGAAGGAGGTGGAATAAAAATTTCAAAGTCATTTGAATTAAATTTGACAAATTATGAAGTGATAGAGCATTAGGGACAAATGTGTAATTTTGGAGATTTAACCTTAATTAACATTTAGGCTTAATTCAAGGAGGGAAATGGGTAACCTCTGTTCTTAATCAATTTATTTGTTGTTTGAAACATAATGTGTTAATTGGTAGAAACCAATCTCTCTTTCTTAATTGGAAAAGATAAGTTAATAGATCTCTAAATGAGTAAAATTTGAAAGTTTATTAAAATAAAATGAATCTAGGATTTAGGGGTATGACTTTTGAAGTCAATAATTAATCAATTTAATACCCCTATTGTGATGTTCAAATAAAATCTAAATCATGAATCATGATCACCTAAAGCTTAACCTTTTTAAAACTAATTAAGACACTCACCTAAGTCTTAAGGGCTTATTAGTGACTTAGGCTAAATCAAATTTCATTTAAAAAAGGATTAGAAAAGTAAACATCATTTAAAATTAAAACATCTTTCAAACACTACAAGCCCAATCAGGGTTAAAATTTGGCTAAGTGTTCCAACAACACTAACTTGCCTTTTAAGGGTCTTCACCCACATAGGTTCCAAAATTAAATTACAGATGATAATTAACTTATTTCTAGGGATAATTGAGACATCAACGTTCACTGAGCATTAAGGGTATTTACAGGATGACTTATTAATAAACATAATAAGTTTAAAAGAACTCGAGATTCTCCACCAGACAGCGAGGGAGTACCACGGACCTGCTTCTTTCTCTAGATCTGTTGGATACCTCAAAGATCTACTAATCTTAATATGTTTTGCTTGGCAACATCATCCTTAACTAAATTCCTAAGGACCCACTAAGATATGACCTAAGGTTAGATAGGTCGTCAAAATTTTACTTCTCTGTTTCATATAAACTGCCTTAACATGCCTTTTAAGTTTCAGGTGGTGGAACGAGAAGACTCTCTCAGGTACGCTTTTATAATTTTCAGCGTTGAATTTCTTGTACTTTCATACTGTACTTTTATACCTGCAAAATTTGCATGCTAAACAACGATGCCACCCTGCATGAAAGCTAAAACTATCAGGATAGCCACAAAACCAAAACCAAAACTAAAATCAACCAAGATAAAATTCACCGCCACAATATTCAAAATATAACACAACTCAAAATTTAATCACAAACATCACATAAAACTACGACTTCAACTAAATTAAGATGTCTATATCGGATGATCGGGAATCCCTCGGAGGAGGTAACCTACAGTTGCTAACGAGGCTTCCAACAGTTTAAATGAAATTATGAAACTCATTAAGTTGAGTTTAGTAAGTTCATTTAGACTAAGTGAATCCAATAGAAAATAGTAGTGCCAGAACGAGGGAACCGTAGGATCCTAACCGGTGTCACTCTAATCAACTTTAATAAGCCCTCATAAAATTTAAAGAACTTCGACCATAAAGCCACCCGATTTAACATTATAACTTGATACACTAGAAAACTCAAACTCGTCGCGACAAGGAGCTTGGAGCTAACACGGTGAGCAACACAACCATCTTCAATAGCAAAACCTGTCCTCCCAAGCTAAACAAATCTTCCTTCCTTAGAATTAAATAAAAAAACATTAGGACTTTGAGGTTGCTTGCTTATGCAACGTAAATCCTCACCATATCTTTAGGCCTTTGTACAGCCCTGCTATACAATATAAACCTTAATTTGTCTTAGGATTCCGAGGTTGTCGTTTGTCATGACCTAAATCCTTACATCTTCCACGCTATTTGTGTGATCGTCTCACATGAATGTAAGCCCTAACTAATAAAATTGACAGGATGAAACACTTAAATTTTTCTCCTCAAAACTGAAGCCAAACATTAAGATGGCTTGGGAAGTCACCGGGGTTCTCTTATGGATCCATGACATCCCCTAGTTCTTCCTCCTTTGGATTCTACCATAAAATGTACTAAATTTGAATCAATCCCCTTTCGCACCTCTACGTCCGATCTCATTGAAGAGTCCTACCCTTTGAAATTCTTTGAGAATAATATTTCCTGATTTTTATCGAGAGTCTTCTTAGGTGACTTTGGTCATTTAAGATGTAAATATTTCATGATTTTTATCGAGAGTCTTCTTAGGTGACTTTGGTCATTTAAGATGTAATTAACTACTTTCTTGACTTTTATCGAGAGTCTTCTTAAGTGACTTTGGTCATTTAAGATGTAATTAACTATAGGCTAGATTTTTATCGAGAGTCTTCTTAGGTGACTTTGGTCATTTAAGATGTAATTAACTATAGGGGAATTTTTATCGAGAGTCTTCTTAGGTGACTTTGGTCATTTAAGATGTAATTAACTATAGGGGTACCCTTATATGAAGCATGTCCGAACCCAGCTTAATATAAACCCTATTTAATCTTTTATATTAAATACGAGTCTTCTTAAGTGACTTTGGTCATTTAGGATGTAATTAACTATAGGGGCTTTCCCTTATATTTCTTAGGTGACTTTGGTCATTTAAGATGTAATTAACTATATGGGCTTGCCCTTATAGGAAGCCCAAACCCAGCTTAATATAAACCATGTTTAATTCTTTATATTAAATAGGGGAACTTGTCGGCAAATACAAAGGTTTCGTAGACCAGACGGACGTCATACTTTTTTTATTTTAATTGATCGAGCCTCATCCTCAAGTCTTGTGTTTATCCTTCGGGATAGATACATGGTTTGAGGTATAGTACTCTTTCATTTAAACTATAAAAAATATGGGGTCGTAAAACTCACTGCCATAAGTTATAACTTTTCATGTAGTACAATGAGTTACTTGAGAGCAAGTAACGTTTAAGTATGGGGGAATTGATCCTCCTAAAAATAACATATTTTTAGTGTACATTTTATGCTCATTTTAAGCTTATTTTTTATGATATTGCACTTTAAAGGAAGGTATTTTGCATGTTTTGGCTTCAGGTACATGGAATGGACATTTGAAAAAGCTGAGGACAAAATGGAGCAAAAATGGAAGATTTTGTGTGGCGTCATAGCGTCAGGTATTGAGTGGGTTGGGCGTTATAGCGCCAGTAACCAACTTTCTAGAATATCCATTGAAATTGGCCGAATTTTGAACGGTGTTTAAAGTGAACCTTGGTTATTTTTAGTTATCTATTAATAGGGTCAAACTTTGGATGAAAAAAGAGTTTTTTGGGAGTGTTGGAGAGGACTTTTGGAGGGCTTGGAAAAGGCTTCTTGAAGATTCAAGTGTTTGTATGTGAGTGAGAGTTTTTTTTTTGTGTAAGAGTTTGGAGATTTGCTTCAAGGAAACTTCAAGATGTGCTTGGGGAGAAGACATAAGATAATTATTTTGTATTTGTGTTTAAGTTTTTGTTGTAAGACTTGACTTTCAATACAAATTATGTGTTTTTATTTTAACTCCAAGAATTTTGAGTAGTTCCCTTTCTTTGTCCTTACATATAGGAATTATTCTTGTGGGATGAAAATATTTTAAAGATCTCTTTTTACTTTTAAAACATTGGGATGACATTTTCATTGGTTCTTACTTAAATTTGCAAACTGACCATTTGTATTTTTAAATCTATTTAGAAACATAATGACCTGAGAGGATTATGATTTCAAAAATTAATGAGTACCAAATTTCATCTTAGGCAGAGCTATTGCGATCGCCTGAGGGGAGTGCAAATATATTGGGAGATAAGTTTTGATGGTCGTAAAATTAAAGTTTCTAGGGTGAGAGCCAAGATTCCTTTATCAATTTAGTCTAGCATTTGGATTTAAGGGTCCTTAGTAGGTCTTATAGAGAGGGCACAATGGGTAATCTGGAAGTGAGAAGCCAAAATCTACACAACACTACTACACAAGATGATGCAAAACTCTATGTTAGCCAATATTCTTTGCTAGCACCGAGACGGGGTAAAGAATAGGAATGCTGCTATTTGGCATAATACATCATTTTACTATCTTCATCATTCAAACTCTAAATTGATTAACATCTCTTTGCAAGGGAAAAGATCTTTTGATAACATTTTAAACTCTCTTTTAAACTTTGTTAGTATTTTAATCTTTGTTTTTAGTTCCTGCCTAAATTTCATTTTAAACTTTTGCCAACATTTTGATATTGTTTTCCTAGTATATCATCTGTAATTTAGATAGAAGTTTTTCAAGTTAATATTAAGAATTTCTAATTTCTGCATGGGATAGAAACTGGGGTTTTAAAGGAAAATCCTACATTACTTGAAGCTATATGAGTTTTACCCTCTAGCGTGAAGTTTTATTACCTATTTTTTTATCATTTATTTTTTTCACTCTAGCCACTGAATATAATTTGAGATAAGTTTTTGGCAATCTTTTGGAATTATAAAAATCTGTGTTGTTGTGGGTCGGGTGAGTTAACCAGTGATACACCAAAATAATGTGTTATTTAAAGTATACATTTTATGCTTATTTTGGTGATAATACACTTTAAAGAAGCATATTTTTATGTTTTTTTGCGGGTATATCAATTTTAGGCATTTGGAGAAAAGGTAGCAAAAAGGATGAAATTTAGAGCTAAAATAAATAATTTTGTGATTCTAGCGCCTAAGGCACTAGAATGGCGCTTGAAACACCACTTCACAAAGAGTTGGCATCTGAAGCACCAGACTTGGTGCCTAAAACACCATTACATAGATAGGCGATGCTTGAAGCGCTAGAATCGGTGTCTGAAGCGTTAGAGCCCAAAAACAGCGCTTCTGAAGCGCCAGAGATTTAATGAATTAAGGCGATTTGAGACAAATTTTTTGTAGATTTTGAAGGTTCTAATTATTTCAAGCACCCCATGGAGTGATTCAATGCATTTTGACACTTTGGAAGGTTCACTAATGAAGGGATGTGTCTCTTAAATGAATAGACATGTCTTTTAGAATTCAAAAGGTTTGACTTTTAGAGAGAATTTTAGAGGAAATTTTGAATTCTTTTTGGAGGGGGGCAGCCACTAATTAGAAGGAGAGGAGTCTAGGGCAAGACTGTGGCGTGAGAGAGAAGAGGTTGTCGTATAGAGAAGTTAGTTGGAAAGAAAAATAGTTAAGGACTTGGAGATTTTCTTCAAGGGTTGTAAGAGGAGAGGGAAAGTGAGAGATTTCTTCTTCATTACATTTCTAAGGGATAATTGAGAGTGCTTGTAAAGATGAAAAGTGCTTAAAGAGAACTTTTAGGGATTTGCTTGGGAAGGATTGTGAGGTAAGTTGTGCCTTTTATTTCTTTATTTTGTAAACTTATTTTTATATATGAAATCCGTGTTTTATAGTTTCCTTCTTATGAATTCTAAGTATTCTTCTTTATCCTTCACCCTACTCAGAGATATAGTTTTGTAAAGAATTGATTTTATTTTATATGGTTTTAAATGTCAATAATTTGTGATGATTTGAACTTCGATCTTCATTGACTTCTTGATCTGGTTAATTGAAATGTTAAAATGTGTTGAGAAACATAATATTCTAATGGGTTATTATTCTTACAACATGGTGAGAGTCACATTCAATTCCATGGGTGAGGATGTTATCCATGTGGTTGAATGCAAATAAATAGGGAAATATACTTTGTATGATAGAAAATTGGAGATTTTAAGGTGATAGATTGAAATCCCCAATTTGCTCTTGTTGTTAGCCCTTCGACGAGGAAAAAGAGTGAGTTCTGGAGTGAGAGCCGATATCCTCCCAACCTAGTGATCTTGGTTGAATATAGTTGTGTAAAATTTATAAAATTGACTCCACTTTATAAGGGTGCCAAAAACTTGATGTGGTATTTTAGTAATAATAACGTTAAGCTCTTAAGATTGGAATTCTACGCAAGTATACGTATCGTTATCAAGTCATATAAGACTTTCTATTTAAGTCCCAAATATTGATCATACGGAGAAGGTTTAAATTTAAAATGATAAATTAACTAGGAAATTTACAAAAATCAAATGAAATTACTATCACTAATTTGGAATGTTTAATATACTATCAAAGCTAAATTATTTACTACTATCAGAATTTAAAAACATGTTTTAAAATTAATAACTGCTAAACTATGTTTATGCAATGAAGTTTTCTAATATGAAAAAGTATCTTTCCCACTACAATGAGTTTTTGGTGAAATGAGATGAGATAAATGATTTAAATTTATATTATGCCAAATATGAGCAATTTTAATTCTCTACCCTGATTCAGTATTATAGAAAATCATTGGCTAATCTTATATTTAGTCCCTAAATCTGTGGCTAGGCTAGGAGGATCCAGAGCTCCCACTTCCCTTCCCTTTAAGGCTAACTCTCACTTTATTTTTTAAATACCAAGATCAATTTGGGGATTTTTAGTCTGTCACCTTAGGAATCTCCACTTCTACACCCAATAAAGTATATTTTCCTATTTATTTGCACTTAATTCTATGAGCAAAATACCCCTTCATAAACTTAAATGTGATTCTCACTCTATTGTAGAACTCATACTCCATTCCCCAGATCATATGTTTCACAACATACTTTAACAATTCAATTGGCCATATCAAAAAGTAAATTAAGAGCGGAGTTGAAAAACCATCACAATTTATTTTAAATTTTAAAATTGGCACATCCACATTATGTCTTCATTTCACCATATCATAGAGTAGGGAGAAAGATAAAGAAATCTACTCAAACTTCATGAGAAAGGTACAACAAAACACATATTTCATATATGAAAGAAAGTTCATACAATAATAATAAACAAACAACACTTATCTGAAACTTTTTCTCAAAGCAAATCCTTTGTAGCCTCTCTTAGGAAATGTAGGAAGAAGTAATCTCTCACTTTTTTTCTCTCCAACACTTCTTAGAGAAGAATTCACATTTAAACTCACCAAAAAACTCAAAGCAATAAAAACAATAACTAACTAATGGTGTGTAATGGCGTAGAATGTTGGCGTGTGAAGAGGAGAATTGAAATGAGTGAAAAAAGTTGAAATGGTGAAACAGGGGGGGGTTTCTAATCAAATTTTGGCCCTAAATAGAGTCTAGGTCGGTTCTCCAATAGGTGCATTGATCCCGTACCTAATGCTTATGCACAATACAACAATAGTTTTGGTGGTATTTTTCACTTATATTTCCTTATTTTGCAACAAAACCAAAAACTTGATCTTGAAGAAAAATATTTCAATTTATAAATATTTATATTTGGATACTACACAAGTATACATATCGTTATTAAGTAATAATATAGCACTTTTTTATTAAGACCTGAATATCGAACCCACAGGGAACATTATGCAATATGCACTTTTTAGAAAGTTTTTCTATTTTTAAAAAGATAATTACTTAAACTAAAAATGAGTTTTACAGGAATTTAAAATTTAAATATTTTTGATATTTTTGATATTTTAACGAAACAGTAACGTAGGAATTTAAAATTAAAATATTTTTGGTATTTTTGATATTTTAAAGAAACAGTAAAAAGATAACGATTTAAAATTTAAATATTTTTGGTATTTTTGATACAGTAACAACTTAAAAAGATAACTAAAGTTTTTGTAGAAGAAAAGAACTTAATATGAAAATATCTTTCTTCTTATCATGAATCAGTAATAAGTATAGAAATTCTGTTGTTGAAAGTATGCAAATTGTGTTTTTCCAAATAGGAGCAATAATATTATTTACCCTTACTAGAGATGCTATAAAGAACATTGGCTAACAAATTTTGTTGTGCCAAATAGAAGCAATAATATTCTTTACCCTTACTAGAGATGCTATAAAGTAGTGAAAAGTACTTAATATGAAAACTTCTTCTTCTTATCATGAATCAGTAATAAGTATAGGAATTCTGTTGTGGAAGTATGCAAATTATTGTGCCAAGTAGGAGCAGTAATATTCTTTACCCTTATTAGAGATGCTATAAAGAACATTGGCTAATTTAAAGTTTGAATAGTTCTGAAGACCGGCTAGGATTTACCCTTACTAGAGATGCTATAAAGAATATTGGCTAATTTAAAGTTTGAATAGTTCTGAAGACCGGCTAGGCACGGAAGATACCATCTCTCACTCTAGAGTTCCCTTGATTCCCTCCACTTGGGGGCTAACATTCTCGTATCAGAACCTAAAACAATAAACCAAGTTGGGGGCTTTAACCTGTCATTTTAAAGTCCTCTAACTCTACACCCTTCAATGAATATTTCCCTATTTATTTGCACTCAAGATCTTCTCGTATCAGAACCTAAAATAATAAACTAAGTTGGGGGCTTTAACCTATCACTTTAAAGTCCTCTAACTCGTATCAAAACCTAAAACAATAAACCAAGTTGGGGGCTTTAACCTATCACTTTAAAGTCCTCTAACTCTAACACATCAATGAATATTTCACTATTTATTTTCACTCAATCATATGAACTACATTCTCATTTATACAACCTCATGTGATTCTTTCCAATTGTTGACTGAGACAATACCAGCCCGATTCTTACATGTTCTCTAAGCAAATTTTAACATTAATTGTTGACTAAGACAATACCAGCCCGGTTCTTACATGTTCTCACAACAAATTTTAACATTTAGGATTGGCCAAAAAATACCAGCCCGGTTCTTACATGTTCTCACAACAAATTTTAACATCTGGATTGGCCAAATCAGTTGTTGACTGAGACAATACCAGTCTGGTTCTTACATGTTCTCACAACAAATTTTAACATCTGGATTGGCCAAATCAAGAAGTAAAACAATACCAGCCCGGTTCTTACATGTTCTCACAACAAATTTTAACATCTGGAATGACCAAATCAAGAAGCAAATGAAGTGCATGGATTTAAATCATCACAACTTCTTCCAACATTGTCAAACCAAGAAGTAAATGAAGTGCATGGATTTAAATCATCACAACTTCTTCGAACATTAAAGATCAATACTCTCCACAACTTCCACAATTATTGATTGAGACAATACCAGCCCGGTTCTTACATGTTCTCACAACAAATTTTAACATCTGGATTGGCCCCGAAAGACAATACCAGCCCGGTTCTTACATGTTCTCACAACAAATTTTAACATTTAGGAATGACCAAATCAAGAAGCAAATGAAGTGCATGGATTTAAATCATCACAACTTCTTCCAACATTGTCAAACCAAGAAGTAAATGAAGTGCATGGATTTAAATCATCACAACTTCTTCGAACATTAAAGATCAATACTCTCCACAACTTCCAGCCAAATCAAGAAGTAAATAAAATGCATGGATTTAAATCATCACAACTTCTTCCAACATTAAAGATCAATACTCTCCACAACTTCTGTCAAACTTAATTACTTATCATTTTAAGAAGAAAGATAAAGAAAACTACTCAAAATCTACAAAACTTAATTACTTATCATTTTAAGAAGAAAGATAAAGAAAACTACTCAAAGTCCATGGAGAAAACAAAACAACTTTATTACTTATCATTTTAAGAAGAAAGATAAAGAAAACTACTCAGAATCCATGGAGAAACTAATTACTTATCATTTTAAGAAGAAAGATAAAGAAAACTACTCAGAATCCATGGAGAAAACAATTACTTATCATTTTAAAAAGAAAGATAAAGAAAACTACTCAGAATCTATGGAGAAAATATTATCATTTTAAGAAGAAAGATAAATAAAACTACTCAGAATCTATAGAGAAAACAAATCCACACTTTAGTTTAAAAGAAGATATCATTGTCAAACCAACAACAAGTCTCAATTAAAACCAAAAGTAGTGTAAAACAAAAAGATAAAAACTTATCTCAAGTCCTCCACCAAACTCTTCAAGTTCCCTTGAATCTCCTCTCTTTTAAAATCACTCAAAACAAAAATATCAAAAAGGGTAAAGTAAATAAAAAGTGGTTCCTTAAAATCTCTGCGAACTAACTCCCGAGAAAAGAACTTTCAAAACTTGCCAATATTTTCAGGACTCTTTTCTAAGTCCTCTCTTCTTTCATTTATAGTTTTCCAAGAGGTGCCTCTAGATCTCTTCAAAATGTGTCTTGATTGGATGTATTTGCCCAAGAGATGCATCATTTCGTGATAATTTTTGTCCATGGTGGTTACAACCACCTATTAAGCCGATGAGTGCCTCAAAAACCTCTTCAAAGTTTGTAAAAACCGATTTTACTAGTTTAGAAATTGCCATTGACGCTTAAGAGTGGGGTCTAGGCACTTAGGCTCGGCCTTCTCTGTTTAATCGGTGCTTAAGCGTCGGATCTAGAGCTTTGGCGCCAAAGCTCTTTTTCACACTTTTTCACATTTTTGGTCCAAATTGGATTCTTTTTCACTCCTTTAAGCATTTTTTTTCATTTTTACTTGTATCTGCAAGAAAAACACAAAAATATCTTTCATTAAAGCGCAATATCTAAAAAATAGGTATAAAAATGTATCTAAAAATACTATATATTTTAGATGTATCAAAATCCCCCAAACTTAAAATGTTACTTGTCCTCAAGTGACACCCTTAAAACCAAATATGTATGATATGTATATGAGTTTCTTTAGGAGTTACTAAAATTTAGATTTAGAAATATAGTAGTCCAATTTAGAAAAAATAATTAGTAAATGAGACCAACTTAAAGTTTGAAAATTTTTAATGTTAAGAACTATGAAAATATGAGTTCCTATCTAATTCAAAAATATTGTAAGTTCTCTAAATTTAGATTTTAGTTCTTTTATTTTCTCTACTTAAAAATTTTTATTAAAAATAATTTTACTTACTATATTATATTTATAAGCTTAAGATTTTATCAAGTCTTATACTTTAACAAGATCAAATGTCTAACCAATTTTTGATTAGACACTAATCCTCAAGCTTCTCCTCCCTTGCATTTTTTTTCTTTTCTTTTTCTTTTCTTTTCTTTTTCTTCTTCTTTTCCTTTTTCTTTTCCTTCTTCTTTTTAAGGCAAGGATTACTATATCTAGATAGGCCTTTAATGATTTTGAATTCCACTTCTCCTTTCATAAAGTAAAGTCTTGATATAATGCTTTTACTTATAGATATAATAATAGTTTTGAAAATTATTTTAATAAATAAAATTTAAATATTAAGAATAAAAGTCTAAATTATCTAAATTTTTCAAAAATACAATTTTTCTTACTAAAGATAGTCAAATTTTCTTACTAAAGATAGTCACTTATATTAATCATTTTCTATACTAAAAATTTTTAACTTTAAAGTTTTTCTTCATTACTAAAAAATTGAACTTAATTTTCTTACTTATTTCGAAAATCAAATTTTACTTTCCTAATATAAATTCATATACATAATCAATTTTTGTTTTAAAATCAAATTCACTTGTAGTACATTTGAGAACAAATGAAATTCCAATTTTGAAAATGTTTTTCACCCCCCCCCCAACTTAAATTTTTAACAGATTAAACAATTTAGCATTAGATATATATAAGTAGTAATGAAAATTTAAAAATAACATGCTAACAGGAATTTTAACATCCTAACTATACAAGTATAAAACTAAAGACAAGAGTAAAATTAATTTTTGGTCAAATTTTCTATATTTAATTTTAGTTTAATATGTAGAGATTCAATTGACTTCTAAACAGCGAGTATAAAAGCAAACAACACACTAACATGATAAAAGAAAAATACAGGGCAGCAATTTCTGAATTTCAAGTTTAAGATATAAGCTAGCAAGATTTTCTACTTTATAACATGTATGAAATTAAGTTAAATTCTAAACTAACTAAATCATAGTACTAAACACAAAACAAAAAATACTACCCTAAATTTTAAAAATAAAATATTAACTACCATAAACGTCATAATAATGAAACATAAAAGTCCAAAACACAACATAGTCCAAAACAACACACAGATGAAAATGTAGCAAGCTCAGACCACATAGTTCACATCATAGTACAATCATAAAATGAATCTCTCAACTCTACTCTACATCCTTAAAATCACCATTGTACCATTTTTCTACAGGCTTATAATCAGGATATTAAGGATGTGGAGGAAATTTCACTCATGGTTCACCTCTAATCAGGCTTTCCAAAGATGAGTGGAATTTCTCTTCATAATCACTCTTTCTTCTATTATAACTATTAGTATGATATACAAAATGCTCTAAATTTTGTACCTTATCAGCGGTAAAATTAATATCATCCATCATCTTCTGCAATAACTCATCCTGAGCTTTGGTATCACTTCTAGATGTAGAAGAATGAGAAGTAGATTTCGTGATGAAGATGCAACAGAGGTAGATGCAGCAGACGTCTCTAGTCCATAACTTTTGAAAAATCCTCCTCTCCAGCCAAAAATCGAGTGCTCAGAATAAGTCTTCACATTCACCTTTGTAATGGGCTTTAGAGGTAACAAAACTTCCTCCCAACTATCATACTTCACTCCAGCCTGCTCGCATAATGAAATGATCAAGGATGCAAATCCTATATCTGTAGTAGTAGCAGCAGTAGCTGAACTGATGATAGTGTGATAGATCAAAGCCCCTATGTTGATGATCTTTCCCTCCTGAATACAATAATTCAATGTTGCTCTCTCTCTGGTCACTTCACTGAGATGATTGGCCGGAAGCAGACGAACAGAAATGAAATAGTGCCAGGCCTTTGAAGGTGCGCATAACTTTGAAGTTGGGAAATTTACTCTCCTCTCATTGGTAATCTTCCAAAGTCCTCTCCCGATAGTCAAGTATAAAGTAATCTCGTCTAACTCCGCTTCACTAGGACTATAATTTGCATAAAAACATAAGGTCTCCAATGGTAAATGGTAAAATAAGTTGATTACCTCTGAAGTAAAAGGTACCAACTTCCATCTAACCATAACTCGATCATCTTCAGCCTCTGGGAGATTTGCATAAAACTCCCTTACAATAAAAATCACTGCGACGATAGAGAAACAACATAATTGTTCCCACTGTCGGCGGACTATCAGGTTTTCCACCTCTCCACCTGGACTCTTAAAACATCGCTTCTGAATAAATTTTCATGACTTTAGAGCGTCACTATATCGATCCTGAGCTTTTGAACTGATAAACTTACTCTAATCAAATGGGCTCTTTCCTCTACTCCTTTTCATTCTTGGTTCCATTCTACAAATTTGATAAATTCCAAAAATAACTTTAAAAATCAACTTTAAATCACTAAAATAAACTTCCAAAAGCACTAACTAAACTTCCCAAGAAATTTCCATAGATTTTTCTTCACTTTTCACCATGAATAGTAAATTTTTGAAATCTTCCAAATGTGCCTAAAATATATGGTGAAAATCTAAAATTTTTGCATAAAAGTAAAGCTCTTACCTTAAGGAACCTGGATCTAGCAAATCTCACTCGATTTTACAAAGAAATCTTCAAATTCCAGTTGCCCTAGCCCTCAAAATCATGATTTTGAGTTGGGGAAAATGATACGAGGTGTTAAAAATGATATTTTTGGACTTAGAATTCACTTTTAACCATTTGCGAACTGGTTTTCGTGAACCAGCGCTTAAGCACGGTTGAGTGGCGCTTAGGCGCTTGCCTCTCAGGTTGGCATGCGCTTAAGCGCGAGATGTGGCGCTTAGGCCCCAATGCACAATTTTTAAAATTTTTAATTCTAAGTAAAATGCACTATTAGCCTAAGTAAACCACCCCTAAATGGTCTTATAGCACTTAATTGACTATTTTTACTTCCTATAACTCCCTTCTCTCTCAAAATGCTCCATAATAATTAATTCAATTTGAGGCTAAAAATAACACAAATTTTCAAAAATACAAAGTTATATTAATTCACAAACAACTACAAACACATTTGACATTTAGTTCTCACTTCAAGTAGTCTTGGATGAGAAAATTTTTCTAAGTACAAATCACTTAATAAACATTTTACAATTAAACACATAAGTGACACAAAAAACTAAACACAAGACATAAACACTAACACACTTAAAAACATGACCCCAAACACAGAATTCCTAACACTTAACTTAATGTCACTCTTCATTAGAAGGAACAAATTCTTGCCTTTTAGTAGTTTCTCCAGGAATATAGAGTTGATAAAACGAACAGTGGTGACGAGCTCTAATACTATCATCTTTGATCCACTTTTGCTTAAGGAACATCGCCTTATTCCACATCCTCTATATAACTGGTATGGTTGAATTGCATCTTAGGTTGCCACCCAATATGTTTTAGATGAGCATGCAATTCAAGCACCTTAGTCTCTAATATAGATATAGAATTCTCCATCTTGTTGATCTTCTCCGATATTCCTTCAATACTAACAGCTAAGAAACTGTTATACATCTCCTGTGCACTTTGGCTAATGAACTTCTTCTTCATGGCTTATTCCTTCTTCTTCAAATCCATTTTTCATGAAGACATTTTCTCTAAATCTTTCTCTTTCTTAGACTTTTAGGGCTAAAAATAATCCGGGGTGAAATTCCTTCACAAACCCCTTCTATTTATAGGCTTAATTCCTCCTCATAACTTCCAGGAATGACTGCCAAGACACGTTTATGTCAACTAAATTGCAGTTATAACTTCTAGAAATTGAAATTTGCACATGTGATTAAACTGTCGCGCTTAATCACCGGATCTGGCGCTTAAGCTCAAGTGAACATTTTTGCACCAGTCAACTTAACGTCCAAATTCTTATTCTAACATGTCTATGTTACTAAATAAAGTCTAAAAATCATTACTAGCACATAATAAACTCAAAAGTACTACCCAAAATTTCTTAATCAAACTCAAAACAACAATCAAAGAAAGAACACACTGATAATTAAGGGTTGTCTTAGTCTGACGTAACCAGTGCTCATTCTGGTTAACCAAACATCATTCCATCATTATATTTATGTTGATCCCCTATATAATAAGGTTTCATTCTATGTCCATTGACTTTAAAAATTTTCTCAAAATTAGGATCATTAATATCTACAGCTCCTTAAGGATAAACTTTTATCACAACAAATGATCCCATCCACCTGGACTTAAGTTTATCTGGAAATAATCTTAACCTTGCATTATATAGCAAAACTTGTTGCCCTGACTGAAAAGTTTTAGTAAGAATCTTTCGATCATGCCACATTTTCATCTTTTCTATATAAATCTTAGCACTCTCATAAGATTAATTCCTTATCTCTTCAAGCTCATTTAAATGTAACAATCTTTTCTCACCAGCATCTTTTAAATTTGTAACATTCTTTTCTCACCAGCATCTTTTAAATTATAATTGAACTCTTTAATAGCCCAATATGCTTTATGTCTAAGTTCAACTGGTAAGTGACAACCTTTCCCAAATATTAGCCTATGTGGGAACATTCCTATAGGAGTTCTATATGTAGTCCTATAATCCCACAAAGCATAGTGAAGTTTGACTGACCAATCCATTTTTGTTGGATTCACAAATTTTTCCATTATTCTTTAAATTTTCCAATTGGATAATTCAGCGAAACCACTTGTCTAAGGATGATAAGCAGTAGCAATCCTATGATTTATATGATATTTCTTTAATAAATTCTCCATTATGGAATTTCTAAAATGACTTCCCCCATCAGTTATGATAACTCTCGGCATCCCAAATCTACAAAATATTCAGTTTTAAAAAAATTTGCAACACTTTGAGTATCACATCGAGGTAAAGCAACAGCTTCTATCCATTTGGATACATAGTCCACTGCTAACAAAACTTTCTGAAAGATGGTATAAATGGTCCCATGAAATCTAATCCCAAACATCAAATATTTCTTCTAGAAATATTGCCTACTCTTTGACATCTATCAAAAGTTTTGATATAAGCATTAATATCTCTAAAAATTTTAGGCCAATAAAATCCAGATTGTAGAATTTTGTATGTTGTTTTACCAACACCAAAATGTCCACCAAAATCAGAATTATGACATTTTTGGATAATTTCATAAGTTTCTTCTAATGGTACACATCTTTCACAAAATCAGAATTATTACATTTTTGGATAATTTCATAAGTTTCTTCTAATGGTACACATCTTCGAATAATCAGATCCTTCCCTTGTTTATATAAATATGGGTCATCCCAAAAATAAGTCTTAGCTGTTCATTTGCTGGTATGTCATTCCATAGGATTTAAGATCACTAACAATATAGTTCACAATGTCGGAATACCACAAAACACGCCACTCATTTATAATGAACAATTTTTCATCTAGAAAATGTTCATTATTGTCTTTTTCAAAACAGAGTGGGTTTTCTAATTCAAGCATGGACAAATGATCAATAATTTCAATTTTAGTTCCCTTCCAATCTACTATTTCAAAATCAAATTCTTGTAAAAGAAGAATCCATCTTATAAGTCTAGGTTTAAGATCCTTTTTTTTCATTAAGCACTTAATAGCAGAATGAACTGTATGTACTATACAATGAGTTCCAATCAAATATGATCTAAATTTATCAAAGGCATATACTGATAGCATAATGATCTGTATGCACTATACAATGAGTTCCAATCAAATCTGATCTAAATTTATCAAAGACATATACTATTGCTAATAACTCTTTTTAGTTGTTGTGTAATTAATTTGAGTTTCATTAAGAGTTTTACTAACATAGTCAAAAACTTTGAAAATTTTATCATATCTTTGTTCCAAAACAACTCCAATAGCATAATCACTTGCATCACACATAAGCTCAAAAGTTTTTTTTCCAATTTGGTGAAATTATAATTGGTGCAGTGATTAGTTTTTCTTTTATTAATTTAAAAGCTTTTATGCATTCCTCATCAAAATTGAAAATTGCATCTTTCTCCAGTAAATGACATAAAGGCATAACAATCTTAGAAAAGTTCTTAATATATTGCCTGTAGAATCCAACATGTCCTAAAAAACTCCTTTTTTCCCTTACATTTGTTGGATAAGGTAAATTAGCTATCACTTGAATTTTAGCAGGATCTACTTTCATACAATTTTCTGATAATTGATGACTTAATACAATTCCTCTTGCTACCATAAATTGGCATTTTTCCCAGTTAAAGACTAAATTTGTTTCTTCACAACGCTTAAGAACTTTAGATAAATGTTCTAAACATAATTCAAATGAAGTTCCAAACACTTAAAAGTCATCCATAAAGACTTCAATCCATTTTTCAATTAAATTACGAAAAAATTATGATCATACATCTTTGAAATGTAGTAGGGGCATTACATAAACCAAAGGCCATTCTTCTAAAAGCAAAAGTACCATAAGAACTGGTAAATGTTGTTTTCTCTTCATCCTCAGAGGATATTTGAATTTGGTGATAATCAGTATATCCATCCAGAAAACAAAATTATTTTTGCCTAACTAGTCTATCCAACATTTTATCTAGAAAGGGTAGTGGAAAATGATCTTTCCTAGTGAAAATATTTAATTTTCTATAATTAACGCATATTCACCACCCTATAACTTATCTAGTATGTATTAACTCATTATGCTCATTCACAGTTACAGTTACTCCTCCTTTCTTAGGAACACAGTGAATTGGACTAACCCATGCAGTATCTAAAAATAGGGTAGATAATTCAAGCATCTAACCACTTAAATATTATTTCTTAACAACCTCTTTCATAACAAGATTTAATCTCCTTTGTGGATCAACCCTGGGTTTGCAGTTTTCTTCCAGATTAATTCTATGCATATAAATTGAAGGATTGGTTTATTTAATATCAGCAAATATCCATCTGATGGCTTTCTTATAAATTTTCAGAATTTTCATCAGCTTTTCTTCTTCTTACTTTATTAACTTTGAGGAAATTATAACAAGCAAAGTAGAGGAATTTTCATTAGCATATTTTAAATGTTCATGAAGTAATTTCAACTCATGTTTTGGAGATTTTTTAATAGATGGACAAAATGATTTGCCTTTGTCTACCGTATCCAAAATTTCAAAACTTTCTTGAAGATATCTTGAATCTTCCTTAAAAAGGTTTACACATTGATCTAATTCCTCTTCTTGCTCGTGTTCAATTCTTTTTCTTCAGATTTTTCTTCATAAGTAGTCTTGAAATGACATTCACTCAGATATCTTATAATATCCATTCTATAACATTCATCATCTCTACCTTCTGCAGGTAATTTCATTGATTTTGAAATGTTAAAAGTAAAAATTTGATCATTGACGCACATTTTTCATTCCCCTTTCTACACATCTATCATTGCACTTCCTGTGTCTAGGAAAGGTCTCCCCAAAATGATAGAGATCTCTTTATCTTCCTCCATATATAGCACAATGAAATCAAGAGGAAAGATAAATTGATCCACTTTCACTAGGACATCTTCTATAAACCTCTTTAGGATAGGTTATTGAACTATCTGATAACTGTAGAGTTATAGTAGTAGGGGTTATTTCTCCTAATCCCAATCTTCTGAATATTGATAATGACATAAGGTTAATGCTTGCACCTAAATCACATAAAGCTTTCCCATAAAATTTGTTTCCTATCGCACATAGAATTGTAAAGCTACCAGGATTTTTAAGCTTTTCAGGTAGTTTCTTCTGAATTATAGCACTGCACTTCTCACTAAGTGCAAAAGTCTCATCATCTTAAACTTCATTTTTCTGTTGAGAATATCCTTTATAAACTTTGCATATCTTGGCATTTGTTCTAAGGCTTCAACAAATGAAATATTGATTGTAAGCTTCTTAAATATTTCCAGAAATGTTGAAAATTTCTTATCCAACTTCTATTGTCGAAGTCTTTGAGGAAATGGAAGTGGTGGTTTTTCTAAATCAAATTTCAGTGGATAAATAGTTCTTTCAGAATCTTTCGAAGTGTCCTCTTTTGATTCTTCAATTTCTTCTCTCTTTACTTCAATCTCTTTTTGAACCCTACCTTCCAACTCTCTTCTGCTTCTAAGTTGTACGACTTTAAGTTGCTATTTATTCTGGTCTTTTAGGCTTGATTCAGTATTACTAGGAAGTGTTTCTTAGGATCTATTACTTAATGAACTTGCGATTTGCCCAAGTTGATTCTCAATATTTTTAATTGTAGCTCCTTGACTTTGTAACTGATTACCCATTTGAACACCACTTCTTCCATAGACAACTTCTTATCATTAAATTTTGTGTTACTGTTGATTCCTAGAGGATAAGTAGATCTATAATTATTATTCCCTTGGTTGTTCCAGTTTCTCAATGAGTTTACTTGGTTGTTCCCCATTGCTGATTATTACCACTTGAATTGTTATTCTAGTTAAAGTTGGGATGGTTCTTCCAACCTGGGTTATAATAATTGGAATATGGGTTATTTTTCTTGTTATTTATGATATTTAAAGTTTCTAATGATGTTTGAGAATCTTCCATTTGGCCTAATGAATTCTTTTCAATCATGGAAATTGGTTGATAAAAATTCATTTCAAATTGGTCTAACTTCCTTGAAATTGCAGAAACTTGATTTGCTAACATAGTAAATGCATATGTTTCATGAATACTGGCTACTTTCTTTGGATTCTCTTTCTCAGAAGGCCATTGAAAATTATTGGTAGCCATCTCTTCAATTAAAGCATAAGTGTCATGATGTTTTGACATCAATGAACCACCAACATCAACATCGATAATAGATCTAAGAGAACCAATTAATCCATTATAAAAGGTTTGAATTATTAACCTAGTAACGACATTGATAATAGATCTAAGAGAACCAATTAATCCATTATAAAAGGTTTGAATTATTAACCAATCTGGTATTGCATAGTCAGATACTTTCTTAAGAGTTTTTTAAATCTTTCCCATGCTTCATAAATAGATTCCCTTTTAAACTACACTTTCTTAAGAGTTTTTTAAACAGTTCCTATGCTTCATAAATAGATTCCCCTTCAAACTGATTAAAAGATGTAATATCATTTCTAAGCTTCACAGTTTTTTATGGTGAAAAATATTTAGCATGGAATTTTTGTGCTAAATCACCCCAAGTTCTGATAGATCTAGGTGCTAAAAAATTCAACCACATCTTAGCTTTATCCCTCAGTGATAAAATAAATAACCTAAGTCTTATGACATCATCTGAAACACTATAGTATTTAAATATAGCACATAATTCTAGAAAATTAGTAAGATGTAAATTTGGATCTTCAGTTGGTGATCCCCTAAACTGATTATTTGATACCATTTGGATAAATCAATTAGCCACTATAGTAGGTTTTTGAATACTACAATGAAGTTCATCTACGGTAGGGTTGGCATAATCTCTCAAAGGTCTAAACTCTTGATGAATTTCAACATTTTAATTATTTTTGTTTGCCATTTCTGTAATTTTTTTGGATTTTTCAAGATTTTTTTATTTTTTTGTTTTTTCTGATTTTTCTAATAGTTCTTTCTAATTTAGAATCATAGGGCACTAGTTCTTCAGAACCTGAACTACGCATACACTAACAGAAAACAAAATAAAATAAAATAAAACATACAAATAAATATACAATATTTAAAGTTTAAATAAGACTTTCTAAAAATAGAAATTTGCTTAGTTTCTTCCCCGACAACGGCGCCAAAAACTTGTTCCCGTACCTCATGCTTATGCACAATATAACAATAGTTCTGATGGTATTTTTCACTTATATTTTCTTATTTTGCAACAAAATAAAAAAATTGATCCTGAAGAAAAATAAGAATTTAACTTTTTAATTTATATATATTTATATTGAGATACTACATAAGTATACGTATCATTATCAGGTAATATAGGACTTTTTGATTAAGACTTGAATATCAAGCCCACAGGGAAGATTATGCAATACGCACTTTTTAGAAAGTTTTTCTATTCTTAAAAAGATAATTACTTAAACTAAAAATGATTTTTGCATGAATTTAAAATCTAAATATTTTTGGTATTTTTGATACGGTAACAACTTAAAAAGATAACTAAAGGTTTTATAGAAGAAAAGTACTTAATATGAAAATATCTTTCTTCTTATCATGAATCAGTAATAAGTATAGGAATTCTATTGTGGAAGTATGCAAATTGTGTTGTGTCAAATAGGAGTAACAATATTCTTTACCCTTACTAGAGATGCTATAAAGAACATTGACTAATTTAATGTTTGAATTGTTCTGAAGGCCGTCTAGGAAGGGAAGATACTAGCTCTCACTCTAGAGTTCCCTTGATTCCCTCCACTTGGGGGCTAACCTTCTCGGATCAGAACCTAAAATAATAAACTAAGTTGGGGGCTTTAACCTGTCACTTTAAAGTCTGCTAACACTACACCCATCAATGAATTTTTATCTATTTATTTGACTCAATCATATGACTACATTCTCATTCATACAACCTCGAGTTATTCTTTCCAATTGTTGACTGAGACAATACCAGCCCATTTCTTACATGTTCTCACAACAAATTTTAACATCTGGATTGGCCAAATCAAGAAGTAAATAAAGTTCATGGATTTAAATCATCACAACTTCTTCTAACATTAAAGATCAATACTATCCACAATTTCCATCCAAAAAATTAATTACTTATCATTTTAAGAAGGAAGATAAATAAAACTACACAGAATCCATGGAGAAAATAAACCACACTTTAGTTTAAAAGAAGAAATCATTGTCAAACCAACAACAAGTCTCAATTAAAAAACCAAAAAAGTCTCAAAACAAAAAGATAAAAACTTATCTCAAGTTCTCCACCAAACTCTTAAAGTTCCTTTAATCTTTAGTTTAAAAGAAGAAATCATTGTCAAACCAACAATAAGTCTTAATTAAAACCAAAAGTAAGTCTAAAACAAAAATATTAAAACTTATGTCAAGTCCTCCAGCAAAATCTTGAAGTTCCCTTGAATCTCCTCACTTTTACAATAAATAACAAAAGGGTAAAGTAAATAAAACGTGGTTCCTTAAAATCTCTCTGAACTAACTCCCCAGAAAAGAACTTTCAAAACTTGCTAATATTTTCAGGACTCTTTTCTAAGTTCTCTCTTCTTTCTTTTATAGTTTTCCAAGAGGTGCCTTGGGATCTCTTCAAAATGTGTCTT
>JXCR01141236.1:66599-99481 GCA_002079205.1 Phalaenopsis hybrid cultivar
TGAAGCCAATTTTTGATTGGGCATATCCTCAAGCTTCTCATCACTTCCATAATTTTTCTTTCTTTTCTCTTTTTTTTTTCATTTGGATTGCGTTCAATCCTATATATATTTTTCTTTTCTTTTCAGGGATTGTTTTCAATCCTTTCTTTTTCTTTTTTCAAGTGCGATCATTTCATGGATTGTTTTCAATCCTTTCTTTTTCCTTTTTCAAGTGAGGATTACTATATCTGGATCTTCAATGATTTTGAACTTCACTTTTCTTTCCCTAAATTTGAAACTCAAGGAATTTCTTTACCTTATAATGCTTTTGAACTTCACTTTCCTTATTTTCAAGTGAGGATTACTATATCTGGATAGCCTTTAATGATTTTGAACTTCACTTTTCTTTTCCTAAATTTGAAACTCAAAACACTCCTTTACCTTATAGATATTTCATAGTTTTTACATCATTGAGCCCCAATCTTTTCTTCTAATTGCTTACCTCATAAATATTTCATAATTTTCACATCATTGAATCCCAATCTTTTCTTCTCAAATGTCTTACCTTATAAATATTTCATAGTTTTTACATCATTGAGCCCCAATCTTTTTTTCTCAAATGTGTCTCAAATGAACTTATAAATATTTCATAGTTCTTACATCATTGAGCCCCAATCTTTTCTTTTCAAATGAATTTCCAGAGATATTTCATAGCTTTTACATCATTGAGCCCCAATCTTTTCTTCTCAAATGATTTTTCAGATTCTTACATTTCATAGTTTTTACATCATTGAGCCCCAATCTTTTCTTCTCAAATGAATTCCCAGATTCTTAAACATAGCCTTTACATCATTGAGCCGCAATCTTTTCTTCTCAAATGAATTTCCAGATTCTTAATACTTCAATGAACTTCACCTTTCTTTCCCTAAATTTGAAACTCAAAGCATTCCTTTACCTTATAAATATTTCAAGTTTTTACATCATTGAGCCCCAATCTTTTCTTCTCAAATGAATTTCCAGACTCTTAATACTTCATTTTTACATCATTGAGCCCCAATCTTTTCATCTCAAATGAATTTCTAGATTCTTAATACTTCAGAATATAGTTTCCTTTACTTTAAATAGTTAACTATAATCTTATTCTCTTATACTAAATATCTTGTTAACAAAATAATTTTCATTATAAAAATATTCCTTTAAATCTACCATAATATTTAAATATCTGTTTACAAAATTAATTTTTCTTAAAAAATATTCCTTTAAATCTATCATAATATTTAAATATCTATAAAATATAGTTATCTGAATTTCCTGAATTAAATTCACTACATAAAAAATATTTCTTTAAATTTACCATAATATTTAAATAGTTACACACTTCAAAATATAGTGTCCTTTACTTTAAATAGTTAACTATAGTCTTATTCTCTTATACTAAATATCTTAATCTACAATATTATTTTTTATTGCAAAAATATTTCTTTAAATCTACCATAATATTTAAATAGTTACAAAAAATATAGTTAGCTGTAAATTTCGTTATAAAAATATTTCTTTAAATCTACCATAATAATTAAATAGATACAAAAATATAGTTACCTGAATGATAGTTAACTATAATCTTATTCTCTTATACTAAATATCTTAAGTTACAAAATTAATTTTCATACAAATTGACTATAATCTTATTCTTTTATATTAAATATCTTAAGTTACAAAATTAATTTTCATTACAAAATCATTCCTTTAAATCTACCATAATATTTAAATATCTACAAAATATAGTTATCTGAATTAAATTATATAGTTACCTGAATTAAATTCACTACATGAAATCATATAAATATTTTTTGAAAATATTGAAACAGAGGACATCTAATAGTTAATATTTTTCTTCCCTCCCCCAAACTTAAATTTTTAAATATGAATAGGACATCTAATAGTTAATCTTTTTCTTCCCTCCCCCAAACTTAAATTTTTAAATATGAAATAGTCATCTAATAGTTAATCTTTTTCTTCCCTCCCCCAAACTTAAATTTTTAAATATGAAATAATAAGGTGGAAAGAAAAACTCTAAATATAAATCATACCTCATTATTTTAGGCATTTTCATCATTCTGAAATTTTTGCAGTCAGTGGAAAGAAAAATTCTAAATATAAATCATACATCAGTATTTTAGGCATTTTCATCATTCTGATAATAAAAACTATAAATATAAATCATACCTCAGTATTGTAGGCATTTTTATCATTCTGAAATTCTCTAAATATAAATCATACCTCAGTATTTTAGACATTTTCATCATTCTGAAATTTTTGCAGTCTATAAATATAAATGATACCACAGTATTGTAGGCATTTTTATCATTTTGAAATTTTTGCAGGCCTTCTGAAATTTTTACTTCACCTGGTCTGTGATATTAGGAGCTTTCTACACATATAAATTATTAGAGGAATTTCTGGGTAATGAAATTTTGAAATAAGTATATAAAACTGATACATTAAATGAGCACAACATTTCCTAACATAAACACAATACTAACAAAACAATTAAAATTGTGAAATAAAAATCACATTACAATACAATTCGCAATACTACTCAACATCCATTAAACTACACATGCATATTTAACTATAACACTAACTTTATAAAAAAAATTAAAATCATTTAATTACAACGAAATAATAAAAATGAAAGTCCAAATACATAAACATCCATTTCTATTACAAACAGACTACATANAGTATATGAAGCCTGGGAAAGATTTAAAGATCTTCTTAGAAAATGTCCACACCATGCTTTGCTAGATTGGTTAATAATTTAAACCTTTTACAATAGACTAGTAGGATCACTAAGATCTATTATAGATGCTGTTGCGGGGGAATCATTAATGTCAAAACCTTTTGATGAAGCATATTCTTTAATTGAAGAAATGACTACTAATAATTTTCAATGTTCTGAAAGGGTAAATCTAAGAGAGTAGACAGTATTCATGATTCTGATGCAATGTCTATTTTGGCATTTAAAATTATTTCTAAAAAGATTGATCAAATAGGTACCTTCAATATTAGAGGAAAATTGACTAGGACAAATTATTGACACTCAACCATCTTATGAAACTTTAATGACTATAGGTAATCAAAATAACAATCCTTATTATAACTATTTTAACCCTGGATCAAAAAATCACCCTAATTTTAGTTGGAATAATTATAACAATCTGGTGAATCCATCCAAAAATATGAACAATCAAGGAAATCCTAATTTTGAAACTTATTATCCTCCAGGATTTAACTCCAATCCTAACCCATAAGTTAAGGAAAGTAAGTTGATGATGGAAGAAGTGATGTTGAATATGAGAAATCAAATATAAAATCAAGGGGCTGCTATAAGAAGTATTGAAAATCAATTAGGACATATTGCTACTGCACTTAGTAACAAACCTTCTGAAATTCTTCTGAGTACTGTTAAAGTTAATCCAAAAGATCAAAATAAAGAGCAAATTAAAGCTATTCAATTACAAAGTGGAAAAAAAATAAAAACAAGGATCCGAAGAGAAACTAAAGCTGGCAAAGAGAAGGAAGAAATGGAAAATGATCAATATGAAAATTAACTAACACAGATTTCTTTAGAAAAACCATTACCTCTGTTTCCTCAAAGATTGGAGTAGAAAAGTAAAGATAAAAAAATTTACAAAATTTTTAGAAATCCTTAAGAAATTACCGATAAATATTTCTTTGGTTGAAGCTTTGAAACAAATGCCAAGTTATGTGAAATTTATGGAGGATGTACTAAATAAGAAAAGGAAGTTTACAGATCATGAGACCATTGCACTCAATGAAGAGTGTAGTGTTATTAATAAAAAAAAGCTTCCTGAAAAACTAAAAGATTCTGGTAGTTTTACTATTGATCGACTTTTTTGTAAATCGACAGATACAAGAATTTGATGGCGCTACTAGAAGATTTAATTTCCAGCAACGACTTCCAAAGACTTGATTGCGACTTTATAGATGTGTCTAATTTGATTAAGATGTATAAATATAATATTCAATAATGTTAAAGCAATGACGTTCAAAGACTTGATCATGACTTTATAGATGTGTCTGATTTGATTAAGATGTATAAATATAATATTCAATAATGTTAAAGTCAAATTTGTCAATGCAAGTGACTTTATAGATGTGTCTAATTTGATTCAGATGTATAAATATAATATTCAATAATGTTAAAGTCGAATTTGTCAACGCAAGTATACGTATCTTAGGGCTCTAATGGAGTCCTAGATATCGATCCCATAGGGAGTGGTTTAGAATTACAGACCAAGACCTTAGAAAAGCAAGACTTTAATCACAATAATGAGTTCTATTTGCTTATCTGTCACTAATAGGCAATTGCAATAAATAGATAATTTTAATAACTAAAAAATAACTAAAGATATAAAGTAGGGTTTAATTATGATATTGAATATATAAGAAAGCATCCTTCTCCTTGTCAAGAAATTATAGTGAATGGATAAAATGAATTAATTCAATTTATATTGTGTCAAATAGGAGCATACATATTCTTTACCCTTTGGTCCAGGTATAAAGAACATTGGCTAATGTTACTGATTCTGCGGCTAGGCTGGGAGGATACCGACTCTCACTTCGGAGCTCCCATGTTCCCCTCACTTGAGGGCAAACAGTTACACATCAGCACCCAAACGATAGGATCGAATTGGGGATTTAAGTCTGTCACTCTAAAATCTCTAATTCTTCGCCCGATAATAATATTTCCCTATTTATTTGCAGTCAACTTCCAAGGGCTTTGACCTCCCTGAATCTTGGATGTAACCTTCACTTTAGTTGTAAAACCTAACTTTCAAGGACTTTGACCTCCCTAAATCTTGGATGTAATCTTCACCTTAGTTGTAAAACTATATTTATTTGCACCCAATTTCCAAGGGCTTTGACCTCCTTGAATCTTGGATGTAATCTTCACTTTAGTTGTAAAACTCAACTATATTTTAACAAATCAATTGGCCAGATTGAAAGTAAAATTAATATGGAAGTGAAAAGATCATCACAATTTCTTAAACATTTTTATGGCTTCACCAATTCAAATCATAATTTCACAAATCTCGAGACAAGGAGAAAGACAGAGAAAACTACTCAGAACTTATGAGGAAAACACAACAAAACTCGCAATTCATATATAAAATCAAAGTCATACAAACTACAACAAGTAAACAACTTATCTCTAATTTTTCCCCAAGAACACCCCACGAAGTTCCTCTGAATCTCTTCCTTTCTTTACAACATACAAAATTTCTCTTCGAAGTAGCAAGGAGGAAGAAATTTCTCACTTTCCCTCCACTCTTACAATCTCTCGAAGAATTCCTCACAATTGTTACACTCTATTGGAAATTCTATACACTAATGATAACTTCCAAGGCTTCTTGCACTCTAGACTCTCTTCTATTTTTGGCCAAAATGTTCTTTTAAAGTTGTAGATGAGCTTTCACAAGAGTTGGCTAAGCATCCCTTCAAAATTTGGCCTTATCCAAAGCTTGAGTAGGCATAACCATCGATCTCGCCGTCGGCGGCCTCAAGGGCGCCGACGGCGGGCTTCTATAGAATTTTGTCCTGTAGTCTCCGGAAAATCTCACCGTCGGCGGCGTCGAGGGCGCCGTCGGCGACTTAGTTCAAATCTTCACATATTGGTCCTTTTTGCTCTAAATTTGCTCCTTTTTGCATATTTTTGCTCCAATGACCCTAATTCATCATTCCTGCAATAAAATATCAAAAATACCTTTCTTTAAAGTGCAATATCATAAAAAATAGTATAAAATAGGTATTAAATCTCAACATATTTTCCTTTGGTCAAAATTCCCCAAACTTAACTATTCATGTCCTCAAGTTATCAAAAATACCTTTCTTTAAAGTGCAATATCATTAAAAACAGTATAAAAGAGGTATGAAAACAACAAAAATACCTTTCTTTAAAGTGCAATATCATTAAAAACAGTATAAAAGAGGTATGAAAATCCATAAAAAATATCTTTCTTTAAAGTGCAATATCATTAAAAACAGTATAAAATAGGTATGAAAATCTTATTTTCTTTGGTCAAAATCCTCCAAACTTAACTATTACTTGTCCTCAAGTAATTTTAGTACTATATAAAAGTTATGATCTAATGCAGTAAAGTTTTAATTCAGAAATACTATAAGTTTGCTTTAAATAAATATCATAGTGAGATTTTTGGAAAAAATTCAAGTAATTGAATTAATTCTGTAGCTACCAGATTATCTAGTCATCAAGTTTATAAGAGGTATTCTTCTATTTATTTCAAGAATGGCTATATGTTGCAATATTAAGTCACTTAGAATATTCAAGATATAGGAACTTCATGAGAACTCTAATAGTAAAAGATCTAATTCCATAAAAATAAGTTCAGAAATGTATTTAAGTTTTCCCTTTAGGTAGGTCTAGTGAAGCCAATTTTTGATGTTTCTCCTCACTTCCATACTTTTTCTTTCTTTTCATTTTTTTTCTTTTCATTTGGATTGCTTTCAATCATATATATATTTTTCTTTTCTTTTTAGGGATTGTATTCAATCCTTTCTTTTTTCCTTTTTCAAGTGAGGATTACTATATCTGGATAGCCTTTAATGATAAACTTCATTTTTCTTTCCCTAAATTTGAAACTCAATCTACTAATCCTCAGACTCGGTACTCGATTCTCCTCTGAGATCGCCCATTCATTGCACATGAACGAAGAGGTTGTAGAAGGGTTGGAATGGAAATTCTTCAGTAGAATACTCCTCAATCAGTTTCATCCTCCTCATCAGTCGTATCAAGATATCTTTTAAATGTCCAAAATGATCAAAATTTTCTTTCATACTCCAGTCTAAATGATTGAAGAAATTGGAGATATTATTAATTGCATTCATGACATTTTGTACCTCCTTTTCCAATTTCTTGATTCGGCGCAGGATCACCAGAGACTTATCAGGAATTAAGGGCTGAACTGGCAGTGAATTCTGAGAGGATTGATCAAATATCATGGCCATGTCATTTTCATTTTCAAATGATGGGAATCTTTTAGTTGGATCTAAAGGCTTCCAAGGCAGCAGTACTTTTTCCCAATTCTCATAGGACACTTGGAACTGACTGCAAAGTGAGAAAATTGTGGAGGGGTGTCCAAGCCCATAAGTTGATCCGTGAACGATCAGGCCTAAAATGGACTTCACAATTTTAGATCCAATGTCGATCGGTAGTCCCCTTTGGATGCAGTAATTCAAAATGGCACTTTCTTTAGAAACTTTATCAATCTTCATTATCGGTAACAGTTTTGCAGAAATGAAAAAGTGCCAATGTTTAGAAACGAGATTCAGGAGTGTTGCAGAAAAACTAACATACCTGTTTTCTCTTGTTTCCCAATCGTCAGTTTCATCCGTTAAATATTGATAAATCTCATTCATCTAGTCTCTTGTGGGGACGAAATTGGAATAGTGGAAAACAGGAACATTTTTTATCATATAAAATTTGTTGATCCATGCAAGAGTGAAAGTAATCCATCTCCCTTGCACATAAACAACTCCTTAGTTTATTCCATGTAAATTTGCATAAAATTCTTCTACCACAGGAACCACCACGGCGGTAGTAGTGTAGCACAACACTTCCCATCTTTGCCGCACTATCATTTCTTCNTTATTGGAATGACTCCTTACAGACTGATTTTTGGAAAGACTTGTCACTTACCAGTAGAATTGGAGCATAAGGCATATTGGGCGATTAAAGAATTCAATTATAATTTGAAAGATGCTGGTAAAAAGAGATTGTTACAATTAAATGAATTGGAATAATTAAGAAATGAGTCTTATGATAACGATAGAATTTATAAAGAAAAATTAAAGTTATGGCATGATCGGAAGATTAAAAAGCACTTGGAACCAGGACAAGAAGTTTTACTTTACAACACTAAGTTGAAATTATTTCATGGGAAATTGAAGTCTCATTGGTTAGGGTCATTTACTGTAACTCAAGTTTATACTTACGGAACTGTTGAAATTGAAGTTTAGAAAACTGGAAATAGATTTAAAGTCAATGGTCATAGATTAAAACCATATTATGAGGGTAAATACCAAATTTTAAAGAGGTTTTAATGACCAATCAACCTGAATAACACCTGAATAGGTCGGGCTGATGATGTTAAACCAAGCGCTTTATGGGAGGCAACCAATATTTATCTTTACTTTATTCGTGATTATAGTAGTTTTTATTTGAAATTATCGCTAGTTTTTTGTATTATTANGATGTTTTATTGCAGGAATGATGAATTAGGGTCATTGGAGCAAAAATATGCAAAAAGGAGCGAACTTGGAGCAAAAAGGATCAAAATGTGATGATTTGAACTAGGTCGCCGACGACGCCCTCAACGCCGCCGATGTCGAGATTTTCCCGAGACTATTGGACAAAAATTATCTAGAAGCCCGCCGACGGCACCCTTAAGGCCGCCGACGGCGAGATCGACGGTTATGCCTACTCAAGCTTTGGATGAGGCCAAATTTTGAAGGGATGTTTAGGCAACTCTTGAGAAAGCTCATCTACAACTTTAAAAGAATATTTTAGCCAAAAATAGAGAAGAGAGGAGGTATTCTAGGAAGTCTAAAGTGTGCTAAAGGCCTTGAACGTTACCATTAGAGTGTAACAATTGTGAGGAATTCTTTGAGAGATGGTAAGAGTGGAGGGATAGTGAGAGATTTCTTCCTCCTTGCTACTTCGAAGAGGAATTATGTGTGCTGTAAAGAAAGGAAGAGATTCAGAGGAACTTCAAGGAGTGTTCTTGGGGAGAAATTAGAGATAAGTTATTTGCTTGTTGTAGTTTGTATGAGTTTGATTTTATATATGACATCTGAGTTTTGTTGTGTTTTCCCCATGAGTTCTGAGTAGTTTTCTTTATTTTTCTCCTTGTCTCAAGATTTGTGAAATGGTGATTTGAAGTGGTGAAGCCATGAAAATGTTTAAGAAATGGTNAAGTTACTTCTTGATCATTTAATCTCATAGTTAATTCTTCTTTTTGAACATCTGTCATAGCTTTTCCAATAGCTAAAAATGGTCTCCCTAAAATGATTGGTATATCTTTATCTTCCTCTATATCTAAAACAATGAAATCCACAGGAAAAATAAATTTGTGCACTTTTACTAACGCATCTTCTTTAACTCCCTTAGGATATGTAACTGAACGATCCGCTAACTCTAGAGTTACAGAAGTAGGTGAGACTTCTCCTAATCCTAATCTTTTGAAAATTGATAGAGGCAGCGCTAACTAACGAGTTACAGAAGTAGGTGAGACTTCTTCTAATCCTAATCTTTTGAAAATTGATAGAGGCATAAAATTAATGCTGGCTCCCAAGTCACATAAAGCTCTTCCATAAAATTTTTCACATAAGATTAATGCTTGCTCCCAAATCACATAAAGCTCTTCCATAAAATTTTTCACCGATAGCACACGGTATAGTGAACTACCAGGTTCTCTTAGCTTTTCAGGAAGCTTTTTCTAAATAATTGCACTACACTCTTTGCTAAGTGCAACAGTTTGATTGTCTGTGAACTTCCTTTTCTTGTTCAGAATATCTTTCATAAATTTCACATAACTGGGCATCGGCTCTAAAGCTTCTACAAAGGGAATGTTCACCGTTAACTTCTGAAGAATTTCTAAAAATTTGGAAAATTGTTTATTTTGTTTGTGTTGCTTCAACCTTTGAGGAAACGGTGGTGGAGGTTTCTCCACAGTAATTTTCATTGGTGTGTTTATTCTCTTTATTTTACTTCAATCTTTGAGGAAACGGTGGTGGAGGTTTTTCCACAATAATTTTCATTGGTGTAAAAGGATGCTTCAGTCTTTGAGGAAATGGTGGTGGAGGTTTTTCCACGGTAACTTTCATTGGTGTAAATGGATACTCTAAATTGTGGTACTCAGGATCCTTTTCTTTTTCAGTATCCACTTTCTCTTTTTTAGTTTCTATTTCTTTTTGCATTCTTGTCTCTAATTCCTTCCCACTTCGTAATTGAATTGCCTTGATTTGTTCTTTTCCTTGATCATTAGGATTTGGTTCCACAGTACTCGAAAAAGTTCCTAATGTTCGGTTACTAAGCGCAGTAGCGATATGCCCTAATTGGTTTTCAATATTCTTGATAGTAGTTCCTTGATTTTGTAATTGATTTCTATGAATTTGCAATTGATTTCCTTGATTCTGTAATTGTTGGCCCATCTTTAATATCAGCTCTTCCTTAGATAACTTCTTCTCCTTAATTTGAGTATTACTGTTAAATCCTTGAGGATAAGAAGGTCGATAGTTAACATTTCCCTGGTTGGATGAATTTTTTAATGGGTTCACTGAATTGTTTGCCCATTATTGATTTGTAGAAGAATTGTTATTCCAATTAAAATTTGGATGATTCTTCCAACCTGTGNTACTCGGCACTCGATTCTCCTCTGTGATCGCCCATTGATTGCGCATGAACGAAGAGGTTGTAGAAGGGTCGGAATGGAAATTCTTCAGTAGAATCCTCCTCTATCAGTTTCATCCTTCTCATCAATCGTATCAAACTATCTTCTAAATGTCCAGAGTGAGTGAAATGTTCCTTCATCCTCCAGTCCAAATGATCGAAGAAATTGCAGATATTATTAATTGCATTCATGACATTTTGTACCTCCTTTTCCAACTTCTTAATTTGGTGCAGGATCACCAAAGACTTATCAGGGACTAAGGGTTGAACTTGCAGTGAATTCTGGGATGATTGATCAACTATCATGATCATGTCATTTTCATCTTCAAATGATGTGAATCTTTCAGTTGGATCCAATGGATTCCAAGGTAGCAGTAGCTTTTCCCAATTCTCATAGGACACTTGGAACTGACTGGAAAGTGAGAAAATTGTGGAGGGGTGTCTAAGCCCATAAGTTGATCCGTGAACGATCAGGCCCAAAACCGACTTCACAATTATAGATCCAATATCAATTACAATTCCCTTTGGATGCAGTAATTCAAAATGGCACTTTCTTTAGAAACTTTACCGATCTTCATTGTCCCTTTGGATGAAGTAATTCAAAATGGCGCTTTCTTTAGAAACTTTACTGATATTCATTGTCGGTAACAATTTCACAGAAATGAAAAAGTGCCAATATTTAGAAACGGGATTCAGGAGTGTTGCAGAAAAACTAACATACCCGTTTTCTCTTATTTCCCAATTGTCAGTTCTGTCTGTTAAATACTGGTAAATCTCATTCATCTGTTTTCTCGTTGGGATAAAATTGAAATAGTGGCAGACATGAACATTTTCTATCATATATAATTCCTTGATCTGTGCAGGAGTGAAAGTGATCCATCTTCCTCGCACATAAACAACTCCTTGGTTGATTCCATGTAAATTTACATAAAATTCTTTTACCACTGGAACCACCACGGAGGCAGTAGTGTAGCAAAACACTTCCCATCTTTGCCGTACTATCGTTTCTTTAATATCCGTCGTAGGATTATTCAATCTGCAATCTTTTCTTCGTCAGCAACTTGTTGAAGATTCATTGCGCTTCCGTACTAATAAACTTTTGCCAACTGAAAAATTGCATTCTGGGATTATCAAGGGAATTGGATGCCATATAAATGGAATTGATAGAGTTTCACTTTGTTTTTGGAGGGAAAATATGAATTAGAATTTGGATTTTTGAGTTTAAAAAGACTATTCCTGCCCAAAAACCGTAAAAAAACTGTCACTCGAACACAAGAAACCGTCATCTTACCGGTCTCACCGTCGGCGGCCTCAAGGGCGTCGTCGACGCACTTCTGTATTAATTTTGTCTGAACTCTCAGGAAAAACCATCCATCGGTGGCGTCGAGGGCGCCATCGGCGACCAAGGCAAAATTTTCACAGTTTCGCTCTTGTCCGAATGCGTTCTAATTTTTCTTCATGGCTCCAATTTTAAAGTGTTTCAAGGGTAAATAAGAATAGTAGAGCTTAATACTACCATAAACTAGCGATAATCTCAAATAAAAACTACTATAATTACTATTAAAATAAAGATAAATATGGGTTACCTCCCATAAAGTGCTTGTTTTAACGTCGTTAGTCGGACCTATTCAGGTGTTATTTAGGTTGGCTGATCATTAAAACCTCTTTAATATTTGGTCTTTTACCCTGATAATATGGTTTTAATATATGTCCACTTACTTTAAATCTATTTCCCATTTTCTGATCTTCAATTTCAACAGCTCCGTAAGTATAAACTCCACAATAAATGGCCTTAACCAACGAGACTTCAACTTTCTAGGGAATAACTTCAGCCAAGTATTGTAAAGCAAAACTTCTTGTTCTGGTTCCAAGTTCTTTTGGTTAATCTTCCGATCATGCCATAACTTTACTTTTTATTTATAAATTCTATTGTTATCATAAGATTCATTTCTTAATTCTTCCAATTCATTTAATTGTAACAATCTCTTNTAGATTTTAGAGTGACAGACTAAAATCCCCAATTTAGTCCTATCGTTTGGGTGCTGATGTGTAAATGTTAGCCCTCAGGTGAGGGGAACGTGAGAGCTCCGAAGTGAGAGCCGGTATCCTCCCAACCTAGCCATAGAATCAGTAAACAAGCATAGGATTAGTCAATGTTCTTTATGCCTGGACCAAAAGGTAAAGAATATGTATGCTCCTATTTGACACAATATAAATTGAACTAATTCATTTTATCCATTCACTATAATTTAGAATAGTTATGCTCCTATTTGGCACAATATAAATTGAACTAATTCATTTTATCCATTCACTATAATTTCTGTGCTCCTATTTGGCACAATACAATTTGAACTGATTCACTTTATCCATTCACTATAATTTCTTGGGAGAAAGATGCTTTCTTATATTGAATATCACATTTAAACTCTCATTAGTATCATTCGTTATTTAATAGGAGAAGGATGTTTTCTTATATATTGAATATCACATTAAAATCTTTATTAGTACAATTAGTTACTTTCTTATATATCGAATATCACAATTACACCCTATTTTCTATCATTAGTTACTTATTAGTTATTAAAATTATCTATGAAGGATGCTTTCTTATATATTGAATATCACAATTAAACCCTACTTTATATCATTAGATATTTAGCACAATATAATTTGAACTAATTCATTTTATCCATTCACTATAATTTGGTAAAGAATAGGTATGCTCCTATTTGACACAATCTAAATTGAACTAATTCACTTTATCCATGCAATATAATTTGAACTAATTCACTTTATCCATTCACTATAATTTCTTGACAAGGAGAAGGATTCTTTCTTATATATTGAATATCACAAATTAAACCCTACTTTCTATCTTTAGTTTTTTATTAGTTCAATTTGAACTAATTCACTTTATTCATTCACTTTAATTTCTTGACAAGGAGAAGGACATTGAACTAATTCATTTTATCCATTCACTATAATTTCTTGACAAGGAGAATGATGCTTTCTTTAGATACGAATATCACAATTACACCCTACTTACTATCATTAGTTACTTTTTAGTTATTAAAATTATCTATTTATTTCAATTGCCTATTAGTGACAGATAATCATATTGAACGTCATTGTTGTGATTAAAGTCTTATTTTTCTAAAGTCTTAGTCCATAATTCTAAACAATTCCCAGTGGGATCGATATCTAAGACTCCATTAGAGCCTTATATTACTTAAACGATATGTATACTTGCGTTGACAAATTTGACTTTAACATTATTGAATATTATAATTATACATCTTAACTTAAACGCATTTGTTAAGTCACGATCAAGTCTTTGGACACAGTTGCTGAAAATTAAATCTTCTAGTAGCGTCATCAAATTCTTGCATTTTTCGATTACAAAAAAAGTAGGTCAGACACCAAGAATGAAGAGGAGTAAGGGAAAGAGCCATTTTGATTCGAGCAAGTTTGTGAGTTGAAAAGCTCAAGATATGTATAGTGATTCTCTGCAATCACGAAAACTTATCCAGGAGCAATTTTTCAAAAATCCAGGTAGATCCATAGAAGATTTGATCGTTCGTCGACAATGGGAACGATTCTACAATTTTTCTATTGTGGCTTTTATTTCTGTAGTTTGGGAGTTCTATGCAATCCTCCCTGAGGCAGAAGAAGATCGAGTCTTGGTTGGAGGAAAATTTGTACCTTTTTCACGAGAGGTAATCAATATATTTTACCATTTACCACATGATACTTTATGTTTTTATGTGAATTATAGTCCTACTGAGATGGAACTAGACAATATTATTTCCTATTTGACTGTTGGAAGAGGACTCTCGAAAACACAAATGAGAGGAGAGTTAACTTTTCCACTTGCAAGTTAACTGCACCATCAAAGGCGTGGTACTAATTTATTCAGCTTGTCTGTTATCGACGAATCACCTCAGTAAAGTTACAAGAGAAAGAGCAACATTGAATTATTGTATTCAAGAAGGTAAGCTCATTAATATTAGAGCTTTGATCTGTTGGACTATCATCAGTTCTACCATTGTCGCTACTATTGCAGATCTGGGATTTTATTCCTTGATCTTTTCTTTGTGTGAGCAGGTTGGAGTGGGATATGATAGCTGGGAAGAAGTATTATTTCCTCTGAATCCAATTACAAGTGTAAATGTGAAGTCGTACTCTAAGCATTCTATCTTTGGCTGGAGAGGAGGATTTTCACGATGTTATGGAATGACGACTTCTACTGCTTCTACCTCTACTGCGTCTACATCGAGACCATCTACCTCACGAGCTTCTACTTCTAAAGGTGAGTCTACTAAAACTTAAGATTAATTATTGCAGAGGATGATGAACAATATCAATTTTATCGCAGATAAGGTAAGAAATTTAGAATGCTTTGTTGATCATATTGATGGGTATAATAGAAGGAAAAGTGATTATGAAGAGAAATTTCACTCATCTTTAGAGAGCTTCATTAGGGATAACATAGGAGTGCAATTTCCTCCATATCCCAGATACCCTGATTATGAGCCTGCAGATGTTTGGATTAGTGGAGATTCTGATGATAATGACGAGGAGGACTGATTTTATTTTTATGTTTATAATATGTGATGGACTACATGGTTTTGATTTGAAACATTTGAGTCTATGTGCTTGTTTGGACTTTGTGATGTGTAAGACTTTTATTTTGTTTAATTGTTATTGTGATGTGGTGTTTTGTTAGTAGTTTGTTTTAATTCTAGGGTAGTAATTATTGCTGTCTGTTGATTATTGTGTTTTAATTAGTTAGGATTGAACTTATTCCTATGTCTTGTGGAAAGTTGAAAATCTTGCTAACTTACATTTTAAATTTTAAATTTTAAATTCAGAAAAATGCTACCCTATATTTTTCTTTTATCTTGTTAGTGTGTTTGTTTTTATGTTTAGACTATGAAATCAAAGTTAGTGTGTTAGTTTGTTTTTATATCTGTACCCACTACTTAGAAGTCTAATGAATCTTTACATGTTGAATTAAAATGAAAATGATAGAAAATTGATCAAAAAAATAATTTTACTCCTGTTTTTAGTTTTGTACTTGTATAATCAGGGCATAAAAATTCTAATAAGCATGTTATTTTAATTTTCATTTCTGCTTATATATATCTGCTGTTAAACTGTTTTTAAACCTGTTAAAATTTAAGTTTGGGGGGAACGAAAAATATTTTCAAAGCTTGAATTTTATTTGTTCTAAAATGTGCTCAAGTGAATTTGATTTGAAAAGAAAAATNTATAAGCATGTTATTTTAATTTTCATTTCTGCTTATATATATCTGCTGCTAAACTGTTTTTAAACCTGTTAAAATTTAAGTTTGGGGGGAACGGAAAATATTTTCAAAGCTTGAATTTTATTTGTTCTAAAATGTGCTCAAGTGAATTTGATTTGAAAAGAAAAATGATCATGTATATGAAGTTATATTAGGAAAGTAAAATTTGATTATAGAAATGAGTAAGAAAATTTAGTTAAAATTCTAAGTAATGAAGAAAAACTTTGAGTTAAAAGTTTTTAGTGTAGAAGATGCTAAATATAGTGTAACTATCTTTAGTAAAAAAAATTGTATTTTTGAAAAATTTAGAAATTTAGACTTTTATTTTTAATACATAAGTTTCTCTTATTAAAAATAATTTTCAAAACTATCATTATATTTATAAGTAAAAGATTTATATCAGGACTTTGCTTTAGGAAATGANATAACTTCTTAAGAATTTCTAAAAATTTGGAAAATTGTTTATTCTGTTTGTGTTGCTTCAACCCTTTGATTTCTCCACAGTAATTTTCATTGGTGTAAATGGATACTCTAAATTGGGTTTCAGGTGGAGGTTTTTCCACAGTAATTTTCATTGGTGTAAATGGATACTCTAAATTTGGGTATTCATGATCCTTTTTTTTAAATCCACTTTCTCTTTTTCAGTTTCTGTTTCTTTTTGCACTCTTATCTCCAATTCTTTTCCACCCACCTCAGTTTCTATTTCTTATTGCACTCTTGTCTCCAATTCTTTTCCACTTCGTAATTGAATCGCCTAATTTCTTTTTGCACTCTCGTCTCTAATTCCTTTCCACTTCGTAATTGAATCGCCTTGATTTGTTCTTTTCCTTGAACTTTAGGATTTGGTTCCATAGTACTTGGAAAAGATTTTCTAATGTTCGGTTACTAAGCGCAGTAGCGATATGCCCTAATTGGTTTTCAATATACTTAATAGCAGTTCTTTGATGTTGTAATTGATTTCCTTGAATCTGTAATTGATTTCCTTGATTCTGTAATTGTTGACCCATGTTTAATATCAGCTCTTCCATAGATAACTTCTTCTCCTTAATTTGAGTATTACTGTTAAATCCTAAAGGAAAAGAAGGCCTATAGTTAATATTTCCCTGGTTGGATGAATTTCCTAATGGGTTCACTGAGTTGTTTACCCATTGTTGATTTGTAGAAGAATTGTTATTCCAATTAAAATTTGGATGATTCTAATCCTGGGTTATAATAGTTCGAATATGGGTTGTTGGGTCTATTAATAGCATTTAAGGTTTCAACTGGGTTACAATAGTTCGAATAAGGGTTGTTGGGTCTATTACTAGCATTTAAAGTCTCATATGAAGGTTGAACATCCACTTAGGTTATAATAGTTCGAATATGGGTTGTTGGGTCTATAATAGCATTTAAGGTTTCATATAAACCAATTGTTGATTTGTAGAAGAATTGTTATTCCAATTAAAATTTTGATGATTCTTCCAACCTGGGTTTATTTGTAGAAGAATTGTTATTCCAATTAAAATTTGGATGATTCTTCCAACCTGGGTTGTAATGGTTTGTAGAAGAATTGTTATTCCAATTAAAATTTGGATGATTCTTCCAACCTGGGTTATAATAACATTGTTGATCTGTAGAAGAATTGTTATTCCAATTAAAATTTGGATGATTCTTCCAACATGGGTTATAATAGTCAAATAATGTTGTTGGCTATTAATAGCATTTAAGGTCTCATATGATGGTTGAACATCCACAAATTGGATTAATAGCATTTAAGGTCTCATATGAAGGTTGTACATCCACAAATTTCCCAGATGAATTTTTTTCCATCATAGGAGGTGTTGAAGAGTAATTCATCCCATAATGATTTAATTTCTTTGATATTACAACAATCTGCAAAGCTACCATAGATATTACATCATAATTATGGATACTAGCTACTCTTTTAGGATTTACCCGCTCAAAGGGCCAATGAAAATAGTTGGTAGCCATCTCTTCTATTAATGAAT
This sequence comes from Phalaenopsis hybrid cultivar, assembly GCA_002079205.1. Taxonomy (NCBI): domain Eukaryota; kingdom Viridiplantae; phylum Streptophyta; class Magnoliopsida; order Asparagales; family Orchidaceae; genus Phalaenopsis; species Phalaenopsis hybrid cultivar. Next base: position 84,368 of record JXCR01141236.1, read on the forward strand.
AAGCTTCATCGAAAGATTTTGACATTAAAGAACCATCAGCTGCAACATCTATAATCGATCTAAGAGATGGCACTAATCCATTATAAAAGGTTTGAATTATTAACCAATCTGGTAACGAATGATGAGGACACTTCCTAAGAAGATCTTTAAACTCTCCCAAGCTTGTATGTTGACTTTCCATCAATCTGAGAACGATGTTATGTCATTTCTAAGTTTAGCAGTTTTGGGTGGAGGGAAATATTTGGATATAAATTTCTGTGAAAGTGATGTTATGTCATTTCTAAGTTTAGCAGTTTCGGATGGAGGGAAATATTTGGATAGAAATTTCTGTGAAAGTTGGATCTTTAAATCTCTCCCAAGCTTCATATATTGACTCTCCATCAATCTGACAGAACGATGTTATCATTTCTTAGTTTAGCAGTTTTGGATGGAGGGAAATATTTGGATAGAAATTTATGTGAAAGTTCTCCTAAAGTTCTAATAAATCCAGGTGCTAACGAATTTAACCACATCTTAGCCTTATCCCTCAATGAAAAAGTAAAAAGTCTAAGTCTAGCAGCATCGTTTGAGACTCTGTTATATTTAAAAGTAGCACATAGTTCTAAAAAACTAGCGAGGTGTAAATTAGGATCTTCATTTGGTGTACCTCCAAATTGATTGTTTTATACCATTTGGATAATAACAGGTTTAAGCTCAAATGAATTAGCAGCTACATCAGGATTTTGGATAGATAAGTGAATCTCATCTGCTGTAGGATTTGCATAATCTCTTAAGAGTCTAGGTTGGTGCTCATTCTCTATTCCTTGATTGTTCAGGTTGTTTTCCATTGCACCAGAATTTCTAGGTTCTCTTCTTAATTTTCTAAGTCTTCTAACAGTGCGTTCTAATTCCAAATTGTAGGATATAAGATTTTCAGGTCCAAATTTATGCATACAATTTGAAATCAGTACTCAGTAATATAATTTAAATATAAATATAAAAATAAGTTGCAATTCAAGTAAAAATGTTCTAAAAATCCTAATTTGTCCGTTACTCTGATCGTGATTTTACTCACTCAATCACTCCCCAGCAACTACGCCAAAAACTTGACCTACTTTTTTGTAAATTGACAAATACAAGAATTTGATGGCGCTACTAGAAGATTTAATTTCCAGCAACGGCGTCTAAAGACTTGATCACGACTTTATAGATGTGTCTGATTTGATTAAGATGTATAAATATAATTTTTAATAATGTTAAAGTCAAATTTGTTAACGCAAGTATACATATTGGTCAACTAATATAAGGCTCTAATAGAGTCCTAGATATCGATCCCACAAGGAGTGGTTTAGAATTACGGACTAAGGCCTTAGAAAAGAAAGACTTTAATCACAACAACGACGTTCAATTTGCTTATCTATCACTAATAGGCAATTGAANAAAACTCTAATGGTAACATTCATGGCCTCTAACACACTTTAGCCTTCCTAGATTACCTCCTCTCTTCTCCATTTTTTGCTAAAATGTTCTTTTAAAGTTGTAGATGAGCTTTTCCAAGAGTTTCCTAAGCAACCCTTCAAAATTTGGCCTCATCCAAAGCTTGAGTAGGCATAACCGTCGATCTCGCTGTCGGCGACCTCAAGGGCGTCGTCGGCGACCTAGTTCAAATCTTCACATTTTGGTCCTTTTCGCTCCAAATTCACTCCTTTTTGCATCTTTTTGCTCCAATGACCCTAATTCATCATTCCTGCAACAAAACATCAAAAATACTTTTCTTTAAAGTGAAATATCATAAAAAATAGTATAAAATAGGTATGAAAATCTCAACATATTTTTCTTTGGTCAGTGTCATTCTAGAAATTTCAAAAATTCCACAATAACTTCAAAAATCAAGTCTAATATACTAAACTTAACTTTTATAAGCATAAAACACACTTCCTATGCAATTTCTATAGATTTTTCCTTATTTTTCACCAGGAATAGTGATTTTCAGGTTTTTCCAATTGTACTAAAAAAACATGGTGAAAATCGAAAATTTTTACATAGAAGTGAAGTTCTTACCTTAAAGAATCCAAATATAGCAAATTTTGCTCAAATCCCCCAAAAATTTTTCAACAAAAAACTTGCTTTATACTTCAAAATCACTAACTCGAGAGGTTGAAGGTGACAGAGAGAGTAAAAATGGCAATTTTTTGGTTTATTTTTCAGTTTTAACCATTCGCGAACTGGTTTTTGTGAACCAGTGCTTAAGCACAAATTAGTGGCACTTAGGCACCTGCCTCTCAGGTTACATCGAGCTTAAGCACAAGAATGTGGTGTTTAGGCGCTAGTGCACTATTTTTAATATATTTGAACTTAAGTAAAATGCACTATTAACCTAAGTATACCACGCCTAAATGGTCTTATAACACTTAAATGACTATTTTCCTCTCTATATACTCTCCACTTTCTCAAAATTCTCCCCTATAACTTAATTTGATTTGGGGCTAAAAATAACACAAAATTTCATAAAAAGAAACATATAAAATCATTCACAAACTAGTGCAAGTATATGTAACACTTAATTCTCACTCCAAATAGTCTCAAATGAGAAAATTTTCTTAAATACGAACACTAAACAAACATTTACACTTAAACACATAAGAGCCACAAGCACTAAAACAAGACTTAAACACAAACACAAAAGAACAACGACTCCTAACAAACAAATTCTTACACCAAACTTAATTCCATTCTTCATTTGTTCGAACAAATTCTTGTCTTTCAATAGTCTTTCCTGGGGCATTCAGAATATAGAGTTGATAAAATAGATGGTGGTGACAAGCTCTGATACAATTTTCTTCAATCCATTTCTTCTTAAGATACATCGCCTTATCCGCTTCCTTTAAATAATTAGTATGACTAAATTGTATTTTTAATTACCATCCAATATGCTCTAGATGTGCATGAATCTCGATTACCTTTGTCCAAGTAAATCCATGCTAGTTTCAATTTTGTTGATCTTTTTTGATATTCCTTCAATGCTAACGGCTAAGAAAGCATTATACATCTCATGTGCACTTTGACTAACAAAATTCTTCCTCATGGTCTCTTCCTTCTTCTTCAAATCCATCTCCCATGAAGACATCTTCCCTAAATCTCTCTTTCTCTTAGACTTTTAGTGCTAAAAATGATCTGGGGTGAAATTCCTTCACAAAACCCTTCTATTTATAGGCCTAAATCCCTTAAGTAACTTATAGGCACATTCTAAAATTACCTTGACACGTTTTAATGAACAAATTGTATGTTAAACCTTCTACACCTTTAATTTCGCACATGGTTTATAACTCCCATGCTTAATCGCCAAATATTGGCGCTTAAGCTCCAGTGCTCAATTTTGCACCAGTAAACTTAACATCCAAATTGTCATTTTAGCATTTCTAGATCACTAAATAAAGTCTTAAAATCATTACTAACACATAATGGTCTCAAAAATACTATCCCAAATTTTCTTAATCACATACAAACAACAATCAAAGCAAAAACACGCTAATAACGTATGGGTTGCCTCCCATAAAGCTCTTGGTTTAACGTCGTCAGCCCGACATAATCAGTGCTTATTTTGGTTGACCCAACATCATTGGATCGTTAAATTTACATTGTTCCCCTATTAAAAAAGGATTTAGTCTATGACCATTCACTTTAAATACTTTCTCAGTTTTAAGATCCTTAATTTCCACAGCTCCGTGAGGATAAACTTTTATCACAACAAATGGGCCCATCCACCTGGACTTAAGTTTGCCTGGAAATAATCTTAACATTGCATTATAAAGCAAAACTTGTTTCTCTGGCTGAAAATTTTTAATAAAAGCTCTTTGATCATGCCACATCTTCATCTTTTATTTGTAAATCTTAGCACTCTCATAAGATTCATTCCTTATCTCTTCAAGCTCATTTAATTGTAATAATCTTTTCTCCCACATTTTTATCTTTTCTTTGTAAATCTTAGCACTCTCATAAGATTCATTCATTATCTCTTCAAGCTCATTTAATTGCAATAATCTTTTCTCACCAACATCTTTTAAATTATAATTGAACTTTTTAATCGCCCAGTATGCTTTATGCTCAAGTTCAACTCGTAAATGACAAGATGTCCCAAATACTAGCCTATGTGGGGACATTCTTGTAGGAGTTATGTATGCAGTCTTATAAGCCCACAAAGCATAGTCAAGTTTGACTGACCAATCCATTTTTGTTAGATTCACAGATTTGTTCATAATTATTTTAATTTCCCAATTGGATAATTTAGCCAAACTATTTGTGTGAGAATGATAAGCAGTAGCAATCCTATGGTTTATATGATATTTTTTAAATAATTTCTCCATTATGGCATTTCTGAAATGACTTCCCCCATCAGTTATGATCACACTCGGCATCCCAAATCTACAAAATATGTTCATTTTTAAAAAATTTGCAACACTTTGAGCATCACATCAAGGCCAAGCAAGAAATTTTATCCAAATGGATACATAGTCCACTGCTAACAATATATATAAATTTTCAAAAGATGGTATAAATGGTCCCATGAAATCTAACCCACAAACATCAAATATTTTAACTTATAGCATATAATTGAGGGGAATCTCAATTCTTTTAGAAATGTTGCCTACCTTTTGACATCTATCAAGAGTTTTGATATAAGCATTAACATCTCTAAAACTAGTAGACCAATAGAATCCAGATTATAAAATTTTGTATAATATTTTATCAACACCAAAATGTCCCCTAAAATCAGAATTATGACATTTTTAGATAATTTCATAAGTTTCTTCTAAAGGTACACATCTTTGAATAATAAGATCCTTTCCTTATTTATATAAAAATAGGTCATCCCAAATATAAGTCTTAGCTTCAGAAATAAATTTCCTCTTCTAATGGTATGTCATTCCATAGGGTATAATACCACTAACAAGAAAGTTCACAATGTTGGCTTACCACGGAACACGCCACTCATTAATATTGAAAAGTTTTCCATCTGCAAAATTTTCATTAATTTTTTTTCAAAACAGAGTGGTTTTTCTAACTCAAGCCTGGACAAATGATTAGCAATTTGATTTTCAGTCCCCTTCCAATCTATTATTGCAAAGTCAAACTCTTGCAAAAGAAGAATTCATCTTATAGGCCTAGGTTTAGCATCCTTCTTTTTCATTAAATACTTAATAGCAGAATGATCTGTATGCACTACGCAATGAGTTCTAATTAAATATGATCTAAATTTTTTAAAGGCATATACTATTGCTAATAACTCTTTCTCAGTTGTTGTATAATTGATTTAAGTTTTATTAAGAGATTTACTAGCATAGTAAATTACTTTGAAAATTTTATCAAATCTTTGTCCTAGAACAGCTCCAATAGCATAATCATTAGCATCACATATTATTTCAAAAGGTTTTCCCCAATCTAGTGAAACTATAATTGGTGCAATGACTAATTTTCTTTTTAATAACTCAAAAGCTTTTAGGCATTCTTCATTAAAATTGAAAATTGCATCTTTCTCCAGTAAATGGCATAAAGACTTAGCAATTTTTTAAAAGTCTTTAGTATATCGTCTGTAGAATCCAGCATGTCCTAAAAACTCCTAATTTCCCTTACAATTTTTGGGTAAGGGTAAATTAGTGATCACTTGAATTTTAGCAGAATCTACTTCCATACTATTTTTTGATATTTTATGGTCTAATACAATTTCTCCTGCTACCATGAATTGACATTTTCCCAATTAAGGACTAAATCTGTTTCTTAACAACGCTTAAGAACTTTTGATAAATGTTTTAAACATGAGTCAAATGAAGTTCCAAACACTGAAAAGTTCATCCATGAATACTTCAATCCCTTTTTCAATTAAATCACAAAAAATTTCATTCATACAATTTACAAAAAATTGCCATCATACATCTTTTAAATGTAGCAGGGGCATTACATAAACCAAAGGACAGATGTTCCAAACACTGAAAAGTCATCCATAAAGACTTCAATCCCTTTTTCAATTAAATCACAAAAAATTTCATTCATACAATTCATCCCTAAATACTTAAATCCCTTTTTCAATTAAATCACAAAAAATTGCCATCATACATCTTTGAAATGTAGTAGGTGCATTACATAAACCAAAGGGAATTCTTCTAAAAGCAAATGTATCATAAGGACTGGTAAAAGTTATTTTCTCTTGATCCTCAGAAGTTATTTGAATTTAGTGATAACCAGTATATCCATCCAGAAAACAAAAGTATTTATGCCCAGCTAGTCTATCCAACATTTGATCTAGAGTGGAAAATGAACAAGATTTAATTTTCTCTAATCAATGCATATTCTCCACCCTGTGACTTATCTAGTAGGTATTAACTCATTATGTTCATTCATACTCATAGTTACTCCTCCTTTATTAGGAACATATTGAATTGGACTAACCCATACACTATCTGAAATATGGTATCATCTAACCACTTTATTGGATTATTGCATCATCTAACCACTTTAAAATTTTATTCTTTACTACTTCTTTCATAACAAGATTCAATCTCCTTTGAGGATCAGCATGGGTTTGTAGTTCTCTTCCATATGAATTCCATGCATACAAATTGAAGGATTGATTCCTTTAATATCAGCTATTATCCATCCAAAGGCTTTCTTAAAATTTTTCAAATGTTTCATCAATTTTTCTTCTTATTCCATCGTTAACTTTAAGGGAAATTATAACCGATGAAGTAAAGGAATCACCTAAAAAGGCATATTTTAAATGATCAAGAAGTACCTTCAACTCGAGTTATGGAGGTTTTTTTGTTGATGGACAAAATGATTTATCTTTTTCTATCGTGTCCAAAATTTCAAAACTTTCTTGAACATAGTTCGAATCTTCCTTAAAAAGATCTTCACATTGATCTAATTCATCTTCTTGCTCATGTTCTAAATCTTTTACTTTAGATTTTTCTTCATAATTAGTTTTGAAATGACATTCACTCAGATATCTTATAACATCCATTCTATAACATTTATCATCTTTACCTCTTGCAGGATATTTTATTGATCTTTATATGTTAAAAGTAACACTTTGATTAATGATGCACATTGTTAATTCCCCTTTCTACACATCTATCATTGCTCTTCTTGTGGCTAGGAAAGGTCTCCCAAAAATGATAGGTATCTCTTTATCTTCCTCCATATCCAGTACATTGAAATCAATAGGAAAAATAAAATGATCCACTTTCACTAGGACATCTTCTATAACTTTTTTAGGGTATGTTATCGAACAATCTGCTAACTATAGAGTTACAATAGTAGGGGTTATTTTTACTAATCCCAATCTATTGAATATTGATAATGGCATAAGGTTAATTCTTGCATCTAAATCACATAAAGCTTTCCCATAAAATTTGCCTCCTATCGCACATGGAATTGTAAAGCTACCAGGATCTTTAGGTTTTTTGGGAAGCTTTTTCTGAATTATAGCACTGCACTACTCACTAAGTGCAACAGTCTCATTATATTCAAACTTCCTTTTTCTTTTGAGAATATCATTCATAAACTTTATATAGCTTGACATATGTTATAAGGCTTCAGCAAATAGAATATTAATTGTAAGCTTCTTAAATATTTTCAAAAATTTAGAAAATTACTTATCTAACTTTTGTTGATGAAGTCTCTGAGGAAAAAGAGGTGGTAGTTTTTCTAAGTTAACTTTAAGTGGAGAAATAGGTCTTTCAAAATCTTTTAGAGCATCCTCTTTTGATTCTTCAATTTATTCTCTCTCTACTTCAGTTTCTTTTTGAACCCTACTTTCCAACTCTCTTCTACTTCTAAGTTGAACAAATTTTACTTGCTCTTTTTCCTTGGTCTTTCAGATTTGTTTTAGTATTACTAGGAAGTGTTCCTTGGGATATGTTACTTAATGAATTTGCAATTTGTCCAAGTTAATTCTCAATATTTCTAATTGTAGCTCCTTGACTTTGTAACTGATTTCCCATTTATAACACCACTTTTTATGTAGACAACTTCTTATCCTTAACTTGTGGATTACTGTTGAAACATGGAGGATAAGTAGATCTATGATTATTATTCCCTTGGTTTTTCCAGTTTCCTATTAGGTTTACTTGATTATTCACCCATTACTGATTATTATCACCCATAGTATTATTCCAATTGAAGTTGGGATGGTTCTTCCAACCTGGGTTATATAATTTGAATATGGGTTATTCTGCTTGTTATTTAAGGCATTCAAAGTTTGTAATGATGCTTGAGAATCTATCATTTGGCCTAATGGATTTTCTTCAATCATGGAGATTGGTTGAGAAGAATTCATTCCAAGTTTGTCTAACTTCCTTGAAATTGCAACAACTTGATTTTCTAACATAATAAATGCATCAGATTCATGAATATTGGCTACTTTCTTAGGATTCACCCTCTCAGAAGGCCATTAAAAATTATTGGTAGCCATCTTTTCAATTAAAGCATAAGCATCATGAAATGGTTTTGACATCAATGAACCACCAACAGTGATGTATTAAAGCATAAGCGTCTGAAATGGTTTTGACAACAATGAACCACTAACAGCGTCTTCGATAATAGACTTAAGAGATAGAGCTAATCCATTATAAAAAGTTTGAATTATTAACCAATCTAGTATAGCATGGTTCTGACACTTTCTTAAGAGTTCTTTAAATCATTCTCATGCTTCATGAATAGATTCCCCTTCAAATAAATTAAAAGATGTAATATCATTTCTAAGCTTTGCAATTTTTTATGGTGGAAAATATTTAGCAAGTAATTTTTGTGCTAAATCACCCCAAGTTCTGATAGATCCAGGTGCTAACGAATTCAACTACATCTTAGCTTTATTTTTTTTGCTAAATCACCTGAAGTTCTGATAGATCCAAGTACTAAAAAATTTAACCACATCTTAGCTTTATCCCATAGTGTGAAATGAAATAACCTAAGTCTTATGACATCATCTGATACACCATCAAATTTAAACGTAGCACACAATTCTAGAAAATTGGCAAGATGTAAATTTGGATCTTCAGTTGGTGATCCCCAAAACTGATTGTTTGATATTATTTGAATAATAACAAGTTTTAGTTCAAATGAATTAGCCACTATAGTAGGTTTTTGAATACTACAATGAAGTTCATCTACCATAGGGTTGGCATAATCTCGTAAAGGTCTAAATTCTTGATTAATTTCAGCATTTTGATCATTTTGGTTTGCCATTTCTGTAATTTTTTTAGATTTTTCAAAATTTTTTAAATTTTTTAGTTTTTCGGATTTTTTTAACAGTTCTTCCTAATTCAGAATCATAGGGCACTACTCCTTCAAAACCTGAACGACACATACACTAACATAAAATAAAATACTATAATAATATATTCTTACAATAACTCTTAAAGTTTATATAAGACTTTTTAAAATATAAAATTTCTTTTAATCAATTATCTTTTGATTTTCCCTGACAACGACGCCAAAAACTTGATCCCGACTATTTATATGCAATAGTATAACAATGTGTTTGATGATAATTTTCACTTATGTTTCATTACTTTGCAACTAAACAAAAAACTTGATCCTTGAGAAAATAAGAATTTAATTTTTTAATTTATATATATAATGGGATACTATGTAAGTATACATATCGTTATCAAGTAATATAGGATTTTCTGATTAAGACCTGAATATCGAACCCACAGGGAAAATTAGCAATATGCGCTATTGAACAACAAACTTTCTATTTGAAAAGGACAATTACTTAAACTATAGATATTTTTATAATAATTAAAATTCAAATTTTTTTTGGTATTTTTGATATTTTGACAAAACAATAATAACTTTTAAAGATAACTTGAGTTTATGTAAAGAATAGCACTGAATATGAAAGTATCTTTCTCCTTAGCATGAATTAGTAATAAGTATAGGAATTCTGTTGTGGAAGTATGCAAATTGTGTTATGTCAAATAGGAGCGATAATATGCTTTATCCTTACTAGGGATTCTATAAAGAACATTGGCTAATTTAAAGTTTGAATAGTTCTGAAAACCAGCTAGGCAGGAAAGATACTAGCTCTCACTCTATAGTTCCCTTGATTCCCTCCACCAGGGAGCTAACATCTTGTGTCAGGACCTAAAACAATAAACCAAGTTGGGGGCTTTAACCTGTCAGTTTTAATTCCTCTAACTCTACACCCTTCAAAGATTATTTCCGTATTTATTTGCACTAAATCATATGAATTACATTTTCATTCATACAACCTCATGTGATTCTTTCTAATTGTTGACTGAGACAATACCGGCCCAGTTCTTACACGTTCTCACAATAAATTTTAGCAACTAGATAAGCCAGATCTAGAAGTAAATGAAGTACATGGATTTAAATCATCACAACTTCTACCAACATTAAAGATTAATACTCTCCACAACTTCCATCCAACAAATTAATTACTAAGAATCCATGGAGAAAATAAAACCACACTTTAGTTTAAAAGTAGAAATCATTATCAAATCAACAAGAATTTTTGATTAAAACCAAAAACAGTTTAAAAATAAAAAATAACAACTTATCTCAATTCTTCCACTAAACTCTTGAAGTTTTTTTGAATCTCTTCTCTTTTACACACTCTTGACTTTCACAATAAAAATAAACACAAAAAGGATAAGTAAATTTGTGGTGCGTGAAAATCTTTCCAATTGTTTCTCTCAAAACTCCCCCTTTTTAGCAATTTTGATGACTTTTTAAAAAGTCTCAACTTTCTTCTTTTATAAATCTCCAAGAGGTGCCTTGGTAACTCCTCAAAATGTGTCCAAATTCAATGTATTCTCCAAAGGATTCCTCCTTTCACAAGTCTTCTACCCATATATTCGTTTATAGTGGTCATAACCACCCACTTTAGCCAATAGGTGCCTCAAATATCCATTCAATCGTCAAAATGAAATAAAATGTCACATAACTGCCTTTGGTGCTTAAGCGCAGGCCTCAGGCACTTAAGCAGGGGGCCTCTGGTGCTTAGGCGCTGCCTTTTCTGTTTCACCGGCGTGGAAGTATTGGATCTGGCGCTTAGGCGCCAAAACACTTGAGCAAAATTTTCACACTTTTGCTCCAAATTTGATCCTTTTTCCCTCCTTTTAGAAATTTTCACCTTTTTTTACTTGTACCTAAAATAAAAACACACAAATACCTTCCATTAAAGCACAATATCTCAAAAATAGTTATAAAAATGTGTCTAAAAACACTATATATTTTAGGTGTATCACAACCCCTATCTTACCCTAGTGCTATCGGTCTTTACGACGTCGTTCTTCTCTTTCTCTGATTGTGGTGATTTCTCAGTTTAATTCTCTAATTTAAGCTAGATAGGCTATAGACTCTAAACATATGTCTGTACCAAAGTGGTCTGATCTGATACAATATCTTCTTGGAAGACTTGTTTCAAACTGTGCTCCATCCATCTTTCTTTGAATTTAAATCTCTTGGAGTGATTAGCTCTGTTGAGATCATAATTACATAACCTTTTTTAGGTTCTTTTAAATATTCCTTCGGGATGGTTATATTTCCTTCTTTAAAATTCCTCTCGAGCCAATCCTTGAAATTGAAACAACCCTCTATTGTAAGCCCTAACATGCAATGGTAGGGGAAGAAATTGGGATGCTCTTTCTTGTTAGCTTCTTTTGGCTTCTTTGGTTCTGACAATCTGAATTCTGGCTTTTTCATCAAGTTTTGGAACATCTTTGGCACAGCCTCATTTTTGAAAGAATACAGTCTTTTCATCCATTCTGAAAGAGTCGGACCCCGTATACCATCTGTCTCGTTTGGACCTTCCTGGTTTAACTGTTGGCTAGAATGGTCATACTGCTATGTTTGTTCCTATTGAGTTTACTGTGATGACGACTAAAATCTCTGATGAGAATGTTCTGCCTGAATCTTTATTAGTTGTTGTCCTTTATCGACCGTTGTTACTATTCCGAACTTCTTCTTGAATATTCTAGTTGTTCTATACCTTTCTGACTTCTCTTGGGAATCCATATGTTTAACTTCCTCTTGTAGATTTTTGGCTTTGCTTAGTAGCTTCTTGAAGGACTTGATCATAAGTTTCTTAGGAATTAAAGCTACCGCCCCATGGATGCTTTTGAGTAGAATCTCAAACGGATGTTGTTCCTGTAGCCAAGGCTCACATTTTATGCTTAGGTTTCTCCACCTCAAGATATAATCTACAAGAGTCTCGTTAGGATTCTGTCTTTCTAGTATGAGATCTCCAATAGAAACATGGTGTTGTGTTCTAGAAAACCTCTTCATAAACAACTGCTCTAATACGGCAAAGGTCTTCAATGATCCTTTGGGTAGCTCGACATACCAATCAAATGCGATCCCTGATAGGATACTGACAAACTGGAGGAAGAGTAGGGCTTGATTACCTCCATTGTTGCCACAAATGGCTCAAAAATGTGCTACATGCTGTCTAGGATTTTCAGTCATGTTGAATGCCTTAAAGTTTGGTGACACAAAACCCTTAGGGTAGGGTACGAAATCAAACTCCTCCGGGTAAGGTCTACCAATTGAAATCAATGCACCACCCTTAGATTAGGCTAAGTTTTCATAAACTTGTTGTTAGACCATCTATTTTATATCCTTCTTTGGTATTGTACTTGGTGAGGAATCGTTCTTTTGCTGATCATTTCTGTTGGCGGAGGCAAGTTCTCTTTTCATCGGTAATGTGAACAATTTATAGTTGGTTGACTACTGGAGAAGCTAACTACTATGACTAAGACTGTCCATGAACTGTAGCCATGACAACCATGGTGGTGGCCATCTCTTCCATTCTCTTTTTCATCTAACTAATTTGTTCATCTCTTAGTAAAACAACCTTGCACAAATCATCCACGGTATTACCTTCAACGAGAGGTTGGGCATTGTATGCAAAAATGGCAGCTCTAGTCTTGATGATATGAATATCCATGAAGTCTTCATCGAGATTATTTTTAAAATTGAAATCTTCATCATCATCAATGGCCACTCCATGCTCTTTTGCTAACTCAAAAAATTTAGCCCTGAGCTTTTTAACTTTCTTTTCAAATATTTCTTATTAGATTATTTTTGAGATCTGAAGGACTTTCTTAAACATCCTCTACTTTTTCATCAAACTCGGTAGTCATAGCTGCAATGATGTCTGATACTTCAGACCTTTGCTTCATTCCACATCCTTGCCCTATGAGCTCATTGAACTGTATTTGTACGACAACCTTGTTAGGTACCCATACCTTCTTCTTTGACAGTGATGTCTTGAGACGGGGTGTCTCAATTGAGGCATCTGCGTGTCGGAGAGATGTGTGCTTCCCATGGCGTAGACCAATTACAATATCAGATGACTTCTTTATCCTCTCCTTCTTTGGGGCACTCTTGCGAGCAACAAATGACGGTATCCTCAGACCCAGATGTGACTTGGCCGGTCGACGTCCTGCAAACCTTGGAGTAATTGCAGTGACAAAATCAGTGGTAGTGACGGTAGTATCAAATCGACTCCTCAGACATAAGCTGATGAGAATACGGGTTGGAAAAAGTTCAGTTGACTTTTGCGACTAGAGGGCAGATCTGACATCCCTTAAAATTTCTTTCTTCATCTGAGGAGACAGCAGTTCAACAATTGAACATCCCTCTTTAACAACCAACCTCTGGAACACTATACGGACTTTGGTGATAGGAGTGGGATTCTCCTTCTCTTCATCACAACCGTGAACTAATGGCAATGTAGCAGCAATTTTTTTGAATACATTCATATCCATTAGTGTCCATCAGTGGGCGAAACTTACTCCCTCACAGAAGTGAAGAAGCCTTAAGTAATCCAAGTTCCTCCCAGTGAGGAATCTCATCAACGAGCATCTTTTCAGGAAATTGGGCCTTAGTAGCCTTCTAAAATTTTCAACTACAGTTTCTCCTTTGATACCGTGTTAACGGCGCAGACTTCGAATTTCATCCAATTTCAAACACCAATGGTGGGACGGAAAATCCGTCGATTATATCTTCAACGATCATAACCTTCTTTCCTTTAGTAGAAAAGGGAACAACAAAATTATTAGGTACTAGGGTAGCAGTGGTTTTCACCTTCCTACAGGAAGGGAAATCATGAGAACAATTGAAGTTGAATTTAATAGATGGCTCATGCACTTCTGGAGCGGCAACTTTCATTTTGATGAATGGGGCTTTTCTGAGCATGACTTCGAGCTCATCAAATCTAGTTCCAAACTTGATGGTGAGAGCGACATTTCAAGCATCATGACTAATTGACAGGTTGTATGAGAAAGTGAGCATTAGGAATGCCATTGCAGTAATTTCAAAAAGAAAGCTTTGGGGTTAGTTATTTGGCCAACACCTTATAATTATAGTGCGAACACTAAAACTTTACAAAGACCGATCTATAGGCTGGGCAAGTCTTTATCTAATTTTAGTTTGTGAAGATTTTAAAATTGAGTAAAATTATTTTTAAAGTAGAAAGATTTAATTCATTAAATAAGGAAGGTTGAAAGAGCAAGTACAACACGACACAATTTGATTTAATTTATAAAGTATCAAACCAAACTCGAAAGGACATAAAGAGGAAAGTAAAGTTTAATATCTAGTGCAGGACCGACTTCACAACGCACAATGCCATGGTAGAACTAGTCCACAAATATACCTATTGGGGGTCTAACCCCACACAAAGTCAAAGGTTTGAATGAACATCTGAACCTCTCTGTTCAAAGGTGATCGAACATACGGTCCTGAAGTCTTAAAGAGTTGACCGTACTTACCCAAGAAAGAAATGGATGAAGCACGCTAACGGAAGAAGGGTAATTTAATCCATGAGGTACATGAACACATTACCGATGTATGAAGACAAAATTCTTTAATTTAAATAGAGAGAGAAACTAGACCCCAACAGAGTCGCTAGAAGCTGTCGATCGCCATATTAGAAGTTGTCGATTGTCGGAATAGGAATCTTTATTCCTGGTTTAATTTATATATATATATATATATATATATATATATATATATATATATATATATATATATATATATATATATATATATATATATATATATATATATATATATATATATATATATATATATATATATATATATATA
>JXCR01141236.1:99620-114512 GCA_002079205.1 Phalaenopsis hybrid cultivar
TTTTTTTTGTTGACCAACAAGTTCCCCTATTTAATACGAAAAAATCAAATAGGGTTTATATTAAGCTGGGTTCTTGAAAGTTTCCTATAAGGGCAAGTATCTATAGTTAATTACATCTTAGATAACCAAAGTCACATAAAAAAACTCTCGATAAAAATAACAGAATATTGTCTTCAAGGAGTTTAAGGGATAGGACTTTTCAAAAGATCGGGCAGAGAAGTACAAAATGAGAAGGATTTAAATTCGGAACATTTTGTTTTGGAATCCAAAAGAGGAAGAGCTAGAGGATTTCATGGATCCTGAGGAGAACCTCATTGACTCCCAAGCTATCCTATGGTTTGGCTTCAAGTTTGAAGAGAATTACTTTAAATGTTATATCCTGCCAATTTTATGAATTAGGGCATACATTTATGCGAGATGGTCACACAAATAGCCTGAAAGATGTGAGGATTTAGGTCATTAAGAATAAAAATCTTGAAATCCTAAAATGAGTTAGTGCTTATATTGCACAACATGATTGTGTAAAAACCCAAAGAAAAAAGGTTGATGATTTATGTAGTATTAGGCGGACAACCTTGAAGTCTTATGGTTTGTTGTTTAATTCTAAGGAAAGATATGCTATTGTAAATCCTCATGTTATTGCAGATTATTGTTATAGAAGGCTACCCACATAACTAGCTCTAGACTCCTCGATGAAGTAGCAGTCTTAAAGTCTAAGGTTTAAAAGTTTAAATGACAAGTTTAAAGTTCAGTTAAGGGGGGTTATAGTTGATTAGAGCGACACCGGTTAGGATCTCATGGTTCCTTGTACTGGCACCACTATTTTTTTTAGATTCACTTAGTCCAAATGAATTTATTAAACTTAACTCAATGAGTTTCATACTTTCATTTAGACTGTGGGAAATCTCGTTAGCATTAAATCTCATTAGTGATCCCATGAAGCAAATCATAATATGTTCAAGTGTCCTCCAAGATTCCCAAAAAATCATGTAAAGGTCTTAGGTAATACCCTAGACATTTCACAATCCCTCCAATCATCTCGAGTTCATTTTTGTCTTATTATGTTGTTATGTGGTTCACCCAATTCCTACCCTTATGCTCAATGAACCATAATGTTTTTATTATCCCTTTTAGTGGGGTAATTATCATTTGATGTTTCACTTACAAATTATGTGGGTAAAGTTTATTAGGTGCAATTTAGCTTAATTAATAAACTTAGCCATTTTAATTTTTACAGATAGGCTTGTAGTATTTTGAAAATGTTTGAAATTCACTATAGTTCATTTTCTAAACCTCATTAGATAAGATTTTTATTAAGCTTAATTTACTACTAAGACCTTAAAACTTAATGGGTAGATTTGTAATTTTAGAAAATTTTAAATTTTTATGCTCTTAATCCTTATGAGGAATCATAAATTACTCTAAATACCATTAATTTGGGTTTTAAATTAGTGGGTTATGAACATTTTGAGTATTAATTAAATATAAGTTATTATTTAAGTGGAAAATTAAATTTTCTTTTTTTCTTAAATCTCCCTGAGTCCAGGGAACCCAGAAAAATAAATTTTATAATTTTTTGATTAAAATTTTAATCATTGGAATTATTTTAGTGAAAAATTAAGGAAAATTCATTTTTGTCTTTAAAAAAAATAGTTTAAGCCTTCAAAAATTAATATCTTTACTTAGAAAATTAGGAAAATTATTTTAATTGGTCCCAAATAATAAAGAGGCCAAATGTGACATTTTGGTATGTTTTTACAATTTTGTGATTTTTATTATTTCTATTTAATCTTTCATTATTTAAATATTTAAAAATAGCTTAAAAATGAAATAATTATTTTAATTCCAATTTTATTTTTCTTAAATTTCCCTGATCACAGAGAACCTCCAAAACCAATTTGGTGATTTTTTTTGAGTTGTATTTTATTTAATATAATTATTTTAATGCAAAAAATGCAATTTAACTTGATTAATCCATTTTAGTGGTCAAATTAATTCCAATTGACTTGATTTTTTATGGGGAGTTCTTCTAACATTAAATTATAGTGAAGAATGGTTTTTTTTGTCATTTACTTTTATATTTTGTCTAATTTAATTCTATTTCTTTTTTAGTGTTTGATGATAATTACTGTTATTTTTAGTGAGTTAAACTAAGTTTGTATTTTTCCTAGGGTCTACTGATCACAGTGAACTTACCAAAATAAGTTTTATATTTTTGTGATGAATATTCTAATTACTATAATTTTTATATCAAAACAGAGACCATCAACGTGAAAATTATAGATCTCAAGTTAGAGATGCCCCCTAGTAGAAAAATTAGGGGATATCTCTAACAATAGAGAAAACTGAAGCCCCATGGTCCCATGCCATGGTGAATTGTGCATGCAAAGTTATGGTCTAAATAGGGTCTATTGTATTTATATAATTAAAAATAAAATACATGTCAAATAATTTTGATTTTAAATACACATTTATCGGTGCTATTTTTTGTTGGAGGAGTTGCCCGTAAGAAGCTGTCGTTCACCGAAATAGAAATCCTGTCACCCGCTTCGGAAGGACGTTTTAATTTACATATTTAGTTTTAGAAAAATATGAAATCAAACTGACCCCATATTTTTCATAGTTTAAATGAAAATGTACCTCAAATCATGTATCTATCTCAAAGGACAAACATAAGATTTGAGGATGAGGCTCAATCAAATAAACTAAGGAATATATGACATCCGTTTGGTCTGCGAAACCTTTATATTTGCCAACATGTTACCCTATTTAATATAAAGGATTAAATAGGGTTTATATTAAGCTGGGTTCGGACATGCTTCTTATAAGGGCAAGCTCCTATAGTTAATTACATCTTAAATGACCAAATTCATCTAAGAAGACTCTCGATAAAAACCAGGAAATATTATCTTCAAGGAATTTCAAAGGGTGGGACTATTCAATGAGATTGGACGTAGAGGTGTGAAAGGGGATTGGTTAAAATTTGGAACATTTTATTGTAGAATCCAAAGGAGGAAGAACTAGGGGATGTCATGGATCCAAAGGAGAACCTCAGTGACTTCCCAAGCTATCATAATGTTTGGCTTCAGTTTTGAGGAGAAATATTCCGGTGACTTCCCCAGCTATCCTAATGTTTGGCTTCAGTTTTGAGGAGAAATATTTAGGTGTTGGAATATTTTATTGTAGAATCCAAAGGAGGAAGAACTAGGGGATGTCATGGATCCAGAGGAGAACCTAGTGACTTCTCAAGCTATCCTAATGTTTGGCTTCAGTTTTGAGGAGAAGTATTTAGGTGTTTCAATTATAGAATCCAAAGGAAGAAGAATTAGGGGATGTCATGGATCCAGAGGAGAACCTCGGTGACTTTCAAGCTATCGTAATTTTTGGCTTCAGTTTTAAGGAGAAAATTTTAAGTGTTTCATCCTACCAATTTTATTAGTTAGGGCTTACATTCATGTGAAACGATCACACAAATAGCCTGGAAGATGTGAGGATTTAGGTCGTGACAAACGACAACCTTGGAATCTTAAGACGAGTTAGGTCTTATATTGTATGATAGGGCTATACAAAGGCCTAAAGATAAGGTGAAGATTTACGTTGCAAAAGCAAGCAACCTCGAAGTCCTATGCCTTTGTTGTTTATATCTAAGGAAAGAAGATTGGTTTAGTTGAGGAAGACAGGTTTTGCTGTTGAAGATGGTCGTGCTGCCCACCATGCTAACTCCAAGCTCCCTGCTGCGACGAGTTTCAGTTTTCTAATGTGTCAAGTTATAATGTCAAATCAACTGGCCCTATTGTTGAAGTTCCTTAAATTTTATGAGGGAAAATTAAAGTTGTATAAAGTGACACCGATTAGGATCCTACGATTCCCTCATTCTGGCACCACTATTTTCTATTGGATTCAATTAGTCTAAATGAACTTACTAAACTCAACTTAATGAGTTCCATAATTTCATTTAGATCGTGGGAAGCCTCATTAGCAACCGTAGGTTACTTCCTCCGAGGGATTCCCGATCATTCGATAGAGACATCTTAATTTAGTTGTAATTATAGTTTTGTGTGATGTTTGTGATTAAATTTTGAGTTGTTTTNCGGACCGATCTCATATCCTCAGTAGTTTAAATAAACGAGCCTAACACCAGAGGCAATGCATCTATCCCAAAGGGTAGACACACTACTTACTGATAAGACTCGACTAAATAAACTAAAAAAAACTATGACATTCCTTTAAGATTATGAAAAACCTTTTTTTTGTTGACCAACAAGTTCCCCTATTTAATACGAAAAAATCAAATAGGGTTTATATTAAGCTGGGTTNGTAGACACACTACTTACTGATAAGACTTGACTAAATAAACTAAAAAAACTATGACATCCCTTTAAGACTATGAAAAACCTTTTTTTTTTGTTGACCAACAAGTTCCCCTATTTAATACGAAAAAATCAAATAGGGTTTATATTAAGCTGGGTTCTTGAAAGTTTCCTATAAGGGCAAGTATCTATAGTTAATTACATCTTAGATAACCAAAGTCACATAAAAAAACTCTCGATAAAAATAACAGAATATTGTCTTCAAGGAGTTTAAGGGATAGGACTTTTCAAAAGATCGGGCAGAGAAGTACAAAATGAGAAGGATTTAAATTCGGAACATTTTGTTTTGGAATCCAAAAGAGGAAGAGCTAGAGGATTTCATGGATCCTGAGGAGAACCTCATTGANTGGGTAGAGAAGTACAAAATGAGAATGATTTAAATTCAGAACATTTTGTTTTGGAATCCAAAAGAGGAAGAGCTAGAGGATTTCATGGATCCTGAGGAGAACCTCATTGACTTCCCAAGCTATCTTATGGTTTGGCTTCTATTTTGAAGAGAATTACTTTAAATGTTATATCCTGCCAATTTTATTAAATAGGGCTTACATTTATGCGAGACGGTCACACAAATAGCCTGGAAGATGTGAGGATTTAGGTCATTAAGAATAAAAATCTTGAAATCCTAAAACGAGTTAGTGCTTATATTGCACAACATGATTGTGTAAGAACCCAAAGAAAAAAGTTTGATGATTTATGTAGTATTAGGCGGACAACCTTGAAGTCCTATAGCTTGTTGTTTAATTCTAAGGAAAGATATGCTACTGTGAATCATCATGTTATTGCAGATTGTTGTTACAGAAGGCTACCCACAAAACTAGCTCTAGACTCCTCGATGAAGTAGCAGTCTTAAAGTCTAAGGTTTAAAAGTTTAAATGACAAGTTTAAAGTTCAGTCAAGGGGGGTTATAGTTGATTAGAGCGACACCGATTAGGATCTCACGATTCCTCGTACCGGCACCACTATTTTTTTTAGATTCACTTAGTCCAAATGAATTCATTAAACTTAACTCAATGAGTTTCATACTTTCATTTAGACTGTGGGAAATCTCGTTAGCATTAAATCTCATTAGTGATCCCATGAAGCAAATCATAATATGTTCAAGTGTCCTCCAAGATTCCCAAAGGATCATGTAATGGTCTTAGGTAATACCCTAGACATTTCACAATCCCTCCAATCATCTCGAGTTCATTTTTATCTTATTATGTTGTTATGTGGTTCACCCAATTCCTACCCGTATGCTCAATGAACCATAATGTTTTTATTATCCCTTTTAGTGGGGTAATTATCATTTGATGTTTCACTTACAAATTTTGTGGGTAAAGGTTATTAGGTGCAATTTGGCTTAATTAATAAACTTAGCCATTTTAATTTTTACAGATGGGCTTGTAGTGTTTTGAAAATGTTTGAAATTCACTATAGTTCTCATTAGATAAGATTTTTATTAAGCTTAATTTACTACTAAGCCCTTAAAACTTAATGGGTAGATTTGTAATTTTAGAAAATTTTAAATTTTTATGCTCATAATCCTTATCAGGAATCATAAATTACTCTAAATACCATTAATTTGGGTTTTAAATTAGTGGGTTATGATCATTTTGACTATTAATTAAATATAAGTTATTATTTAAGAGGAAAATTAAATTTTATATTTTTCTTAAATCTCCCTGAGTCCAGGGAAACCAGAAAAATAAATTTTATAATTTTTTGATTTAAATTTTAATCATTGGAATTATTTTAGTGAAAAATTAAGGAAAATTCATTTTAGTCTTAAAAAAAAAATAGTTTAAGCCTTCAAAAATTAATATCTTTACTTATAAAATTAGGAAAATTATTTTAATTGGTCCCAAATAATGAGGCCAAATGTGACATTTTGGTATGTTTTTACAATTTTGTGATTTTTATTATTTCTATTTAATCTTTCATTATTTAAATATTTAAAAATAGCTTAAAAATGAAATAATTATTTTAATTCCAATTTTATTTTTCTTAAATTTCCCTGATCACAGAGAACCTCCAAAACCAATTTGGTGATTTTTTTGAGTTGTATTTTATTTAATATAATTATTTTAATGCAAAAAATGCAATTTAATTTGATTAATCCATTTTAGTGGTCAAATTAATTCCAATTGACTTGAATTTTTTCTGAGGAGTTCTTCTACCATTAAATTATAGTGAAGAATGGTTTTTTTTGTCATTTACTTTTATATTTTATCTAATTTAATTCTATTTCATTTTTAGTGTTTAATGATAATTTCTGTTTTTTTTACTCAGTTAAACTAAGTTTGTATTTTTCCTAGGGTCTACTGATCTCAGTGAACTTACCAAAATAAGTTTTATATTTTTATGATGAATATTCTAATTACTATAATTTTTATATCAAAATAGAGACCATCAACGTGAAAATTATAGATCTCAAGTTAGAGATGCCCCCTAACTTTGGAAAAATAAGGGGATATCTCTAACAATAGAGAAAACTAAAGCTCATGGTCCCATGCCATGTTGAATTGTGCATGCAAAGTTATGGTCTAAATAGGGTATATTGTATTTATATAATTAAAAATAAATTACATGTCAAATATTTCTCATTTTAAATACACATTTATCGGCGCTATTTTTGGTTTGAGGAGTTGCCCGTAAGAAGCTTTCGTTCACCGGAAAAGAAATCCTGTCACCTGCTTCGGAAGGACGTTTTAATTTACATATTTAGTTTTAGAAAAATATGAAATCAAACTGACCCCATATTTTTCATAGTTTAAATGAAAGAGTATTGTACCTCAAATCTTGTATCTATCTCAAAGGATAAACACAAGATTTGAGGATGAGGCTTGATCAAATAAACTAAGGAATATATGACATCGGTTTGGTCTGCAAAACCTTTATAATTGCCAACATGTTCCCCTATTTAATATAAAGGATTAAATAGGGTTTATATTAAGCTGGGTTCGGACATGCTTCCTATAATGACAAGCTTCTATAGTTAATTACATCTTAAATGACCAAATTCACCTAAGAAAACTCTCGATAAAAACCAGGAAATATTATCTTCAAGGAATTTCAAAGCGTGGGACTATTCAATGAGATCGGACGTAGAGTTGTGAAAGGGGATTGGTTCAAATTTGGAACATTTTATTGTAGAATCCAAAGAAGGAAGAACTAGGGATGTCATGGATCCAGAGGAGAATCTCAGTGACTTCCCAAGCTATCCTAATGTTTGGCTTCAAGGATGTCATGGATCCAGAGGAGAACCTCGGTGACTTCTCAAGCTATCCTAATGTTTGGCTTCCGTAGAGGTGTGGAAGGGGATTGGTTCAAATTTGGAACATTTTATTGTAGAATCCAAAGGAAGAAGAACTAGGGGTGAATGGGGATTGGTTCAAATTTGGAACATTTTATTGTAGAATCCAAAGGAAGAAGAACTAGGGGATAGGATTGGTTCAAATTTGGAACATTTTATTGTAGAATCCAAAGGAAGAAGAACTAGGGGATGTATGGATCCAGAGGAGAACCTCGGTGACTTCTCAAGCTATCCTAATTTTTGGCTTCAGTTTTAAGGAGAAAAATTTAAGTGTTTCATCCTACTAATTTTATTAGTTAGGGCTTACATTCATGTGAAACGATCATACAAATAGCCTGGAAGATGTGAGGATTTAGGTCGTGACAAACGACAACCTCGGAATCCTAAGACGAGTTAGGTTTTATATTGTATGATAGGGCTATACAAAGGGCTAAAGATAAGGTGAAGATTTACGTTGCATAAGCAAGCAACCTCTAAGTCCTATGGATTTATTGTTTATATCTAAGGATAGAAGATTGCTTAGTTGAGGAAGACAGGTTTTGCTGTTGAAGATGGCCGTGCTGCCCACCATGCTAACTCCAAGCTCCCTACTGCGACGAGTTTCAGTTTTCTAATGTGTCAAGTTATAATGTCAAATCAGGTGGACCTATTGTTGAAGTTCTTTAAATTTTATGAGGGCATATTAAAGTTGATTAAAGTGACACCGATTAAGATCCTACGGTTCTCTCATTCCGACACCACTATTTTCTATTGGATTCACTTAGTCTAAATGAACTTACTAAACTCAACTTAATGAGTTCCATAATTTCATTTAGATCGTGGGAAGCCTCGTTAGCAACCGTAGGTTACTTCCTTCGAGGGATTCCCGATCATTCGATGGAGACATCTTAATTTAGTTGTAATTGTAGTTTTGTGTGATGTTTGTGATTAAATTTTGAGTTCTTTTATATTTTGAATGTTGTGGCGGTGAATTTTATCTTGGTTGATTTTAGTTTTAGTTTTGATTTGGTCTTTGCTTTTGTGGCTATCCTGATAGTTTTAGTTTTCATGCAGGGTGGCATCGTTGTTTAGCATGCAACTTTGCAGGTATAAAAGCACAGTATGAAAGTACAAGAAAGACAACGTTGAAAATTGTAAAAGCGTACCTGGCGAGTCTTCTTATTCCACCACCCGAAACTTAAAATGCATGTCAGGGCAATTTATATAGAGGCAAAAAGTAAGGTTTTGGTATTTTTCCTAAATCTATATCATATCTTGATGGGTCCGTAAGAGTTTAATTAAGGATGATTTTGTTAAGCAAAACATATTAAGTTTAGTAGATCTTCAAGATATCCAATTGATCTAGAGAAAGAAGTAGGTCTGTGCTACTCTCTCACTGTCTGATGGAAAATCCCGAGTTCTTTTAAACTTATTATGTTGCTTAATAAGTCATATGCTCAGTGAGCACTGATATCTCAATTATCCTTAAAAATAGAGAAATTATCACTTGTGATTCAATTTAAGAATTATGTGGGTGAAGACCCTTAAAGAGGCGAGCAAGTGTTGTTGGAACACTTAGCCAAAATTTAACGCTAATTGGGCTTGTAGTGTTTTAAAGATGTTTTAATTTTCAATGATATTTACTTTTCTAATCCTCATTTAAATGAAACTTGATTTAGCCTAAGTCATTAGTAAGCTCTTAAGATTTTGGTGAGTGTCTTAGTCATTGCAAATGAAATTGACTTATACGTGATGGTGATCTAAGACCTAGGTGAGTGTCTTAATTAGTTTTGAAAAGGTTAGGCTTTAGGGGGTCATGATTCATGATTTGAATTTTATTTGAAAATCAAAATAGGGATATTAGATTAATTAATTATTGACTTCAAAAGTCATACCCCTGAGCCCTAGGTTCATTTTATTTTAATAAACTTCCAAATTTTACTAATTTAGAAATCTATTAACTTATCTTTTTAATTAAGAAAGTGAGGTTGGTTTCTACCAATTAACCCCTAGTGTTTCAAACATCACTCATTTTATTTTAATAAACTCCCAAATTTTAATAATTTAGAAATTTATTAACTTATCTTTTCATTAACAAAGTGAGGTTGGTTTCTACCAATTAACCCCTAGTGTTTCAAACATCAAATAAATTTATTAAGATCAGAGGTTACCCATTTTCCTTCTTGAATTAAGCCTAAATGTTAATTAAGGCTAAATTTCTCCTAAGGCTCTAACACTTCATAATTTTTCAAATTCAATTCAAATGACTTTAAAATTTTTATCCTACCTCATTCATGTGTCAATCAAGACATTAGAGGAGAAAATGTGATTTTTTAAAATTTAATTTATTTTATATAATTATTTTTATGCNTAGAGGAGAAAATGTGATTTTTCAAAATTTAATTTATTTTATATAATTATTTTTATGCATAAATAGGATTTTTCAAAGAAAATTCTTAACTTGACCAACGTAAATCCTAATTCCTTGAAATTTTTACTAAAGGTAGGCTTAGACTAGAGAAGCCTTTGGCACAAAATTTCATGATTTTTTGAATTTTATCTGAATTTTAATAATTATTATAAGTTCTGGGGTATTTATTAAATATAAAGTATTTTAAAAAAGGAAAATTAAGTTTTATATTTTTGAAAAGTCTCCCTAAGGTTAGAGAACTAAGAGAAGAAGATTTTTAATCTTTCTAAATTTTATTTGATTTATTGTAATTATTTTAGTGAAACTCATTTTTAGCCTTTAAAAATTATTTTTAAACTTTGAAATTCAGTTTCTTATTTAGAAAATCAAGAAAAATATTCTAATTGTTCTTAATTGATTAGAAAGCAATTTAGAACAATTCCATGAGTCTTAATATTTTTGTAATTTTTTTGAATTTTTAATTATTTTAAATACTTAAAAATAGGCTAAAAACAAAGTTTTTATTTAAAATATCATTTTATTTTTATAAAATTTCCCTGATCACAGAGAACTCCAAAAACAAGTTTTCATAATTTTTTTTGAGTTATATTATGATTTTTTTAAAAAAAAATCATTTAAGTGCCAAAAAAGATATTTTACTTGAAAAATCAATTTAGACCATCAAATGTGCTCAAAATGCTTTAAAATTTTTATGGGGAGTTCTCTGGACCTTAGAAAACAGTGAATATAAAAAATCAAGTCATTTTGATGTTTATATTTTCCAAAATTAATTATCTTAGTGATTTAGTGTTTGCAAAAATTAGGTGCATTTTAAATGACTTGACTCATAAAAAATTTTCCTAAAGGTTCCCTGGTCATCATAAACCTTCCAAAATTTTCTTGGAATTTTCTAATCAACATGCTAATTTTCATGATTAATTTAAGCAAATAATGTGCATAAACTTGAAAAATATAGATCTCTGTCTAGAGAATTCTTATGACTTTGGAAATATCAGAGGATGTTTCCCTTGATAGGGGATATAACATGTTAAAATTTCAAGCCATTGTGAAGTGCCAATATGCATGGAGAATCAAAACATTCAAATCAATATTTAATTAATTAAAAATAAAATATTTATCAACTGGACTTCAAATTTTGTCCACATTGTTCTCCTCTGTTCACTGAGCAAGAGGGTATTTTAATTTTATTTTTGTGATTTTCCTACAATAAGATATGAATTTTTGAAGTTAAGGGTAATTAAATAAATAGGAAAAATCCCTATTTATCTATTTAAACAGCGCGGCACCGTGTAGATACCAGGCAACTCCAAACTCCACGCAGCACACTCCCATTCGATGCTGCCATCCACCTCAGTGCTGACTCGGCCTGCGGTTTATGTTCTAAAGCGCTACACGGCTTGATCTCCTCCGTCCATCCGATACACGCGCGATCAAACGGCTCCCCATCATCGTCCCCAATAGAGTGATCCCATGATTGTTCACACTAAAACAATAAGATCTCAGCCTAGACTCAACCAAATCACTCGGGGTTTGATCCTATCGACTCATCTAAGTGAGACGAACATATCCATACGGTAATCATACAATTCTTAATCAAATGGAGAGTCAAAATAGGCTTGGGAGAAGGAGAAGTTTTATACCTTTGCTCTGAGAAGTGAAGCTTCAATCAGAGGCTCTTAGCACGTTTGTTGGGGTCCAAGGAGTCTAGGGATTAAGCCTCTTGTTGTGGTGTAAGGCCTAGGTATGAATTTGACCAAGCTCAATTTCAGATGTTGGTCTAGAGCTATGGTGGAGGCTATTTCGGAGGGTAATTTGATGGGGCTTTATCTTCTTTTGTTGTTGTGAAGGTGTGGGCTCAAGAAATTTAAGTTTGGTGGAGTTTCCAGAGATGTCTTATTTCTGCCCTAATTTTCAAGCTCAAAATTAGGGTTACATAGGGGGAATAAAGGTAGTGGAGTGATTGGAATGGGTTGTGGATGTCTGAAGGATGCTCTGTGAGTGATTTGGGAAGCTCTCTCCGAGAAAATTTTAGCACACCTCCCATGGCCGTGGAGGTGAGTTTTTATAAAAATGGCCATAGGGTGGCTCTCAAAGCACAAGTTTGGGTGCATTGTGGTGCTTATGTGGAGGACAGAGGAGTTCTTACAGTTTGATTTGGATGAGCTGGCCTCTAGGTTTGATTTGGGTGAAGCTCCATGAGGGTGGCTCTCAGTTTGGCCATTTTCCGACCACTAGGCTGGCCGACCGGCCAGGGGGAGGTAGCTAGGAGCTCAGGGAACCCAGGGGAATATGTCACAACAATTTAATGGANCGAAACTTAAAATGCATGTCAGAGCAATTTATATAGAGGCAAAAAGTAAGGTTTTAGTAGTTTTCATAACTCTATATCATATCTTGATGGGTCCTTAAGAGTTTAATTAAGGATGATTTTGTCAAGCAAAACATATTAAGTTTAGTAGATCTTCAAGATATCCAATAGATCTAGAGAAAGAAGGAGGTCCGTGCTACTCTCTCACTGCCTGATGGAAAATCCCGAGTTCTTTTAAACTTATTATGTTGCTTAATAAATCATATGCTCAGTGAGCACTGATATCTCAATTATCCTTAAAAATAGGAAAATTATCACTTGTGATTCAGTTTAAGAATTATGTGGGTGAAGACCCTTAAAGAGGCGAGTAAGTGTTGTTGGATCACTTAGCCAAAATTTAACGCTAATTGGGCTTGTAGTGTTTTAAAGATGTTTTAATTTTTAATGATATTTACTTTTCTAATCCTCATTAAAATGAAACTTGATTTAGCCTAAGTCACTACTAAGCTTCTAAGACCTAGGTGAGTGTCTTAATTAGTTTTGAAAAGGTTAGGCTTTAGGGGGTCATGATTCATGATTTGAATTTTATTTGAAAATCAAAAAAGAGATATTAAATTGATTAATTATTGACTTCAAAAGTCATACCCCTGAGCCCTAGGTTCATTTTATTTTAATAAACTNGTTTTTTTTGACTTTTTAATTATTTTAAATATTTAGAAATAGGCTAAAAATGAAGTTTTTATTTAAAGTATCATTTTATTTTTATAAAATTTCCCTGATCACAGAGAACTCTAAAAACAAGTTTTCATAATTTTTTTTGAGTTATATTATGATTTTTTTAAAAAAAATCATTTAAGTGCCAAAAAAGATATTTAACTTGAAAAATCAATTTAGACCATCAAATGTGCTCGAAATGCTTTGAAATTTTTATGGGGAGTTCTCTGGACCTTAGAAAATAGTGAATATAAAAAATCAAGTCATTTTGATGTTTATATTTTCCAAAATTAATTATCTTAGTGATTTAGTGTTTGGGAAAATTAGGTGCATTTTAAATGACTTGACTCATGAAAAATTTTCCTAAAGGTTCCCTAGTCATCATAAACTTTCCAAAATTTTTATGAAATTTTATAATCAACATGCTAATTTTCATGATTAATTTAAGCAAATAATGTGCATAAACTTGAAAAATATAGGTCTATGTTTAGAGACTTCCTATGACTTTGGAAATATCAGAGGATGTTTCCCTTGATAGGGGATATAACATGTTAAAATTTCAAGCCATTGTGAAGTGCCAATATGCATGGAGAATCAAAACATTCAAATCAATATTTAATTAAATAAAAATAAAATATTTATCAAATGGACTTCAAATTTTGTCCACATTGTTCTCCTCTGTTCACTGAGTAAGAGGGTATTTTAATTTTATTTTTGTGATTTTCCTACAATAAGATATGAATTTTTGAAGTTAGGGGTAATTAAATAAATAGGAAAAATCCCTATTTATCTTTTTAAACAGCGCGACACCATGTAGATACTAGGCAATTCCAAACTCCACACAGCACACTCCCATTCGATGCTGTCATCCACCTCAGCGCTGACTCGGCCCGCGGTTTATGTTCTAAAGCACTACCCGACTTGATCTCCTCCATCCATCTGATACACGCGCGATCAAACGACTCCCCATCATCGTCCCCGATAGAGTGATCCCATGACCGTTCACACTAAAACAATAAGATCTCAGCCTAGACTCAACCAAATCACTCGGGGTTTGATCCTATCGACTCGTCTAAGTGAGACGAACATATCCATACAGTAATCATGTAATTAAATTAAGCTTAATCAAATGGAGAGTCAAAATAGGCTTGGGAGAAGGAGAAGTTTTATACCTTTGCTCTGAGAAGTGAAGCTTCAATCAGAGGGTCTTAGCACGTTTGTTGGGGTCCAAGGAGTCTAGGGATTAAGCCTCTTGCTGTAGTGTAAGGCCTAGGTATGAATTTGACCAAGCTCAATTTCAGATGTTGGTCTAGAGCTATGGTGGAGGCTATTTTGGAGGGTAATTTGATGGGGCTTTATCTTCTTTTGTTGTTGTGAAGGTGTGGGCACAAGCAATTGAAGTTTGGTGGAGTTTTCAAAGATGTCCTGTTTCTGCCCTAATTTTCAAGCTCAAAATTAGGGTTACTTAGGGGGAATCAAGGCATTGGAGTGATTGGAATGGGTTGTGGAGGTCTCAAGGAAGCTCTAAAGTCTACAGGGAAAATAAATTTATCCATTTTTACTAGCACATCTTCTATAACTCCTTTTAGATAAGTTATTGATCGATCAGCTAACTGAAGAGTGACAGTAGTAGGGAAAATTTCTCCCAAATCTAAATATTTAAAAATTGATAAAGGCATAAGATTGATACTTGCTTTTAAATCACATAAAGCTTTTCCGTAAAACTTTTCTCCAATTGCACAAGGTATAGTAAAACTACAAGGATCTTTTAATTTTTCACAAAGTTTTTTTCTGA